>BMAU01003635.1:0-41913 GCA_019973935.1 Trichonephila clavipes | reverse complement strand
GTCTAATGCTCTTATTTTTTATTATCTTTTGCTAATAGAACGTGTAACAAAAATTGGTATACGTTTTTTCAAAACGATACTTACTTTTTTTTATAAAATAATTGAGCTCACAGAATTTATTCATTTTGTAAGGAATTTTCAATAAGCATTCATAAAAAGAAGTATTGTACGAATACCAATAATGTTATCTCAAAATCCATACCAACTTTTGTTATACATAGTTTATCGTACTTGTAAATCAAATTTCATGCGTGTACGTAACTTTTTGTAGGAGGAGTAGCATTTTAAAATCAGTTCACAAATTTTAAGTTTTTCCATAAAAAATTAAATGGTTGGCTTTTTATGAAATTTTGGGCACAAAATCTGTTTTACACAGTATACACAAATAGGATGCAACCAAAAAAATTTGAAAATCCTTAAATTAAAATTTTTTGCATAAATGGTACCATGTCTCCTTAAGATGTTAAAACATAAATGAATTTAAATTGTATCTTCAAGTAACCAAAGTTATTTTGAACTAATTTTTCACAAAAAGATGCACGATTTGGATTACCACCAGTTGCGCTGAACTATGCATGTGCATTTTGACAACTTTCCATTCTTACAATGAGAAAATAAAGGTTTTTAAAATGCTTCCGAACGAAACGAAAATTAGATGAAGTGGGTGCCAGCAAAATAAATCGCTTATACCCAGAATCACGGAGAGAAGGATGAAAAAAAAGACCGATATCTGAAATCATTCCCCCCGCAGGGGGAAGCTGGAGGAAGATAAAATGTTTCCATGCGTAGTTTAAATATTTATTTTGTTTGGAAGCATTTTATCATACAATTCGTAGATAATTTACTTACTTTCTGAGTGCGGCTTTCTTATACGGCCCCTCTCCGCCACATAAAAAATTTTGCTGTAGTATGTCGACAAAGTTGTTTGTTATACGTAAGTATTTATGAAATTTTCAAATATTTTTTTTTTTTGCAGTTTCTTTTCATGCAGTCCCTATCAACCGCAAAAAAAAAGGGTTTACTGCATTTTCTAAATTAGGTAAGTAGATTTAGTTACCATAAAATCCAGCGTCTAACACGCATTTTTAACTTTAAAAGCAAGATCGAAATTTACGGGTGCCCGTTATAAGCCGGGTATAAAAATGAGAGATTTAAAAATAAACAAGTAACATAAAAAAAAATTTTTAATCAATTCCTACTTAGATCAACGAAGAAAAATTTTGCTTTAGCTACTTTCTATTAAATAGTTACAATTAATGTAAATATGTATTTTCATATGACAATCACAATATTAAGGGGTAATTAATTTTTATTAATTATCATTAAAGTATCGTATTGTCATCCAAAACAATCGTGTCTATAAAATTTCAGTTCAGCTGAATGCTTTAAAACGTGAGGAAAAACCTTTTCAAAAGTTTTGACACAAGTCTCCAAAATGGTTGCTAAGTCGCAAAAAATGATGCCAACGTGGCTGTGTTTGCAATTCTTAAAATAATTAGTTTTAATCAATTAAATTTTATTAATTAAAATTAAATTATTGCATTGTCATCCAAAATAAACATGTATATTAAAGTTCAGCTCAATTGAGCGCTTTAAAATGTATTTTATTAACTATTGAAAATTCCACGAAGATAAATAAATAAAGAGAGAGAGTGTGAGCTAATAGCAGGAATTCAAAAAGATATATAAGCATAAACAGAATAAAATTTCTACATATTTTAAAAAAACCGTTGAATTAAAAGAAATGACATTCCCTATGAACTTAAGGGAATGCAATTCGAAATGTATACTATTTTTTCCTAAAGCTTCGAATAATACCTCGAATAAATAACTTCAAAACATAGCAACATTGTGCACGTTCATCTCAGGTTCCTTCAAAAAAGGGTGCACGCGTTATAAGGCGAATATACCTGAAAATTAAAAATTGCATCTTCAAAGTGTAGGTGCTTGTTATACGACGGTATGCGTTATACACCGAATTTTACGGTATATTTTTCCTTTGTTAATTTTACTTAATATTAACATTAGTATATTTAATTTTAGTCTTCTAAAAGTGATGACTGATTCATGTTCCTATTTCCTTTCCCTACAGCCCAGTAGTAAGGGCCAATTACAGATTACGGTTGACTGACCTGGAAACAATGTTTAAACCTGCATTCTTATTTCCTAAGACTTATCTATTGTACTACTATGGTTAACTTATTTCTGATCTATACTGTCTGGTTGTACTTCTATTTTTGCTTTGCTTATTTAGAATTTTGAACTATTTAGTTTATATCAGGGGTAGAGCGAACCTTTTATGGATCAACGTGCCATTTTTTCTAAAGAAGTGTTTAATGAGGTATAGATGTGCCGTCAAATAATTTTGATTTGTGATTATTGGGAAAATAATAAAACTAAATACTAAGAACACAAAGCTCGTTACTTTTTAAGCATTTATTACGAAGAAATACCTTTTGTACTGTATAGTTGTAAATGTTTTAGTTATACGTGTAATTCAAATTAAAAGTAACATTAGTGTGAGTTCTTTCGTTGCAGATTGGATGACAAATAACTTCTAATAGGATTGTAAGATGTTACTTTTAATAGAAAGTATGCTCAAATGGAGCTATCTGCCCCAATTGGGTTTTAGCAATTAATTATTTTTTCTATGGTTAACCTTTTTGACAAGATAATTTGTGATTTGTTTCAAAATGCCTTTTTACAGATAATGTTCTGCATGCCACAATTCCAGAACATAAAATACGCACCACTTTGTCACTTTAACTAATAATGACATATTTCTAGATTCACCAAATTTGAAATTATCTGTTACTTGCCCTTTTTATTCTTTTGCTGAACTAGCCATGCTAAATAACACTTAAAAACCGTAAGTAACTTAATCGTAAGTAATGAACTTTAAAATACAATTGTGTCAACGAAATTGACTCTGCTATGCGTGGACTAACTTTGCATCATAAGCAATTGTAGTCCACGACGTAACAAGGCAAGAGAATAAAAAACGAGTGTGCTCCCCGCCGCAACGCCACCGATCTCTCCCGTTTGTTCGTAATACTTCATAGTGAACTTTGTTATTTTGAAATAAAACGCAAACCATTTTGTCACTGACGTGTCCAAAGTATTGTGTCGCATGCCATGAATGGCACGCGTGCCAATGATTCACCATTCTTGGAATATATTATTAGTAAAAATAATTCTTTATAACTATACATTCATATGTAAATTGAAACTTAGCCTTCATGGCTACGCCTCTAAATTCTTAACTCATGACGTTTATTAAAGTATACCAATCAAATGTAACATTCTATGATATTTTTTAACCGTATCGTTCCTTTATAAAGAGGTCAACAATACCACATTATATATTATAGTCTATTTCTCTGTTCAAACTCCTCACTTTTGCATTTATTTGCCAACATTTCCCTTCTTTGGTTTTAGAATCGCGCAGTTTCCGAAGTGGATTTTGGCAACTGCAATGTTTTCGTCTGAGGCAAGAAAATGAACTCTTTGGTCTCTCCAAGTGCAGAGCGAGGAAAGAAAACCATCTGATTGGTTAGCGAGAGAGGAAAGGGGTATTCCACAGTCAGGAGGGGAATGGAGGAGAGCGTGAGCTTTTCATTTCCTGGGGCTCTCAGGGGGTTGCCTTGCCGCAAATTTCCCCGAAGTCGGAAGACGAATTTTTCTTCAATTTTATTTCGTCTTTTTTTTTTTTTTTTTTTTTTTTACCATCCACTCTTCCTGTTCTTTCTGTCTCCACTAGATTCTGAATCGGAATACGTAATGATTTTTATTTTATTTATCTTTTTTTATACTTGTGAATTCTTTTTTCTTATTTCTTTTAAAGGGGTAATGGAAAATTCAACGACGGCCTATTTATTGGAATCGAGAGGTACCTGATTTACAATATAAGTGCCATTTTCTTTTCAGAATCAAATTGGAGAAACATGTGAAGTGACTTTCGAAAGCTATCTCGTGCCCGTGGAATAAATTTACATCTAAAAAAAAGAGGAAGCAAGTGAAATTAACAATGTTTATGCAATTTGCACAAAATGAAACGAGATGGGGTGGTTTCTTTTTTTTCTCCTGCTTAATCATGTTTTAAAGTCATCTTTTTTTATCGTATGTTAATTTCACGTAGAAATTTTTTTCATTTTTGAATCCCAAATAAGGGGGTCACTTCACTAAAATTAACGAAAAAATTGATTTTTTCCATTTTTATTGAAAAATAAAGTAGATTCATTCTGCTTCTAATACAGTTTTTAAGGTGACTGATTGCGTAATGGACGCCCCGCATCGTCCATTAGTGTGGGAGGGTTGAAAGAAAGATTAACAATACTCAAAACGCCTTCTATTTTTTTTACAATTATGAAGAACAACACAACTTCAATAACCAAAGTTAAGAAATGCACCAATTATTAAATATGGAAAGCAAAAGCGAAGTAGACCAGCCACTAGAAGACTTAATAAATCGGATCACTTATGCCCAGGCAATACACCTTCTGATTCCCCAAGCAACCTAATCCAATTTAATCCTTAATTGACAAAATCGTCAATCTTAATATTACACAAATAATCTACGAGGTACTCACGCCTCATTTTACGTTTAATCAATCATTACTATGCGTTAGCAGTCTAGCCCCTCTCCCTCGAAAGTTTAATCTTTATGTACAAGTCTTAATTTGCATAGTCACATCTTCTACGGTGGAAGTTTTATAATAGAATAAATTTTTAAAAACCCAATATATATTTCCCAGGAGGACTATTAGTGGAAAGAACGCGGATAGACCCGTTACAATTTCATTCAAAACCATAAGTTTGAAAAATTGCAAAAAGAGATCATTTGTTTCGATATTTAGTGTCAATTGAATTAGAATATACATACAAAATGGTTTTATTAATGTTACTAAAAAAAGCAATCATTTAAATGCAAATTTTAACAAAAAAGAAGAGGAAAGTATGATGTTTTTAAAACATTCTCTTTTTATGAAAATTGCTTCTGTAATAATATTTTGTCTCTATATAGATAATTCTTCTTTACAGAGCCTGATCTAAGATTTTTAAAATATATAATTTAGAAATGGATTTATTCAAATATTATTAAATCAGAGAAAGTAATTTTTAATAATAAAAAAAAACGTCCGTTATAAATTTAAGGAAACTTGGCACCTTTTGGACAATTTTTTTTATTTATGTACTTAAAAATTATATATTGCATTTCTTTTATAATGTTTCGATTCTAGTAAATGATACGAGATGAAATTTTCTACACATTTTATATCCACGCAATTTTAAAAATTTAATTTTTTTTTAAAAAAATAAGGAAAAATTTTAAGCAATACTCTTTTTTTTTTGTATTGATTAGTTTTTTGGCCTGAATTTTTTTGCCATATTTGTAGCTTGTAATTGTATTTTGTATATTTTTTTGTAATTATTTAGTACACAGTTTTTTTTATTTCTAATGTCAGATTATAAACAATTATTAACAGAGTTCATCAATCTACCCAGTACATTCACCGAAATCAGGTATCCCTTTTTAGTGTGGCACCATATAAGCGGATACCAATCACCGCAGTAAATTTTGAGACGCCCAGTTCCCTCCCTAGAGAGAGGCACCTAAGCTCTGATGAAGCGAACCTGTACTAGGATTTAATTTTGCCAAGAGCACCCCATACGGATCTTTTATATGTCGTATAATCATACGACATGGCCGCTGTCAATTTTCTGCATCATGAAAATCTATCGACTTGAGCCAGAGCCGAGTGAGGGAGTGAGTGAGAGAATATTAACGTCGTACAGTTCAGCTACACGAGGGCTTTTGGCGACGGACCACGTAATTTTGAACCATGGTCAAGTGACGTGGAGGACACCTGTGCTAGCACCCCCCTTTCCTAACTACCACACCACACCAACGGGCGATGTTTCAGCTCTCGACAGATTTAACGTGCATCGCTGCCCTACACGGCGGGACTTTAGTGGTACTGGGCTCGAACTCATGACATGTCTGCTATGATCCGATACCTTGACCACTGGGCTGGGGTCGAACACGCCACCTTGGGTACAGAAAGCTAGCGACAAACCAACCACGCCGCTCAGGCGACTTATTTAGTAAAAAGTAACTAAAATAAAATTGTTCTTTGTTGACTTAAGTAGGAGTTGGCTTAATTTTTTTCTCATATATATGTATATATGTAAAATATTTTCTGAGTGTAGTATTTTTTCGAGTGTTAGTAGGTTTTCATTAAACACATCTTCAGTGGACGTTCATCTTCTTTATTTTGAAGCACACATCAAAAGCTTAGGACAAAATTGCTGTACATTTTCACGTTGACGAGACACACAAACTTGCGACGATATTAAAGGAAAGTGGTCAGGAGACAAACAATAGCAACATCTTGGAGGACACAACACAAATACACAAAAAGCAGCTATGTACATTTTTACATGTTGACGGCAAAAAGGAAGAGCGTGAGATTACACAAGAAGTTTGGTTTTATACCAGCAGTGCAAGCGCGTGATGATTACGTAATTGTAGTTCTGATTGGATAGAATGGGCGGGACAGGGATTTCTGATGTAATAATATTAATCGATTACGATTATGATCAGGGTGTTAGTTTCGAACCAAACAATTAAAAGATTATTTCAATATTATTAAAAGAGTTAATTAAAAGGATGCTAGAGGGAATTATTACACACACACACATATATATATATATATATATATATTACTTGTTATTAACTGTATAAACAAACGATTCTTTTTCGTTGCTACCACAACCAGCGTTAGCATGACCTTACGAACAGATAGCCTAATACTAAGGTGATACTAAAAAAGTTATAAGAAACAAAGATTAATTAAAAATAAAAAAATGATATTAGCTGTTATTTAAAAGCCGTATCAATTCACGGGTGCATAACCTCAATCTTTATGTAAGCAGGTATTCAAAAATTTACAGAAAATGGGGTCAAATTTATATCCAGAGTTTTAAAACAGTAGTGAAAACACCATGTTTTGGCCTCCAAACCTTCAACTTATTCTTAATGTGGCTTCTTTCTTGACAGACTTTTTTTCCCAAACGATTTTGATACGCTTTGAACACTTAGGCGTTTAATTCTTTTTAATGTCAGAAGTAATTCAGCAATATTTTCTATGTACGTTCGTAAGAACAATATTTATATTTTTAAGAACTGAAAAAAGAAAATAGATGTCTAGTCTTTTTAATGTCTACTAATGATTTAAATTATATTTATTTTCCTTCACTATATTTGCAAAAAAAATATTATAGTAAATACAAAATGTTTATAACATTTCTTTATTCTGTCTTAAAAGATTATAAAATAGCGAATTGTAAATCAAAGAAATGGCATTTCAGAGATTACATAAATAAATATACACTTTCTAAATATATAAATTAGAAATAGTATAGAATAGTTGTAATAGAATAGTAGAAAAAGGTATATATAATTTGAAAATAGTGTGTGAAAAAGATTATTAGAATATGTACAGTGTTTCTCAAAAGTATTTGTACACTTGAAAAAATTGTATAAATCTTATATTTTAACCTAGGATTACATATAAAGTTCGAATTTATAGTCCAATTTCATTTTATACATTTTTCATGGGAGTTCAAATAAGATTTATTTTATTTTTTTTTCAAAAATTTACTCGATTTATTTTCAAAAGAATTAAAGTGCAGGAAGGTTAAGGTAAAACACGCCATAAAAGTTATCATACACCAAAACATTTTTGGATGAATTCCTTTAATAAAAATATTGTTTTTTGCTTCTCTTTTCATTTCTGCATTATGGTGACATACAAAAAGTCGTTTCCTCGAATTTTTGTTTTCTTTAAAATCTTTTTTTTTTCTTTGATGATTGTATCATCTAAAAATAGTTTATAGTCGTAAAGAGAGAAAGAAAGGCGTTTCAAAGTTGATTCTTTTAAAAAAATTTATCAAGGTAAATCAGTTTGGAACTTTGAGAAATTAGTAAATGTTCCTCAGTCGACTGTGCGGATTGTGATGAAGCGTTTCAAAAAATAAAATAGAATTGAAAACAAGAACGAGAGAAGAAGTTAACTCGACGTGATCTCAGTGATTTATCATTAGAAAATTTACCAAAACCCATATTTCAGTGCTGTAAAAGCTTCTATAGAATTAGTAACACTTTTATTTCTACCTCAGTTTTATTGGAAACTGTTCGAAAAGTACTCAAATCATCCAGATAACACGGGCGTTGTGTTCGAAGAAAAATTGTTCTGTAAGTACCAAAATATAAAAAAACTTCTGCATTCCATTACTAAATCCATGATAAACAAGTCCGAAACACATTGAACTAATATCCTGTTTGCAGATGAGGGTAAATTCAACATCTACTCTGACGAGCGTATATGGAGAAAAAAAACACGAAGGACTCTTAATCCTAAGAATTTAGTTGGAGTGAGTGAGTGAATAGTAACGTCGCACTGTTCAACTACACGAGGGCTTTTGGCGGCGTACCACGTAATTTTGAACCATAGTCAAGTGACGTGGACGACACTTGAGCTGGCACCCCCTCTCCTAGTTACCACGCCACACCAACGGAAGGACGTTTGAGCTCTCGACAGATTTAACATGCATCGCACCCCTACACGGTGGGTCTTTAGAGGTACTGGGATCGAACTCATGATAAGGCCAACCGTGATCCGATACCTTCACCACTCGGCTACCGCGGCCATAAAGAATTTAGTTGGAACAGTGAAGCATGGTAGTGAAAATGTTCTTGTAGGGGATATGTCAGCTTCAAAATTAGGAAGTTTAGTATTTATTGAAGCAATGCGGATCATGAGCTTTATTTAAATATTTTTAGAACAATTTGAAATTAGCCGCCCAAAATTCGGGGTACTGGAGACTGGTGACACATAACTTCCTTTTTCATCGAGATAATGACTCCAAGTAATTTGTTCTTAATATACAAGGTGTGACAAAAAAAAGAAAAGAAAACGAGTCTGGTCCAATAAATTATTGTACTTAAGGAATCACTTCTCCGTATGAGTAATAGAAAAAATATCCAGGTAAACAAACCTAACAGAAATATATCGTACGTAGAAGCCCGAAAATTAATAGCTCCACAATTGTCCCAAACTTAGGCCTAGGTTGCCAAACCCTCGACTGTAGCCACTGCAACGCAAACAGATGAAAATATTAACAAAATAGTTTGCCACCATTGAACTTGCTACCACCAGTAATATCCGTTCCGAAGCCAAATATACCTTCCTCAGTCCCTACAGTTACTAAATCCTCTACATCAGGGGTGGCCAACCCAAATAACCTCGCGGGCTACTTCGGAAGAACTTGACAATCCCCCGCGGGCCGCATATAAAAATATATCTTTATATTAGATTTGGATGTATTACAAACATTTGTTGGAGTGAAAATTTAAAACAGGCTGACATAATATTATTGTTCTCATTGTTTTTCATGTGTACAAACATAGATAGTATAATAATAATAATAATGCAATGATCAAATAATGTTTAATTTTTTTAATTAAAGATATATCTGTTTCTCAACTCTTTCACTTAGTTTTTGCAAGTCAATCTAACTGCATGTGTATTTGCGTATTGTAATTGATGTAGCAGATTTTCGTGCGTTAAGTTTGAGCACGATTTATGTTTGATGAATTTCAATTTAGATAAAAAAAAAAAGAGATTCACAGTAGCAGGAGCAACGTGATAAAAAAAATAGCAGTTATGGGATTTATTTTTTACAAAAAAATTCTTTAAACAAAAACAAAAAATATATTGTACAAAATAGTCGAATTTTGTAAAGTTGTAAAGAATCTCGAGGACCGCAAAATTATACAAGGCTAGCCCCATGCGGCCCCCGGGCCACGGGTTGGACACCCCTACTCTACATCAACTCAGGCACAACTCTTACCATACACATCTACTGTTGCAGTTACAACGTCATCACTTATTCCTTTGTTTACTAGTGCTCCCTTCATATCCAATAGTCTTCTTGATTCTATTGCATTATACTCATCCAACCAAACACTTTCCTCTTCTGCATGCTCTATGTTTACACCCTCGTCCATTGTGACAAGTCCCTCTGTACCTGAACCTACTACCTCCACATCCAATAGCTTACCATCTATAATTACGTCTTTTGTATCCCAGGCTTCATAACCTCTTAAAAAAGCGTCCTCCTAAAAACACTGCAGAACCATAAATAGAAATAAAGATGGCTCCACATAAACCTAAAAAGTCAGCACCTATACAATAAACAACGGATGAGGAAGATATTCTTCTGTATGACGTTGAGGAAGACGAATTTGCTTCGAACACTGTATCACTGAATAAAGATATGAATAAATATTACAAGTATACCGGATCGTACCTTTTAACTCCGACTAGAAGTCGAAAATAACTTTTCTCTCAGTAAAACTTATCGAATTTGGTGGAGGAATCCCCCATCAGATTCTGTTTTTTTTTATTTCATACATAATTTAAGATTTTACCTTTTTTTTTAAGTAAAAACAAATATAATCAGACTTTTTAATGATTTTATACTTTTAATGTCTTAACGAATGTTTGGTGCAGTTTAGCCAAAATTGACTCTTGCACCACTCACTCACTCTCCGTATGAGTATCACCTTCAAAGCAGTTCCCTTCGGCATTCATTTAATTCTGCATTCGGTGCTGCCATTACTGGTAACAGTTCAGGAACGAGAGGTTTTTGGTAGTTCCTTTAAAAGACTTCCCGTTTTTACCTGAACCTCTTCAACAGAGGTAAAATGGGTTCTCTTTTAGCAAGAGTTAACTGTACGAAATACAACAGTGGCGTGAGGCGAAATGAGGTGAATAAGAAGGATGTCCCATCACAGTAATGTTTTTGCTGGTCAGAAACTGCTTGGCAGATAGAGCCATGTGAGTGGAAGCATTGTCTTTTAGTGCAACTGTCATCCATCACTTCCCAAGTCTGACCTTTTTTCCTAATTTTTTTATGAAGTCTTTTTTTGCACTCCAATAAAGAGATGTTGATTAATAGACTGACTACTGATGTGAGAGGAAACACCCCCTCAAATCACAAATTTTGGCTATGTTCTGGTCAGTAATCGCTGACCTTGGGCACCCAGCAGGTTCATCTCCCGCAATAACCCTGTGAGGCACCTACACGTGGGTGCCCCATTTCTACATTATCTAAGTGACCTGTATCTGTAGGAAAGAACGGAGAATCCCGCAAATCTGTCATCTTAATATTTGTTTATTAAGATCTTAACTTAAACACTATATACAATAATAATAATAATCAAATTTAGCAAATCTAAAGTGAGAAGACACAATTCGTATTACAAAATAATAGTGTGTGTGTAACTGACTACTATATCTAACTTTATAGATTACCTCTAATCTCATTAATACACGCGGTTTCCTTATATCTTAATTTAAGACGCTTACCATTATATCCTAGGTAATAGCTATACGCTTGGTTCCATCTGACGTAGCTTTACTCCTTGTGGAATAGCATCCACCTTTAGCTTGAATACACAGGTACGGGTAGGTTAATTCTTGAACTTGGAGTTTCCTCTAACTTTAACTTAATAGTTTCTAATCATAAACATAGACCTCATATAGCAACTTCTCATAGCCTCCTCGCGAACTCTAAACTTCTACTATATATAATATTC
Source organism: Trichonephila clavipes (assembly GCA_019973935.1). NCBI lineage: Eukaryota > Metazoa > Arthropoda > Arachnida > Araneae > Nephilidae > Trichonephila > Trichonephila clavipes. The sequence continues at coordinate 30,248 of BMAU01003635.1, read as the reverse complement.
CTAATTTGCATTATCGCGTTCTTCTTCTCTAGTTGATTGGAAAGAATTGCCATTCTGGCCCCAAAGAACCCCAAGAGGACATTAATGGAAATTGTGATTAAAGCCTATCACAACTCTTCCTCCTGAAATCCTCTTAGGCCTTTTAAACACATGTTACGATAAAACTTACGAGTCAAATCCTTCTTTCCCAAGCCCAGTTTAGATATCAATCCTCATTCCAGTTACGTTACCCAATTCTTAACAAACCATGACCCATTTGTTTCTCTTTTGCATCGCTTCAAATTAAAAAATACTCCCAATTGTCTTTGGGGTTCTGTTGGGGACGCTGACCATTATGTGTTTGCATGTCCTCTGACTAAGGATTTCCATTTGGTCTCTCCATCTCAAAATGCTAAAAAAAACCTGGCTCCAATCTATCGTTAGAAATACTTTCATCCACTTTAAACTAAAATCATGTATTAAAATTCTCTATTCAATATGGGATCAAATTCCTTAAGTGGGGGAATGAATTTTTCTTCCCTTCTCAATCTTTAAACCTTATTTTTTTTCCTCACATAATATATTTCTTATGTTATTATTATTTTTATTATATTTGCTTTGTATATTTGTATTACGTTCATGCACATGTATGTATATAGTGCAGTTTCATTTAAATTTGTATTTTGTCATTTTACTGTCTTCCATTGTTTGTAAAATGTAAACTTTTATTTCTTTTTCTTTTTTTTTTCAATAATGTCTGGACGTGGGAGTGGTTGTTTCCCGAGGAATCAGTCTGTAGCTCAAAACTCTTCTCGGATGAGCTCGGTTCCTTTGGGCAAAAAAAACAAAACATGTGCATGAGACAGAGTTTCATCTCTCTAAACCTCGGTCACAGTTTGAAATGCTTTCGTGGCTCATTTCTTAAATTTCAGAAGAAACTTGATATTGATTCGAAGTTTTCCGGCAGAATGCATTTGCACGTGTTCACTCAATGACGCAGCTTTCCAAACTAGCGAGATCAATTAAAAGCTAAACAGGCTACGTGGATAGAGGACGTGTGTAAGATGACGTCTCCAAAACAGTTGTTACCAACTTCACTCTTTTTTCAAGCTACACACCCAGTTTCGTTTAGTGTGTGTATGTCTTACCTTGTACACCTCTGGTGAAACTATAACTGTTCCCAAGTAATGAAAACACCACTTCAATTACCTGATTTAAGTCCATTAGAACTAATTTGGTGGAAACTTGAAGTTGGATTATATAAGAGAACATGACATGAAAATAAAATGTACACTAAAAACAGTACTCACAGCAGAATGGAGGAGCATCAATGCAGAAATTACACAAAAAAAAGGTGAAGGTTTAAAACCTGTTAAGCTGAAAGGTTTAAAAGCTGTTGTTGACACTAAAGGATTCTCACTAAGTATGAAATTTAAAAAAAAATCTAATAATTAAAACTGAGTTGAGTGTTTTGTTTTAAATTGTGCGAAGAGTGTTGTAATGTAACTTTTAAGCATTTTTTTTTATTATTAATTTTTCAAATTAAGGGAGTTCTTCCATGTGATGGAATCAAAAAATCATTTTTTTCTTTCATAAATTGCTTCCTTAACATGTCTAGGATACGGTAGTAAAGAGATTTTTTAAAATTCGAAGTCGTTATAAAGAAGCAGGTGTGAGAAGAGCAGCTGTTGATAGCACTAAGTTAAGATTTTTATTGTTTTAATCGAACTTGAATTTTTTTTTTAAACGCGTTTTTCTCAAAACCGTGTTTTTCAAACTTTCCTCCGTCATATCTCAAGAACGGTTCGACATAATGACTTCAAACTTATAGGGCACAAATATACGCACAAAATGGACTACGATCATTCCAAAATTCAAAATATTTCTATTTTTTTATAACAAAAATATAACAAAATTAGCCATAAAATTCGAAACTTTTTCTTCAGAGGTCTACCAAATATCCACTTTTTGATATTTTCAATTGAGTGTAGTTCATTCGGTGCATTTAAGCTTAAAAATTAAAACGCCGCGTTAATTCTTTTTATTTCAGTTAAGCCAATCATCCGGAATCTTGGAGGAATTGAGCGTCCATTTTTTCGTGGCGGGTGTGTTCAAAGCGCTATAACTCACGTTCTATTGGATATTTTTGGCTAACAATTTATATACATACTCTTAAGATACATATAAATAAATGATACAAAACGTGAAGTTCTACCATGCTAATGGACGTCAAAAACAATTTCCTAAAAATGCTTAAGAAACAGGCCGTCACATGGGTAAACCCCCTTAAAAAATATACTTCGCTTCAAAAATTTATTACACTTTTCGATTACGAACACGTTGTAGATATTATAGAAAAATTCAATTCTGGCATATTAATTTTTATTAGTCGATAACACATTAAATTTTAGAGAAAATTGTAAATGTGCGTGAATTTTCTACAGCCACTGTACTATTTTAAAAAAAAAATACATAGGCCTTTTGTATTTTGTTTTGCTTTTGAAGTAAGATCTAAAATAAAATGGAAAATCATAGAGCATTTTTTCAAATAATAATAATAATTTATGTACATAAATGAATCATGAGCTGTTTAAAAAATTAATGTAACTAAATTCTTTTTTCAACAAGAACCATGAGAACAATTAAAGTATAACTTATATTAAATAACGAATAAAAAACATTTTACTTTTTTGTATTTACTAAATGAAAAGGACAAAATGGAAGAAAAATATAAAAGCTTTTCAGAAATTCTTAAATATTCTCATAAGGCAATAAATACTAAAATCAGATATACCCGAGAATTTTTACAAAAGAGTTACGATTTTTCAAATCTTTCAACTAATAAAAATTGAAAGGAAATTAGTAATGCAACACGATAAACACAGATGAATTATAAATTATTATTGTTTCAAATACAAATCAGAAGTAATACTTACAAATTTTGGATCACTTTTTGAAGCATTAATTTAAATAAAACACAACAGAAAATTTGAAAAAAAAATCTTGAGTATACTTTAATGTGTGTGTAATATTTTTTATACACTAAACAATTAAAAATCCGATAAACAAAATAATGTCGTTAGCTTTATAAAAAAGTGTTAATTTGTCACGATAATTTGAGCAGAAAAAGGTAAGACTTACCAGAAATCATTACTTTTACAAAACTAATGCAGGTTTATTTTATACTTTAGCTTTATTTTACAGCGTCTTACCTCTTTTTGAAAAATGGAATCTCCCTTTTAATTTGAAAGGGGTGTTTTTTTTGTGAATAACGACTTTATACCAAATCTAAGGATATAATTTTAATTAGATTTATTTGTTTGGGACAAAATTATTTAAAATTATTCTGACTTAATTCTGTAAATTTTTCCGCCCATAATTAGAGAAATTTATAAAATGGAAAAGAATGATGATAAATATTTTTAAAAAAAAGTTAATATAATTTTCTCACAAAAATATAATAAAAAAAATAAATTTCAAAAGAAAATTATGATTATTTCTAACGTAAAAGCAAATGAACTGATTAAAATACAAAGAGAAGCAACAATCAAATTTGCGAGAATGATAATCAAAATATTTAATTTTTGTGTGATCTGTAGTAAAAACAAAAACTGGAAGCTAACCAACAATTTTTGCTAAATTACAGAAAATACAAGAGAAAAAAGACCACTGGTTAAAAGAATTTATTTAAGAAAAAAAAAGATGGAAGAGATCATATTACATTAAGAATAGGAATTCAAAAAAAAAGATATAATTAAAAAAAAGAGAAATTCCTGAGACACAAGAGAAAAATCGTCTAATTAAAAATAGATTGCTAAATAAACTAAGTAGATAAAAATACTTTTCGTTCAAAGATCTTTTACAAAGGCCAATAACTAAATGTAATGAGATATCATTGCAATAATTCAAAAATAAATTTTTAATTAGATATTTTAAACATGAGTAAAAATATAGCTTACCTTATGTGGAACAGCGCTTATGTGTTGAAAATAGAAGTTTATCGAACTACAAAATAAAAAACCACGTCGATTTTTTAAATTAAACATGTACTATTATTCCTCATGTTTGGTTATTTCCACCACATGAGTGATTTATCACAATTTCTGGTACATTCAACTCTTTTTTTAATTTTAATTTAATTTGGTTTATTTTTTATTCTGACTCATTTCTTCAAATCAATGGACTTCAAACTGTGTTCCACGGAGTCCCAGGATTCAACGAATCAAACTTAGGGGTTCCGTGAGTCATAAAAAAATCAGACAAAAATTATATAAATCTACTATCTGCATGGCCCGGCGTTGCACGGACTTTCTCTACATTTATAAATTTTCACTTTCCTTCACAAAATCAGCACTCTTTCTAATACTCTTTCTCAAAATTACAAAACAAACATTTGTGTTTTAGACATAACTTCGAAACAGAACTAAACCAAAAACCAGAAAAAATCGTTATTTTATTCGGAATGGAAACTGGAACTGAACCTAAATAAAAATACATTGGTTTATTTTGGTTCGATATATCTGCATTCCTTTTATTACTATTTACTTTCAGTAACCAACTTAACAATATTGTTACGAATTTTGTGTAAAATAGTGTAAATAATTTGTATCTGGATGTGTAAAGCATTTATATTATACTCTGTTATACTTATTCTATGTTTAAATTGTAACATTCACAAGCAACGCCGTCCCTTACGTTATAATGGTGATTCAAGGAGAACATGGCAAAATTTTGGTGATAAAGCCAAGTTGGCATCTTTTTAAAAGGCCAAGTTGATGACTTGGCGACCATTTTTTGCGAGTTCGGGACCTTGTGGATTCTTCTAGAAATACCCTAATTTCACGATCTGTGACGCAAGCTGATTTTTCTCGAAAGATCCGCCGGGCCTATAAATAAAGATGCTCGCTAAAATGAGTCAGTATTGTTTTGGCTCCTTACTGATTAGCTTGGCTATGCTTGTGAATAATCTTTTACATACGTGTGTTTTAGAGACTGAGTATTGTGTCTGAAGGCTGCTGAAGATGTGAAGACCTGAGGTTTATTCTGTGCGTATTGCTGCTGAATCCTGTATTTCAAAGATTGGAATTTCGACAATAAATTCGCATCGCTCTTAAAGAACTGTCTTGTTCTTTGTGACTGATTTGTATAAAATCCTAGAATCCCGATCAACGTAACAATATTTTCTAATTTAACGTCTTCCATATAATTATCATCATAACATGTGTAACTGCTTATCGATGTCCTGTTTTGATGTTCACAAGTATTTTTTTCTGTTTCAGTTTCACATGAAACTACTTGTAGAAGATATATTTAATTATTTTGGATGAACTAGATCGTTTATTAAGAAGAATATCCCATTCTGAGATATTTTTTATTAATCTCAAAACAAAAAATAAAACATAAATTCATTTAAAATACAATATCGATATTCAGCAAATTTATTCATATACACTCATGTCCATAAATTAAGGATAATTCAGAATCACACAGAAATTGAACTCTAAAATAAAAATTTCACCTGCAGAATTATCACATACAACTTGAAGAAGAATATGCAAATTACAGGAAACCCCCAGATGGCGCAGATAGTACGTCACAATGACGAGAGTGTAAGAGAGGGGTATATAAGGAATAGTGGCAAAGAAGTAAAATTGTTCACAAGCGCTTTAAAAGCCTTTAGTGCAATAACCGCATAGTTATGGAACAAAGGAAGCATTTGGATGATATTTTACGTGGTAGAATTATTGGACGAAAGGAATGTGGACGTACCCAGCTGGAAATATCCGAGGAACTTGGAATCGCCCTGAGTGTCATCTCCAGGCTTTGGCAACGATTCCAAGATTATGGTTATGTGAAGAGATGATACAGCACATGTCGCCCCCGAGTTACAACGCCGGATGAGGACCGGTATATATATATATTTGGCAGTTACTGCCAAAAGAAACAGACGGAGCACAGCATTAGACCTGTCTCGTCTGCTCTCTTCAAGTACCGGTACGACAGTTTCAAGGAACACCGTGTACAGAGGCTTAGGGCACATTGGTCTATATGCTCGTAGACCTGTCAGATGTGTTCTACTTACCGCAACTCACTGTCGCCTGCGATTAACCTGGAGTAGAGAGCATGCATTGTGGACACCACAACAGTGGTCTTGTGTGATGTTTTCCGACAAGTCCAGGTTTAGTTTACAGTCTGATTCTTGCCGGACATTAATATAAAGAGCGCCAGGTACCCGTTACCACCATGAGAACACCATTGAACGTCACCGTTACGGTGGTGCAGGATGGCTCGTTTGGGGAGGAATTATTCTTGGTTCCAGAACTGACCTGCATGTTCAGAGTGTAACGATGACAGGCCACATGTATCGGGATGTCATTCTGGAACAACATGTACGTTTGTTTCGGGGAGCCATAGGTGCTGAACTTCTGCTTCTGGATGATAACGCCCGTCCTCACCGTGCAAACATTGTAGACGAATGCCTTCAATCGGAGGATATCACCCGTATGGATTGGCCAGCATATTCACCGGACTTGCATCCATTAGAGCATGTGTGGGATATGCTTGGCCAACGAACTGCAGCCCGTCAAGCCCCTCCCATCTGTCTACAGGTTCTTAGGAGAGCATTGCTTGATGAGTGGTGTAATATTCCCCAAGATCAGATTGAAAATTTGATACTCAGCTTGTCTAGGCGTTGTAAGGCCTGTATTGCATCATCCGGGAGACATACTCCGTATTAACCATCCTACTAACCATGTTATACTGTTTTTTGTAAATAGGTTCTTTTTTGAAATTTGCTTCAGGGAGTAAAAATCACAATTTTTATTAATTATGTCAAACATATAGCATCTTTTTTTTATCTTTACCTTTTGTTAATAAATAGACTTTACAAATAAGTCAAATTTGTTTTGCTTCTGTCTCTTTCTTTGCCTGAACTTCATTATACTTAATTTATGGACATCAGTGTGTATATATATTATATATATATTATATATATATTATATATATATATTATATATATATTATATATATATTATATATATATTATATATATATTATATATATATTATATATACATATTATATATATATTATATATACATATTATTTATATATATTATATATATTATATATATATATATATATATATATATATATATATATATATATTCATATACTACTAAATATACTGTAAATAAACTAAATAGAACTGAAGAATCGTCCTAATTAATATCCTAAAGAGTTGTTGAAGTCTTAATTTCTTAAGTATTGACTTCATTGTTCTGCATTAGAAAATATTTTTGTACTTTCTTGTTCTAATTATATAAACTGTTCTCATTAAAAAAATTAAGAAATCTTTTCTTATTTTAAGAAATTTCAATTGCTAAACAGTAGTTTCATATGCAGTTTAAGTTATATTCCATGTTCTTAAAATATCTGCTGTATCGTTTTAAACTAATGCTTATAACGTTGTTTATTTAAAAGCTTGAGTACACAAAACAAAATATATATGTATTCTTTTCTTTAAATGATTGCAATCTTTGTGTTCGCAAGCATTAACGCTATAAAACTTTTTTTAGTTCTTTTATATCACTGATTCCCAAACTAGTCTATATATACCCTCAGGGGCCTATGACGACTAACAAGGGGTCCACATGAGCAACAAAATAAATTGGGTGTATATTAGGGATAAATGGGGTCTACAATAGTGGCTCGCATTAAACCAGATCGTGACTTTAATTTTAAAAGAAAGTTTAATCAAGTGGAAACCAGATTTCACCTATTTAACAGATTTGTTTACAAAATTTAATGAAGTTAATTTGCAATTACAAGGTGACATCATAAGTTTATAGTAATGTTAGATTAAAGGGGGTAATAGCCCTTCTTGCACTTTTACATCACATCAGATTAGAACATTGATGCTCTGTAGAAGACAATCCACTGGCGAAAAAAAAGGATCTAGTACAACTCTTAGTTTGTGTCTAGTAACAGCCAGGCTCCTCATAGCGTCATAAACAACGCAATCTCTTGGGTAAAAGGCTACTCACAAACATGCATTAGAGCAGTGGTCTTCGAAATTTTCAACTTACAGAACCCTTAGAACTAGAGGGTGTTTTTGTGGAACCCTATTCCCGCCACACATTTAAAAGAATGTATCTTAAAATAATATTTAAAGTAGATCAACAATATATATCAATGTAGAGGAAATTGAAAAAAGTATTGCATTTATTATAAAAAAAAATTTTTAATCTACTTTTAATATAATTTACTCATTAATAATATGAATATGTGACCCAAGAGTCACTTATCCATGCATTATGTTTAGCAACTGGGATAAGTGATTGTTTTTTCTCTCAGGAACTGTTGAAGTATATCTATTGAGAATAACTGAGTTCATTCTGAGTTTCAGTAGTTTCTGTGCTTTGTTTTTGTAGCCACTCACATTGAGAAATATTGTTCGCATATACTCATTATTCTGAATGACATTAAAATGTTTATAGCTATGTGAAAAATAGCGCGTATTTTGCATGAATTTGCAACATAAAATTTAAGATATGTTCTTGCTTAAATTTAGAATTTTGACATCGAATCTGTTGATATTTTGTAGGTGTTTTTCCACAAATATATAAAAAGGTGCATTTTACATTAGAAAACTATATAGTTTTGCAAAACATTGTACTAACGAGTATAAAATTATCTCGTGGAACTCAGGATAGTAAACAATAAAACATTCGCAATCTAGTGATATATATATATATATATATATATATATATATATATATAAAAGATAAAACGGGAGTGTTTTAATATTATTTTATTGCATGAAAAGTTTAAAAGAAATTACAAAATAAAGTTATTATGTATGAATAAAAATTTCAGCTTTTTAATGACAGGGATGACCTTTAAATTCTTCTGGGTGCACTAACATTTTAGAAACGTGAATCCATTTTGCATACTCATTTTTAAGTTTCTTTTCGATTTTTTATTGTGACTCGTGGAGCCCCAGGGCTCCATGCAACACAGTTTCAAGACCACAGCAATAGAGTAAGTACGCATTGTGACATTTTCCAGTTATGCGCAATAATTTCGCACGCATAGATTGAATATTTTTTTAGTCCTTTTAAGGTATCCTACTACGTTCGGAATCATGATTTTAAAAAGGTGTATAAATGGATAATTTTCATGATATTTAGTGTCACTTAGATTAGAATACATTTAGAAAATTGTTTTAAAGACATTTTGACAAAAAAATTACTTAAATACAATATTTCGGCAAAAAAAATTAACTTGAATAACCTTTTTTCGAAATGTTCTCCTTTTGTGAAAAATGCTTCTATTATAATAATATTTTGCCTGTATATAGCTCATACCTTTCTACAGAGGCTCAACTAGAATTTTTGAAATATATAACATAGAAGTGGGTTTATCCATGTTTTATGACAACACAGGCGAGAAATTTTAAGAGAAAAACACCGATAATTATTTCAATTGGTTGTAACTCTGAAAATAATGTGGATTATTCAACATTCGTAGTTGTGTATCAGTACAGAGGTCTGAGCTATATACAGGCAAAATATTATTATAATAGAAGCATTTTTCACAAAAGGAGAACATTTTGAAAATGGGTCATTCTATGTTTATTTTTTGTCAAAATACTTAAATTAAATAATATTTTATTTTAATACTATTCTTAAAACAATTTTATATTCATTTTCTAATCTAAGTGACATTAAATATCATACATATTATCCATTTATACGCTTTTGCAAAATCACGGTTTCGAACTTAGTCGGATACCTTAATGGAATTATTACTAAAAATATAAATTCGAGTTACGTGTTTTAATCGAAACAGAACTCAACTGTTGATCAAGGAAAATTTTTTAAAAATTAAGGTTGTGAAATAACACATAAAGCAAATTGAGTTGAGGCTTCCCTGTACAGTATGGACAACAATAGCACTAGTAAGAGGTCATTAAGTAATAAAAGGTGGAGAAAAAACTGAAGATCGTTCTTTTAACAAAAAGCTTTTTAAGTGCTCTTCTTAGCACGATATCAAATCTGTAATCACCATTTATCGTGAATTTCGTGGATAGAGTTTCATTTTTTTTTTTGCAACTATGCGTTTCTTAAAAAACGCATTAAATCACGCATTTCTTTCATGCAGTTGCTAGTGATCACGAACTCAGTAATAGTAAAGATAAAAGGAAATGATTATATGTGGTTGGAGATAATCTGCTTATATCGTTCCAGTAATGTACGAGTGATTTCAAAAAGACTAAGGAATGCTGTATGTCGGACATGTCAAACTCAAATCATATTACGGAAACCATGTTTTTAATGTTCAAAAAAATTAATAAATGTCTTTGAAATAAATGTACTCATTTTGTTTACTAATATCAACCACAAAAAAAGAATATAATTACCCATCTTTATACATATATATATACTAGAGGACCCGACAGAAGTTGTCCTGTACACACATCTTAAATTCAAAATAAAAGATTTTTGAATATTCGATACTGCGATAATAGCGCAGTCTGCGGGATCCAATGTAAAACATTCCCAGATCAACAATTTATAAATAAAAAAATTAATTAATTAAACATTTCTAAGCCGAATTATAAATCTAAACCATTCTCGAGTCCACTGGAACAGACAAAAACTTTCATCAAAATCAGTTCAGCCGTTTAGAAGGAGTTCAGTTACAAACACACGCACAAAAGAATTACACATATAAAGATTATTTCAAAAGATATTAATTAAAAACGCTAAAAAGCGTGAATCGTCTGCATTTTCGTAACAATAAAGACCGGGTTTGGCCAGTTTGGCTGAAAATCAATTTTCGACCCCAACTTACCTCTTTTTCAAATCCTACTATTAGCTCACGACCTCTACACATATTTTATTTGTTTGTTTATTTATTTATTTATCTTGGTGGAATTTTCAATCGTTAATAAAATATATTTTAAAGAGCTCAATTGAGCTAAAATGTAATGTACATGATTATTTTAGATGACAATACAATAATTTAATTATAATTAATAAAAATTAATTGATTAAAACTAATTATTTAAAAAATTACAAATACAGCCACTTTGGTGACTTAGTTGGTGACCACGTTGGTTAACTTTTAAGCGACTTATGTCAAAATTTGAAAAGGTTTTCTTCTCACCTGTTAAAGCATTCAGTCGAAAGGAAATTTTATATACACGATTGTTTTGGATGCAATACGATACTTTAATGATAATTAATAAAAATTAATTACCACTTATCGTTGTGATTCTGTCATATGTATATACATATTTATATTAATTGCAACTATTTAATAAAAAGTAGTTAAAATAAATTTTTTCTTGGTTGATCTAAGTAGGAATTGATTTAAAAATTTTATAACAATAGCGTTGTTAAAACAATGCAGGTGAATGTTGAATTGTATTTTTTGAATGTTTTTAATTAATATCTTTTTGACTAGTTGCGATATCGGACCGAATAGTGAACCTAAACCATTCTCGAATTTACTTGAACCCACACAAAAAATTTCATTGAAATCGGTCCTGCCGTTTAGGAGAAGTTTAGTGACAAACACACGCACAGAAGATTTTTATAGCAGTAAATGAATTAAAAAGAAGACTAATAAATCCTAAAACATCTTAAGAACAAACCGAAAGAACCCAGAACATGGAACCATTACAAACCAAAAAAGAGAAATATAGCTGGAGTGGAAAAACTATTATGGTTTCCCGAGCTGTTACAGGCTTAGGACAGTGAAACAGGGTTAAACAGTGTTTTGCGAGATCTCAACCTTCCCTTCAGCGGAAACTTTCGACATAATAGCATAGGAGATAAACCAAGGCAAATGCCAAAAACCCCACGTGGGTGAATATAACATCAATAGAATAGAACTGGAAAATTAAATTACTATAGGAATCTGGACGAAATAGATAAATATAAATATATATAAACAAAAATATTTGCAATTGAGGTTAATAATGATTATGACCATAAGTAATAATAATGAAAATGTGTGAAAAAAATAAAATCTTACAGGATGTATTCCGATTTTAAGAGTATGCTAACACCAAGCACAAAAAAACAGCATAACTGAAAATAATGGCACCATCTATATATATTTTTAGTAACTAAACTTATTATAAGAAAATTAAGAATAATATACTCTAAACTAAATGGATCTGAATATATTAAATAATAATAATTAAATAGCTATAATTTTAAAGACATATATTTATACATAAAATTAGCTGGATAATTATAATCTGGGCAACTTTGAAAGAATTTTTTATAATTATTAATTTTTAAAACTTCTTCAGGTACTAAATCTTTAATTCTTTTTATGTAATTTAGAATAATATATTTTTAAAAATTGAAATGTGAAGGGAACTATTCCAATATGGCATTTTTATAACATCAAAATCAAAAGAGTCATAGGATATATATATATATATATATATATATATATATATATATATATATATATATATATATATATATATATATATATATCCTATGTTGGTTTGTCATTTTATTATATACTAGCTGGTGTACCCGTTCTTCACACGGATGAATGGAAAAATTAAACAATACAGATTTAAGGATAAAGCTTTTTATGCGTTAATTTTACGTGAATTGCGAATTAATCCCCCCAAATATATCTATACTAGCCGTTACCCACCCGCTTCACTGGGTATTTCACGGTGGAGCACATATGTATACAGTTTACAAGTATATTAATTATTAATATCTAGCATTAAGAATTCGATTGTATTGAAAAATATATTTATAGCTGTTACACTCTCACCCCTTGATATAAAAAGAACATAAATTATAATATCTAATTTCTATTTATGTCTAAAATCGAAGTAGAAGGATTTTTTTCGCTCACTTAACCTAATAATCAAATGGATTTCCACCAAAGCAACTTTCAGTGGAACTCTACTCCATAAATCAAACATGCGTGCTGAATTTCAAGTATAAATCTAACAGAGCAAAAACGGAATTTTTATCATCAATACCTCGCTGACAGCATTCTTAGCGGATTCCAATTCAACAAAAGAGACATGCAAACCAAATTTTATTATTATAGTCTTAGCAGTTCAAAAACGGGAATTTTGTCTATCAATACGCCCCAATAACTTTCCCCGCTTCCCCCTGGAGTTGATTTCCGTAAAATCCATTCTTAGTGGAACTCTATTCAACTAAAGGAAAAAAAAGTGCTCAACAAATTTCAAGTAAGTGAGTTAAATTAAAAAACAGGAATTTTTCTATAACATGCCTTAATCCCTCGCAAACTCACTCCTTTGGGGTCCGTTTTCGCAAAAATCTTTGTAAAAGGAACTTTATTCCATGAACGGAACATACTTTCTAATTTTCAAGAAGGTGGTTCTATGAGATGAAACACGGAAATATTTATCTATTACGCCTCTTAATCACCCACAGTGACCCTTGGGGATCAATTTTCCCCAAAACTATTTTGTAACGGATCTCTACACCATGAAAGGGATTAGCTTACCAAATTTTAAGACTGTACGTCTAATAGTTTAAAAATGAAAATATTTATATATAACACCCCTTAAGCCCCTCATTGCCACTTTGGAAACCTCATTGCCACTTTCACAAAACCCATCTTATAGCAGATCTTTACTTAATGAATGGAATCAGCATACTCAATTTCCAGATTTTACGTCTAATAGTTTAAAAAAGGAGTTAATTGCCTATAACGCCCCTTAATTCTCCGCAACGCCACTTGGGGTCAATTTTCACAAAACCCATTCTGTAGGGGATCTGTACTTTATGAAAGGGATCCGCTAATCAAATTTCAAGACTGTACGTCTAATAGTTTAGAGATGGAAATAATTATGTCTAACGCCTCTTAAGCCCCCGCAACGCCACTTAGGAAACGATTTTCCCAAAACCCATCTTATAGCGGATCTCTACTTAATGAATGGAATCAGCTTACTAAATTTCGAGATTTTACGTCTAATAGTTTAAAAAGGAGTTAATTGCCTATAACGCCACCTAATACTCTACAACGCCACTTGGGAGTCGATTTTGACAAAACCCATTTCGCAGTGGATCTGTACTCTATGAAAAGAATCCGCTTACCAAATTTCGAAATTTTACGTCTAATAGTTTAAAAAAGGTGTTAATTGCCTACAATGCCACTTAATTCTCTACAACGCCACTTGGGAGTCGATTTTCACAAAACCAATTCTGTAGGGGATCTGTACTCTATGAAAGGAATCCGCTTACTAAATTTCCAAGACTGTACGTCCAATAGTTTAAAAATGGAAATAAGTATGTATAACGCCCTTTAAGCGCCCTCAACGTCCCTTGGAGGTCGATTTTTGTAAAAATCATTATGTAGGGAATCTCTACTTTATAAAAGAAATCTGAGTACCAAGTTTTTTTTTCACGATTTTACATCTAATTGTTTAGTAAAGGAAATAATTATCTATAACGTCCCTTAAACCCTCGTAACACCCCTTGGGGTTCGAACTTTTAAAAATCCGTTCTTAGCTGACGTCTACACCATGAAGGGAACCTACCTATATACCAAATTTCAAGTTTGTAGGTTTAATATTTCTTGAGATATCGTGATTAGTCCACTGACTAATGACCTACAAACTTGAAATTTGGTAGGTAGGTTCCCTTCGTGGTGTAGACTTCAGCTAAGAACGGATTTTACAAAGTTCGAACCCAAAGGGGCGTTACGAGGGTTTAAGGGGCGTTATAGATAATTACTTCCTTTACTAAACTATTAGATGCAAAGTCGTGAAACTTGGCACACAGATTTCTTTCATAAAGTAGAGATTCTCTACATAATGATTTTTACAAAAATCGTCCTCCAAAGGGCGTTGAGGGGCTTAAGGGGCGTTATATATAAATATTTCCATTTTTAAACTATTAGACGTACAGTCTTAAAATTTGGTAAGCTAATTCCTTTCATGGTGTAGAGATCCGCTACAAAATAGTTTTGGGGAAAATTGATCCCCAAGGGTCACTGAGGGTGATTAAGGGGCGTAATAGATAAATATTTCCGTGTTTCAACTCATAGAACCACCTGCTTGAAAATTAGAAGATATGTTCCGTTCATGGAATAAAGTTCCTTTTACAAAGATTTTGCGAAAACGGTCCCCAAAGGAGTGGGGTTGCGAGGGATTAAGGCGTTTTATAGAAAAATTCCTGTTTTTGAATTTAACTCATTTACTTGAAATTTGTTGAGCACTTTTCTTTAGTTGAATAGAGTTCCACTAAGAATGGATTTTACGGAAATCAACTCCAGGGGGAAGCGGGTGAGTTATTGAGGCGTATTGATAGACAAAATTCCCGTTTTTGAACTGCTAAGACTATAATAATAAAATTTGGTTTGCATGTCTCTTTTGTTGAATTGGAATCCGCTAAGAATGCTGTCAGCGAGGTATTGATGATAAAAATTCCGTTTTTGCTCTGTTAGATTTAGACTTGAAATTCAGCACGCATGTTTATTTAATGGAGTAGAGATCCACTGAAAGTTGCTTTGGTGAAATCCACTTGATTATTAGGTTAAGTGAGCGAAAAAAATCTTTCTATTTCGATTTTAGACATAAATAGAAATAAGATATTATAATTTATGTTCTTTTTATATCAAGGGGTGAGAGTGTATAACAGCTATAAATATATTTTTCAATACAATCGAATTCGTAAAGCTAGATATCAATAATTAATGTATATGTAAACAGTATACATATATCCAACATCGTGAAATACCCAGTGAAGCGGGTGGGTAACGGCTAGTATATATATATATATATATATATATATATATATATATATATATATATATATATATATATATATATATATATATATATATATACATAAAGCAGAAAAGTGACTCACTCACTCACTGACTGACTAATCACGATATCTCCGGAACTATTACACCTACAGACTTGAAATTTGGTAGGTAGGTTCCTTTCATGGAGGAGAAGTCAGCTAAGAACGGATTTTTCAAATTTCGAACCCCAAGGGGCGTTACGGGGGTTTAAGGGGCGTTATAGATAATTATTTCCATTACTAAACTATAAGATGTACAGTCGTAAAAAAAACTTGGTACACAGATTTCTTTCATAATGTAGAGATTCCCTACATAATGATTTTTCCGAAAATCTACCTCCAAGGGGCGTTGAGGGCGCTTAAGGGGCGTTATACATAATTATTTCCATTTTTAACCTATTAGACGTACAGTCTTCAAATTTGGTAAGTGGATCCCTATCATAGAGTATAGATCCCCTACGTAATGGGTTTTGTGAAAATCGACTCCCAAGTGGTGTTGTAGAATATTAAGTGGCGTTATAGGCAAATAACTCCTTTTTTAAATTATTAAAAGTAAAATCTCGAAATTTAGTAAGCTGATTCCATTCATTAGGTAGAGATCCGCTAGATGGGTTTTGTAAAAAAATTTTCCTAAGTGGCGTTGCGGGGGCTTAAGAAGCATTATACATAAATATTTCCATTTTTAAACTATTTGACGTACAGTCTTGAAATTTGGTAAGCGGATTCCTTTCATAGAGTACAGATCTGCTGCAGAATGGGTTTTGTGAAAATTGACCCCAAGTGGCGTTGTGGAGAATTAAGGGGCGTTATAGGCAATTAACTCCTTTTTTAAACTATTAGACGTAAAATCTGGAAATTGAGTATGCTGATTCCATTCATTAAGTAAAGATCTGCTATAAGATGGGTTTTGTGAAAATCGTTTCCAAAGTGGCAATGAGGGGCTTAAGGGGTGTTATATATAAATATTTCCATTTTTAAACTATTAGACATACAGTCTTAAAATTTGATAAGCGAATTCTTTTCATCGTGTAGAGATCCGCTACAAAATAGTTTTGGGGAAATGGATCCCCAAGGGTCACTGATTGGGATTAAGGGGCGTAATAGATAAATATTTCCGCTTTTCAACTAATAGAACCACCTGCTTGAAAATTAGGAGGTATGTTCCGTTCATGGAATAAAGTTCCTTTTACAAAGATTTTTGCGAAAACGGACCCCTAAAGGAGTGGGGTTATGAGGGATTAAGGCGTGTTATACATAGAAAAATTCCTTTTTTTGAATTTAACTCATTTACTTGAAATTTGTTGAGCACTTTTCTTTAATTGAATAGAGTTCCACTAAGAATGGATTTTACGGAAATCAACTCCAGGGGGAAGCGGGGAAAGTTATTGGGGCGTATTGATAGACAAAATTACCGTTTTTGAACTGCTAAGACTATAATAATAAAATTTTGTTGAATTGGAATCCGCTAAGAATGCTGTTAATGAGGTATTCATTATAAAAATTCCTTTTTTTCTCTGTTAGATTTAGACTTGAAATTTAGCACGCATGTTTATTTTATGGAGTAGAGATCCACTGAAATTTGCTTTGGTGGAAATCCACTTGATTATTAGGTTAAGTGAGCGAAAAAAATCTTTCTACTTCTATTTTAGATATAAATAGAAATTTGATATTATAATTTATGTTCTTTTTATATCAAGGGGCGAGAGTGTAACAGCTATAAATATATTTTTCAATACAATCGAATTCTTAATGATAGATATCATTAATTAATATATATGTAACCAGTATACATATATACAACATCGTGAAATACCAGTGAAGCGAGTGGGTAACGGCAAGTATATATATATATGCATATCTCAGCAGAACAAAAAATCATACTTTTTAAATTTTAAGTTTGCTTGTCTAATAGCTGATAAAAAGGATTTTTTTTATTTATAGCACCCCCATAACTTCTTGTGAGTCGATTTTTGAAAACATGTTTCTAAGCTGATCTCTGCTCAGCAAAAGTAACATAATATTACACAAAAAATAATATTACATTGAAAACTTAAAATAGTGTAAATAGTTTATCTGGATGTGTGTAATAAGTTAATATGTTAATATTACTTTCTGTAGTATTTATTTTATGTTAAATTTGTAACTTTCGCAAGCAATGCCGTTCTTTACATTATTATGGCGATTCAATGGAAACGTAGCAAAATATTTGTGATAGAGACAAGTTGGCATCATTTTTGGTGACCCTGTTGGCAATTTGGTGATTAATTGAACAGTGCAAAAGTTTACATGATGTATTAACACCTGGTGAGAGGCTACATCAAAGAGGATTGCACAAAAACCTTCTCCGTAAAAATACACATATGCATGCCAATTTTCATAGTGATCGGTTGAACGGTGTTAGAGGGATGCAATTTCACACATACAGACATCCCTTTTTTATGTACTAGCTGAATGGCCCGGCGTTGCACGGGCTTCTTTAAGTGTACAGCTTAATGCCTTGGAAGATTCTCCTTCCCTTTCAGTGTCAGCACTTTTGTGATTTCTATATTAATGTTATTAAATTTCTTTTTCGAAGTTTCTTCCACAGGTGGGTCTGTTTTCTCGCCACTTAGCTCGGAGTTGCAAGGGCTTTTTCCATGGGTACAAATTTATTCCCTTGGAATTTTCCTTTTCTCTCTGGACACCAGTATTTCTGTGTGCGTGTTACTGAGCGATGTGAGTGATTTCTTTATTTATGTCATTTATATATAAATCCCCTTTTCAAAATTTTTTTCCACTTCTTCTTTTTGTCAGACAGCTTTCTTTTCCCTCCGTTCATCTAAGTGTTGTATGTGTTTTTTCAAGTATAACCCCCGCCCCCTTTTTCAACGAGGAAAATACGATCTTTTTTTCTTCATATTTCTATTTTCGATTAAAAATTCATAAAGCTAATCCAGTTTTGTTCTCAAGAAAACACACAATGTACGAACTTATTATTAAACAAATAATTAAGTAATAAATAATAAAACGCAATATAAGTTTAATTCTTAAAAAATTATGAATTTACATCAATTTTTTCGTTAAATAATGAATCAAAAAATGTCTACCGTTAGCTATGAAGTGACTGTTTTTATCTGGATGCTTGATTTTTCGGTTAAATATATGTAACTGTGAAAAGAGAACTAAAAATTTGTTTACATTCTTTATATCAAAATAATTTTAAAAGGAAAAAGTACTATTTAATAAAAACACAGGGCAGCATTTTCCTATATTTTAAGGTTTTTCAGTAAATTATGAGGTAATTAATTGCAATGTATTATTAAAAATAAAGATCATATTAACTATTTTATACATGAAACAGTAAATACTTTCTTAAAATTCAAACTAATAAATTGAATTTGGAAAATTCATTATTTACAATTTTTATAAAAGAAAAAACATTCAAAACAAAAAACACTTTTATCTGACAGAAAAATCTTTTATCTGCTTACGTACTCTCCGTAAGCTGTTTTTCCGCACATGCGCTATAAGCGCTCAAACTCGTGCGTTCTGAGGTAGCTTTCCCGTAATTAACTATTACTGGCATTTGGCGATTTTTCCAATTTTTTTCGTTGTATTTTTACGGCTCCCCAAGGCGGAAAAAACACATCTTTTTTAAAAATATTTTATGTATAAAGAAAGCTAATTTTTTTATTTAAAAAATTCCAAAACTTTTTTGAAGTTTCACAATGTTTTGTTTCAAATAAACTTGATAGCGTTGGAAAAGGTTTAAAAAATGTACCAATCTGCTTGAAAAATAATTTTAACTTTTTTAGGAATTTAAATTAGAAAAATTTAAAACATTATAGAAATTGAGATTTTAAAAATATATTTCAAGTTAATCACATGTTAAAAGCATTAATTTTTTTAAACAAAGTTAATTAATACAGTCAATAGAGCAACGTCATGAAATTCCATTTTGGCTGAGAACTGTTTTTCGACGCCAACTTTTGTCTCATTGTTGTAACAATAACAGTGTTACAACAATGCAGAAAAATCAAAGTTGGCACCAAAAACTAATTATTAAAACTTGTTTTAATTAATATCTTTTTAACTAATTACGATATCGAACCGAATTGTGAATCTAAACCATTCTCGAATCCACTGGAACAGACACAAAAAAAAATTCATCAAAATCGATCCAGCTGTTTAGGAGGAGTTTAGTCACATACACACGCACAGAAGATTTTTATATATAAAGATATACAGATTATGATATCACCAGGCAGCGGTTTTTTGGCCATGATGCTTTGATTTCAGGGAAGAGTGAAGACTGTTACGCATTGTTCAACATGACTGAAGGGCCATGATATCACAAGCTGCTACAAACAGTAGCGATCCATTTGGTGTATCTCGGCATACAGTGCAGCATACAACGATGCCCGTATCTCGTCCCTGTAGCGATGATACGTCATCGTCAATAGTGTCATCAACGAGCCTGGGAATATCGGTATTGGATTAAAAAAGAATGAATGAAATTCATCTAATCCGAGGAATCATGTTTCGTGATCCACCCCATTGACAAATGAGTGGAATACGTCGACTTCCGATGAAATACGTGGCACCTGGGGCAGATACAAAGCGGTGGTGATATGGTGGTGTACATCAATAGTCACCAACCGGAGGTCCGTGAAAACTTTTGATAGACCAGTTGAAGACTTAGTTTCACAAAAAGTGACGAGTAACAAAACGTATTATGGCAGTGTTTTTCAAACTTTCAATATTTGCGACCCAATATATATATATATATATATATATATTCAATCATAATTTTCTTCGCGCCCCCTCCATAGAATAACAATGTATTGAATTCAATAATACTATACTTCGATGCTAGAACTACAACACGACTTACATCTTTCAGTACCACTGGCGTATATAAACGTCTCACTCAGACAGTACGTTAATTGCCCCGGACGTATATGTACGTCTTTATGAAATACTTTTTTTTCTGAAACTGCTATCCATAAAATTATTCCGAAAGTTCTGGAATGGTTCTGGAAGGCAGTAAAATGACCTTGACAGTGTTTGCGAAGCATTCTCTTATTTTAGAAAATTTGCTTATTTATTCCTCCCCCCATACACCACATACGCTTCCCTACGTGTTAAACGGTGGCATTAGGAAGCGAATGGCGTAATTTTTAATCGGCATTTAAGGAATTAATTATAAACCGTACAAATTATCAAAATAAATGTTAATTTTCGTATTATATATGGCAAGCCCATGGAATCCGGGTAAGTATTAAACTTGTTTTTAACTTAGTAATGTTAAATTCATTATAAAATACATTAAGCAGTACTGATATATTTATAAGTGTATAATCTCAGTGCAAATGTGTACTTAGTTTTTTATTATGTCAGAAAGTATTTTGTTTGTTTTCTTTCAGTATATAGGGCGGCGAACACCACAGTTTGAGAAACACTGTATTATGAAAAAAAATAGATTATATATTATTTTTAAATTTTACTAACTTTAGTGAAATTACTTCCGAGTTCAACGAGTTTTTAGCCACTTTTGGGGGTGTATTCAGCGATATATGAAAGTAAGAATTAGCAACCATGATAAATTGGTGGCACAACACTTTAGTTTGTGGATATTGATTTGCGTCACCGGTTTGTTCTTGATTATAGTAAAGTTCCTTTTCAGTGATATGAAAATGTAAATAAAAGACGTAAAAATAAATTACAATACAGATATAGTAGTCCACTATATAGTGCTTAAACATATTAGTGGTTCGCAAAAGGTAAAGCTATACATTCAGTAGTCCGTGAAGTTCTAAGGTTTGGAGACCACTGGCGTAGACGATGTTTTCACTGTACGCGTTAGAACCTATCATCCACACAGAACAATTCCTGACGTCCATGCACTATGTGAATAACATTGTGGAACAAGAATATCCTATCATGGAAGCAGCATTTGCTAGTGAATAATAGCGTTTACCAATAAGATAATTCACAGTACCTTAGGGTCCAATCATCAGGGAAGTAGTTCGAAGAACTTTCCGGTGAATTTCAAGTCATGTTCTTGATCTCCAAATTCACCTGACATGAACGGAATCAAACATTTGCCAGTCTACCGAGAAAATTAAGTTCGTGCTACCACTTACCACCTCGCAATGTACGAGAATAGGAAGACCAATTGGAATCAGATATCTGTCTTGCAGATAAACACGTTGCACTTCCCCACAGAGCAATTCCTGACGTCCACACAGTGTGTGAAGAACATTGTCGACCAAGTGTACCTCTTCATGACTACAGCGTTCCCGGAGAATATATAATGGCGTTTACCAACAAGATAAGTCCCGATACCCTTAGGGTCGAATCGTCAAGAAAGTGGTTCGAAGAGTACTTTGGTGAACTTCAAATCGTGTTCTTGGCCTCAAAATTCACCTAACATGAATTGAATCGAACATTTGTTCCGGGAAAATTAAATTCGTGCTACCACTTACCACCTCGCAATGTACGAGAACAGCAAGACCAATTGGAATCAGATATCTGTCTTGCAGATAAACACGTTGCACTTCCCCACAGAGCAATTTCTGACGTCCACACACTGTGTGAAAAACATTGTCGACTAAGTGTACCTCTTCATGACTACAGCGTTCCCAGAGAATAATGGCGTTTACCAACAAGATAAGTCCCGATACCCTTAGGTCGAATCGTCAAGAAAGTGGTTCGAAGAGTACTTTGGTGAACTTCAAATCGTGTTCTTGGCCTCCAAATTCACCTAACATGAATTGAATCGAACATTTGTTCCGGGATAATTAAATTCGTGCTACCACTTACCACCTCGCAATGTACGAGAATAGCAAGACCAATTGGAATCAGATATCTGTCTTGCAGATAAACGCGTTGCACTTTCCCACAGAGCAATTTCTGTCGTCCACACACTGTGTGAAGAACATTGCCGACTAAGTGTACCTCTTCATGACTACAGCGTTACCGGAGAATAATGGCGTTTACCAACAAGATAAGTCCCGATACCCTTAGGGTCGAATCGTCAAGAAAGTGGTTCGAAGAGTACTTTGGTGAACTTCAAATCGTGTTCTTGGCCTCCAAATTCACCTAACATGAATTGAATCGAACATTTGTTCCGGGAAAATTAAATTCGTGCTACCACTTACCACCTCGCAATGTACGAGAATAGCAAGACCAATTGGAATCAGATATCTGTCTTGCAGATAAACACGTTGCACTTCCCCACAGAGCAATTCCTGACGTCCACACACTGTGTGAAGAACATTGTCGACTAAGTGTACCTCTTCCTGACTACAGCGTTCCCGGAGAATATAATGGCGTTTACCAACAAGATAAGTCCTGATACTCTTAGGGTCGAATCGTCAAGAAAGTGGTTCGAAGAGTACTTTGGTGAACTTCAAATCGTGTTCTTGGACTCCAAATTCACCTGACATGAATTGAATCGAACATTTGTTCCGGGAAAATTAAATTCGTGCTACCACTTACCTCCTCGCAATGTACGAGAATAGCAAGACCAATTGGAATCAGATATCTGTCTTGCAGATAAACACGTTGCACTTCCCCACAGAGCAATTCCTGACGTCCACACTCTGTGTGAAGAACATTGTCAACTAAGTGTACCTCTTCATGACTACAGCGTTCCCGGAGAATAATGGCGTTTACCAACAAGATAAGTCCCGATACCCTTAGGGTCGAATCGTCAAGAAAGTGGTTCGAAGAGTACTTTGGTGAACTTCACATCGTGTTCTTGGCCTCCAAATTCACCTGACATGAATTGAATCGAACATTTGTTCCGGGAAAATTAAATTCGTGCTACCACTTACCACCTCGCAATGTACGAGAATAGCAAGACCAATTGGAATCAGATATCTGTCTTGCAGATAAACGCGTTGCACTTCCCCACAGAGCAATTTCTGACGTCCACACACTGTGTGAAGAACATTGTCGACTAAGTGTACCTCTTCCTGACTACAGCGTTCCCGGAGAATATATAATGGCGTTTACCAACAAGATAAGTCCCGATACCCTTAGGGTCGAATCGTCAAGAAAGTGGTTCGAAGAGTACTTTGGTGAACTTCAAATCGTGTTCTTGGCCTCCAAATTCACCTGACATGAATTGAATCGAACATTTGTTCCGGGAAAATTAAATTCTTGCTACCACTTACCACCTCGCAATGTACGAGAGTAGCAGGACCAATTGGAACCAGATATCTGTCTTGAAGATAAACACGTTGTCCAGTCAATAACTCACTGAGTACTAAGGGTTTTGATGCCTTACTTCCCATTAAACAGGTGGTCATAATGTAATGGCTCTTCAGTGTGTGCTAATAATTTTTCTCAATACTATAATAGCTCCTTTAATGCAATGGAAGCTAATAATTATATATCACTGTAAAATATCATTAGCAATTCGACAATTTTCCTAGTTATCAAATTACAATGTTTCTATTTAAGACTTTATCAACAGTGTAAAGATTATGTAGATACTCATTTATCGTTCTATGATCTTTATAGCAAACGAGGGGCCAATTCTAGGATATGAAAGCACTTCTAGATAATTGATTCCCCCCCAACAGTGCAAACCAGTTCAAAGCAATCTGGATCAAGAGTTTCAATGTATTAATTATTATTACCCTTGAGATAGACATATGTATTTATTTACAAACATTAATGCCTAAATCCGGTAAATACAATATCGATGTCTATTCTTGCTATCTTTCTTAACACACTTGAATTTTTCTCCTTTTACTTTGAAAAACATTAATTTCCTATTTGGCTTCTTAATTTTTTTTCATACTACATTTGTTTCTGTATTTATAATTCCATTTTTAATACTAACGTGTAGGAAACTAATTTGCGATCAGCGCTATGCGCCAAACGTACTTAAAACCACACCAATTAAGATTATGGCACCCAAAAGTATTCAATCTATGATGGCGACCTAGCACTAAGAACTCGACATAAAAATTGTTTTAAAATGTGACTTATTCCTGACTAAAGAGTTAATTAAATTAATTTTAAAAGAAGCAAAAAGATAAGCAAAAATGCAAATATAGAAAACCAATAGGAAATAAAAGAGTACCAGGAATTAAAGAAATAGAATGCGAAATATATAGAAAGGCCGGGAAATGAATCACAGAAAAAATATGGAAATGGAATGTGAGAAAAATTAAGAAAAAAATAAATGAAGATAACTGTTAAAAATTAAAAATTTCAAGCTGAAAGAAGAAATTGCTATCAAGATGTAAAAAAAATTGTTAATATAATGTTATGAAATGTTATAAATCTGATTTCTCGAATGTTATGTTAATATAATCGAGGAATTCGAATGTATTGAAATAAGCTCCAATAATTTTCAATAAATCTAAAAATTCCGAATTTTGTTACTGAATTTTATCGAACATGGAACATTAAAAAATGTCTTATTTAAAAATAAAATTGAAGTAAAATAAAGTGAAAAATCGCAATTGGCTGCCAGTGGAAAAATAATCTTTTTCTGATAGATTTAACTAGCGATGCGCAAATTTGCACCGTAAAATCCGTACTATAACATACGGCCGTCAAATTTCTTACCTGTCTGTAAACTATTCTCACTTCACTGCCACACTTATCACATTTAATGAAGGTCGAAATAAGCGAAATCTTAATCAAGAATGAGAAATAAAAAAAAAAGAAAGAAACGAGCCTTACAGTAGCCGCATATGATGTGTAACATCTGACAGGCTATCGTAGTAAATATGCAATAGTAACTTATATCCTGAAGAAAATGAATCGGGTATCATTGGAAATAATTTTCTATCGAATAGTTATATCTTTAATGAAAATTTTACTTAATTATATATATATATATATATATATATATAACACAAGGAGTAATGCAATTCTTTATCAAAAATAATTATTCTTGTGCAAAGCGGAGACAATTGACTTATGATAACTAAAAAAAAAAAAAAAATGACACATACACTTGTGATTTCAAAGAAAAAATAGGAAAGAACATGGAAATTTAAATTTGATTTGGAGAAATAATTTTCAAAGGAAAATTAAACTAATTTAAAGTAAATTTGAAAATAGCGAGCTCCCTGGAATCAAACCCGTGAAAGCTCATTGCAAGTCAGCTACTCTATCCACTAGGCCACGAGGGCTCGTAAAAAGATGTAAAGTAAACCTTTAGAATGGGCGATAAGAGTAAGAAGAATTTAAATAAGAATATTAATTGAATAGAGAATCAGAGAAAGAATATTCCTGGATCTGTTAAAATTAGGATCAAGGATATATTTTTCAATATCCAAGATCGAAGGATTATTAGAGTTATCAATTTTTTAAGAGAAGTTGCTAATTTTTTGATAAATTGTCTGATAGACATCATTTTGCTTGTGAATCTGAAGTCTGTATTCCTCATGAACCATCGAGCTTTGAATATTTGTCGGAGAATGATGCTTTGACAAGCTTCAATTTGATGAATATGAGTTTTAGTTGCATGTGCCCAGATTGGCGCGGCATACGTTAAAACTGATCTGAGTATTAGTGTGTAGATAAGCAATTTATTTTCCCTGCGCAATACAGAGTTTCTTGCATTAAAGGGGTAGATTTTACAGACTGGTTGAGGATTTAGAGTCAAACGCTCGAGTGCTTGATGTCTACTTGAGTTGGACCCCAATGCGAGGGTAGCAAAGAGACACCACCAAGCGCTCTCTTTGGTCAAATCAAATAGCTCGCGCTTACATCACTTCCTGTTACACACTTCCGTCTCTTTTCACGAAATCACTCCTACGAATATCCAGCAACCGAGAGGAAAGATGTTACACATCAATAAGTAACAACAACTTTTAGGAGACTAAGACAGGAAATACGATTTCGGCACTCCTTTTCGTCCATAAAAATTAAAAGCGGAAACCTCATATTCTTTTTTAAAAAGATCCTAGTACTCTCAAATAATGTTCGAAAAACGATAAGGTACGAAATCTGCAATCTAGACAACGCAAAGTATGGCTTGTGAAAAAATCGAATTAAAATCTTCTGAAATTAACAGAGATAACACCATAAATTATACCAATAAAAGCAAATGTTAGTATACTACAATAATAATAAATATTAAGATAATATACATAACAATGAATAACAAATATTTTTTTTAAAAATAAAACTTAAAAAAAGAGCAAAATTACAAAAAAAAAATAATAGACAATAATACTTAAGAAATTAAATATCGATCGCAAACACACAGCCAAAGTTAAAAATTTTTGAAGTATTTCTGGACATTTCAAACTATTCTCTCTTTTAACGCACTTTATGGTGGTCTCAAATTTTAAACTGGTTTTATTAGGTGCCTAACTCTCCGAGAACAATATAACTATGAGTGTTACATCAACGAAGTGCACCCCTTAACCCCCATTGTCCAGTGCACTGGAAACATCTTCGATAAATAAATAATGCTAGAAAATAATGTATGTTAAAAATTACTTGTATGTTTTAAGTTAGAAAATGTCCTCAAAATTCATTAATTTGTAAATAAAATTATTTTCTTTGTGTTGAAAATCCAATGTATTACTCGACATTCTTTTTTTCCTAGCAGTTTTGCTTTTTTTATGGGTAAGATATATAAAATAAGTAGATATTAATTTACAAAAAGGTGTGAATAATTACCTTTTTTTTTAAATATATAGTGTTCATGAATTTAAAATTGGTTTTATGTAGTCTATAAAGTACATTGAAAGATGGACCTCTATATAACGAATTTTCCATATAACGAACTTTTTTTCGGTATTTAGCAATTTCGTTAAATAGAGGTCCAACTGTATTTTAATTCACTTAGTAGTGATACCTTTGAGTACCTAGAACGATCGTAAAATACTTACAAGGAGAGGGCACGACTAAGGAAACTCATTTGGGTACGAGACTTTGTGTAACAGTAGTACTCCTACAGGGTATTCAAACCCCAATGTAATTCCGTCGAACGGCCAGTCAATTCCGAGAAAACAGCGTTCGAAATTCATATTAAGCATATATACAAGTTATTTTCTCTCTTTTACAATGTCGCCGTGGCGTGATCGTCAGCGTATCGGAGTACTATCCGATGGGCCAGGGTTCTATTCTCGCGAGCGCCAACTTCGTTTTCATTTTTTTTTTCTCTCCAATTTATTTTACTATTTTATTTTATTTTTTAAAAAAGATTCATTGATTTTTAAATGATATTCTATATAATTATAGTAACTATTTTACTTTTTTTAAAACACAAAACAACTAATAGTTATGATAATAATACTTATAAATAAAAAGTGAAAATAAATTAAATAATAATAAATAAAGTTAAATAAATATAATTAAAAAGTAAGAATAAATTAAATTATAATAAATAAAGTTAAATAAATATAATTAAAAAGTAAGAATAAATTAAATTATAATAAATAAAGTTAAATAAATATAAGTAAAAAGTTAACTGTGTCTTACATATTTTTTTATTATTATTACAAGAACCTGAGTGATAATTATCATAAAAAACAATATCTTTATTCACAGACATCTTGAATGTAAAATATTCAAACTATTTATATTATATGTGATCTATGTAAAATAATATCTATCCAAACACTACAAACTCTCTTAAAAATCCAGAAATAAACTAACAAAGTTGTATTGTAAATCAAAATCAGTTATCCTAATGATTTCTCCTTTTATTGGAGCATTCTTTGTAAAAGAATTTTTTGTTCTTAAAAAATAACACCTGCTCTTTAAAAACAGCTGCTTTTCTCTTGAACAAAATCGTTTTGTTAAAAACGGAAGTAAAATTTTATGGCCATTTAGGAATACGGAAAAATTTTAAATGCAATTAATTAGATTTTAATAACGGAAGTAATTGTAGTTATACCATATATTAGTTGTTTTTGTGTTTTAAAGAGTAAAATAGTTGCTATAATTACATAGAATATCATTTAAAAATCAATGTGAATCTTTTTTAAAAAATAAAATTATTTAATTCTGAAAATAAATAATAAAATAAATTGGAGAAAAAAAAATAAAAACGAAGTTGGCGCTCGCGGGAAGAGAACCCCGGTCTATTGGATAGCACTCCGATACGCTCACGATCATGCCACGGTGACGTCGCGTTAGGGAGAATATAACTTGTATATAAGCTTAGTATGAATTTCTAGCACTTTTCTCGGAATTGACCGGCCATTTGATGGAATTACACTGGGGTTTGAATACCCTATAGCAGTACTACTGTTACACAAAGTCTCGTACTCAAATGAATTTCCTTAGTCATGCCCTCCCCTTGTTAGAAATCGTGAAATATCAGAATTCGTGCTTTGCACGTAATGTATATAAAGTATCGCTTTTTGGAAATTTACACTAATAGTTTTGCTGCTATGGAAATAATGGCGTGAATTACATAACAATAAAAGGCATGCATTCCAAAATATCATTTTTCGTATATCTTAAAATGATTATATGTAAACCAATCGAAAGCGATGAAATAGTAAGGAAAATTTAATGCCTAAATTTCTCTATGATTGAGTTTATTAACGTTGCACTTTTACGCAATACGATGCCATTGGCGACGGTTCTCATAATCTTGAACCTCGGTCAAGAGGAGAGAGTGAGAGACACCTGAGCTAACTCTCGATCTCTGAACTTCCACACTACGTCAACGGAAGACATTGAGCCTCGACAGATTTAATGTGCATAAGTCGTTCTACACTGCGGCCTTTTAGTTGCACAAGGGTTAGAAGTCATGACACGCCGTCCCCAAGTTTAGGACCATAACCGCTAGGCTACTGTGGCCACATAAATTTCTGTAGGAGATTGTTACTATAACGCTTGTTCGCTTAAAATTGAAAAAACATTCTCACAATAGAGTAATTTTTATAGTTAAAAATATTTAATCCGTTTATTCAATGATGAATCTAAATATTTTGAAACATTTAATAAATACACAAATTTCAGCTTCCATAACGAAGGCAAGAAATAAAATTTCATAATAAAGGACAAGAAATAACAAAGTGTAGCAGAAAAGATTGATAAATTACTCTAAGAGCAGATATTTATCCTTTGAAACTATTATCCCCAAATCGAAATATTTTTCAGTCATCTATTGTAATTTTGTGTCAATGAGTACCTACAATGGCTTTCAGTTTGTAAACATTATTCTTCCGATACGAAATTTTGAATTTCCGCAATGCTTCTATCGATTAAAACTTTGCTTGAAAGCTACAATTTTTTTTAATTCCTATATGACGCAATAAGGAAATACACTCATGGGTTTTTAATCATTTTGAAAATTTATATAAAAATTATTGCATTGAGTTCTATATATACATATACATTGAATGTTTTTCAAAAAGAAAAATCATTATTATTGTTGATGTTGATGTTATATTTAATAAATATGTTAATTAAGTAAAAAAATTGTCATGTTTTTAAAAAATTCCATTTTTTGAAG
>BMAU01003634.1:0-158356 GCA_019973935.1 Trichonephila clavipes | reverse complement strand
ATAATTTAAAGTATTTTTTACTCCCACAACCTCGCTGTGATGTATTATTTTTCACGCTACACGCTTCTGACGACGTTACACCACTAAGACTAACGATCAGGATTCCCCCTTACCAAAATCCACCTCGACCAAAGAAAGGAGAATGAAGACGGCTTCATCTCACCCCCTCGCGTAAACTCTCTATAAACCAACGTACAAATTCAAACCCAGAACTTAATTTTAAAATTAATCTAGAAAACAAATTTACTGGACTGGAAGATGTAGATCTCAGAACTGAACCCATTGCAGGAACTTCTTCCAATACAACTGCAACTAATGTATATATATATATATATATATATATATATATATATATATATAACACACAAGTTAAAAACACCACTATGAACAACACTGCAAACGTCAACACCACTAATGTCGATACCAACACTTAACCTCCCACCGCCCGTAATGCTCAGAATCACTTTAACATTCAGAGATCCAAATGAAACACTTAACGATCTGATGCCTAAACTCGAATCAAAAGACAGGTGAATACATGAAAATATATATACTAACACTTTTGAAGAATATCACGAATTAAACAACTTACTTGAAAAATTAAAAACTACGAATTCTATTCCATCACTCCCAAAGCCCAACGTCAATTAAAGTTATAATTAAGGG
Source organism: Trichonephila clavipes (assembly GCA_019973935.1). Taxonomy (NCBI): domain Eukaryota; kingdom Metazoa; phylum Arthropoda; class Arachnida; order Araneae; family Nephilidae; genus Trichonephila; species Trichonephila clavipes. The sequence continues at coordinate 157,690 of BMAU01003634.1, read as the reverse complement.
TCTACCAAAAGACACAAAAACAGCAGACATCCATTCCGACCTCATCGTTTGGGATTCACCGTCAATCGGGTCACTCAACTTATAGGCAAAATTACAAATTAACCCTCCCCTGTTTTCTAGTTTCTTTACCAACGTAACTTACATAATGCCAAAATCTTTAATGTAAACAAATCATCTTATTTATCAGTAAGGATAGACGGATATGAAAGCAGAGGAGTAACCCATATACTTTCAATGAATAAATTTAATCACACGGATGAAAATTGCCATCTTAAGCCCAGATGCCTAAAATGTGGAGAGGCCCATCAGACGATGGATTGTCAAATAAAACGTGTCGAAACGATGTTCTGCATAAACCGTCAAGCTTTCTGGCATATGGCTAATTACTCAAAAGTGCCCCTTATTCCCAAAGCCTAAAAAAGGAACGAACAACAAATCAAATTACACAAATATAATTAACCCAACATCTCCTATGCACAAGCTACACACTAAAACACAAACACCTTCTACTTCCTACCGCACCCCCAACAAATGACACCACGTGGTCGGACCAGTTCCCGCAATAAATCGCCCACAAGCTCAGGCCAGTCGTCAAATCCCAGTTATCCCCCCAACTTCAAACAACAAGTAGTAAAAGCGAATGTATGGAATTTAATATCTTAAACCCTTAATCAAACCATACAAGCACTCTCGGTGCTTATACAGCAAATAAATAATATGAATTTTGTTGAACCCGCCCCCGCTAAGAAAGGTAAAAAATTGAAACTAAAAACAAAAGAGATATACGCCTTAATAGAGGCTAACCTCTGATGATGATGATTGATGGAGTAGAAACCGATGCATGGCCTGAGTTTGTGTTCTTGGAACGCATCCTTAACAAAATCTCTGAATTTAAATGTATTTGTAGAGAAGTACGGTCCCGATATCTTACTTATTCAGGAAACACATCTTGAGACCCAATCACAATATAAACATCAATAATTACAATTGTTACAGGAACTACCGCATCACAAACGGCCCCACTCACGGTGGTACTTTTAGTTCTTATTAAAAATCCATCCTTCATTTTAACCCACCCTCACTCTCCCACCACGTCGAAGCTACCACCGTTACTATCATTCCTCTGAATACTCAAACCCATTACCGTAACTAGTATTTATGTTGCCCCTCCTCTGATACTTCGCTTTTTACTTTAGCCTTAGAAACTATCCTTCAGATCAACAGTAATTGTGTGATCTTTGGTGATTTTAACGCCACACACACAATACTTGGAGTTGCTCCCTGCAACTCTACTAGAGGCATCCAACTTAAAACTTTTCTGACATTGTCAATCTAGAAATTGTCTTCCTCAATTCCCCCACCGGATATGGGTATTATAACTCTTCCAACATCCTCAATCTCTTGCCCTTATCAGTAATTTTAACTTCCCATACAATACTTGAATCCATATCCGGAGCTATCCTCCGATCATAACCCTGTAATGCTCAATTTCTCCTTATCTTACTCTATTCATAAAGATAACTCTAGAGCAGTGTTCCCAAACTGTGGGGCGCGCGCGCCCTGGGGGCGCGATAACCTTACGAGGGGCGCGAGCATATCGAAAATAAAAGATTTAAAAAACAATTAATTTACCGCAATGAATTAAAACAAAATACTTTCAGACATAATAAAAATGCTTTTACTCTGATATAACTATATCAGAGTAAAAGTGCATTTTATTATCTTATAACTTAAGTTATAGGCGATATTAAGGCCATCAAAAAAAAACTTCTTCAATACTTAATTAGCTATCTTTGATCCTATAACAAATAAAAAATATTTTATTTAATTTGCTATAATCCCATGATGAGAGAGTTTTATTACGTTTTCTTTTTTAAAACTAACATTCTCTCTTTCAGAGAAAAAAACAGATCCCAGATCCAGAATCGAAAAAAATTTAGGAACATAAAAAATTCATCACTGTCATTATTTTTGAAATTATAACTCTTAATTTGACCTTCTAAGTTATTGGTACAATTAGTTATGACCCTCTCTTATGTGTTTATTTCTCATTTAGGAAGTTGTAAGTAATGTATTTCTCTGAGTGCGCTTTTCCATGCAAAACAGTTTTTATGATATTAGGAAAACCACGGAGAGCACACTTTGATGAATTACTTGGCAATTAGACCAAGATGAGTATTTTCAAACATATAAAGCACATAACAATTGTTTTTAGCAGTAACATACATATTATTATAATGAATACACTTTTTGCAGGAAGTGGTCGCGCGGGACACATAAGATCAGAAATTGTTAAATTCTGACAAAACTGTTTATTTGTTACCAAAGAAAAATTGAAAAATCCTTGAAAGTAGGTAAGTAAACATTCTCTTAATTAAGTTATTCACTGGAATAGACGATTCGTATCGTGTACAATAAAATAATTAAAAAAAAAGGATTGGAGTGACTCAATAACTCCGCTCGAACGTATCGAGTGCGCGCCAGCTCCCAGGTTAAAATATGTTGAAGTCTTTATGCTTTAAATATTAAAAATAATACAATTATTCTTCATCGGAATTTTATATTATTGTTCATTATTTAACATCAATTATAATTGTTAATTCTGTGAGGCTTAAAATTAAAATTCGCTTAAAACTAATCATAATTTGAGCAATCATTTAAAAAAAAACATTTTACATTTTTGTAAACATTGTCGCGCACTTGGCTTTACTCTCCTTACAATACAGCTATTATATCAAGAATGTTTTTATTTTCTTATAAATGAACTCCTGCAAAGAGCGGGTACTTCGGCCGGTTTAGTTTTAAGGTATCAGTGCTGCACAGAATATTTTACAACTAATTAATTAATACTAAATTAAGAACAAGTTTAATAAGTATTAACGACTTCCATGGGCTGGTCTTTCGAAGCAATGTTTTTATAAGGAATACTTATGATTAGAAATTGACCCTCTGAGTTATTTTTCTATATTTAGCAGATATCCATATTTTGCCTTCTAAGCAGTCACCGCATTTTGCAATATGTTCAGTTTAAAAATTAGAGAAAGGAAAAATAACACATAATAGTTATCCTATTACTTAATTTATTTATTTTTTTGCTTAAAAGTAGTATTCAAAATTTAATACTTATGTTATTAATTTGTATGGTTTATAATTAATATCTCGTATTGTAGCTTTAGTGTCAAAGTGCATTATTATTGCATTTAGTGCATTATTAATGTATAAGGGGGCGCGATAAAAATTGTGATTGAAAAGGGGGCGCCAGTATTGAAAGTTTGAGAAGCACTGCTCTAGAGCAATTACCACCTGTTGGTCTGCCTGCAAGAAAAATTTTAAAAGCAACATACATCTATCTGATTTCACTAAAATTAATAACCCACCCTCGCTAGAAGAAAAAATAGGGAAGTTCACCGATGCGGTTTGCTCCGCTCACAAAACTCTTCTCTAAGCAAATTACAAACAAGACACACGGCTACACTCCACTCCATATCAAAGAACTTATAACTCGTAAAAACAGGGCCAGAAAATTATTTCCAACGAACACTCAATCCAATTCACAAAACTGAAGCCAACAGACTTCAAGCTCTTGTTAAAAGAGAGCTTAAAATACATTCACAAAATAATTGGAACGCTAAACTTAATGCACTCGAAACTCCGGATAATAGCCTCTGGCATACACAAAAACTTCCGTAAAAAAACGCTCAAACATTCCAAATTTAAACTGTTCTTCTGGCATCGCTAGCAACGATGAACAGAAAGCAAACTTAATAGCTAACACTTTCGAAGACAATTACACTGAAAATAAAAGACCAGAGAATTTCAAAACAAACATCGACTCTGACGTTACTAACACGCAAAGAAACTTCTTCTCACAACCCCTCACACTCCTATCCCCCTACTCATCCGGACGAAATCTGTTGCTATATTAAAAGGCTGAAATTCCACAAGGCCCTGGTTTTGATACCGTACAAATAAGGCAATTAAAAATTTTCCAATCAAAGCTATTTTACTGTGCTTACATTATCAACAAAATATTACTACTACGTCACTTTCCTAAAATTGGAAAATAGCTATAGTTCTCCCAATTCATAAACCTGGAAAATAAAAAATCTTCAGATTCTTAAGGACCAATATCCCTACTTTCTGCACTCAGCAAAATTGCAGAGCATATTATACTCAAGGGAATTCACTCTCACATTAATAACACTAATTTTTCTAAACTAAATCAGTTTGGTTTCACCAAACAACTTTCTATCCGACTCACGGGAAAAAATTTCCGCGGGTTTCCAGAGAGGCAGGACCACTGATGCTGTCTTCTGGATATCAAGAGAGCTTTTGACCGTGTCTAGATCAACGGGTTAATTTACAAACTTATTACTAATAAATTCCCTCCTGCAATAATTCCCATCATTCATTCTTATCTCACTAACAGGTCTTACTAAGTCCAGAGTCAACGACACTCTATCAGATACTCACCACATAAATATTGGAGTAACGCAGGGCTCTTTACTGGGCCCCTGTGCTCTTCAATATTTATCTTAATATATCCCATCACACCCACGCACCATGATAAATCTCTATGCCGATGATATCACAATTTCAGCCACGTACAAAAACACCAAATCAGTCACGGCAGCACTTAACAAGCACCTCGCCCTACTAAAAAATACTTCAACACCTGGAAAATTAAGATCAACGTGGATAAAACCGTTGCTGTTTTATTCACAAAAGTCATAACCTGTCACACCACCCACGCTCTATTTCACACCACTACGCTGGTCTCCAGAGCACTAAATACCTGGGGTTGTTATTTTCGATAAACCTCACTTGGAAACATCATTCTACAGGCGCGTGATAAATTCGAAACGCAATAAAGTCAATCTACCCGATTTGCCGGGATTCTATATGTATCTATACAATAGGTGCTTCTCTACTGCAGCCATATTGCGTCTAATTTTTTAAGTTATAGCTTGCCCGGTGATAGGGCTACGCTGCAAAAGTCAAAATATAAAAAATTCTGAAATTGCACAAAGCTCTATTATCAGGACAATTGTTAAAGCCAAGAATGTACAATAAAAATGCAAATATAATAAATCAATTAAGTTCCTCCTTCAAAAACATTCAAGATCTCGCCAAAAAAAATTTATGAAAATCTGCCAAATATTAATAATAGCAATATATTTCTAGCCTAGAAAATTACACCCCTCATGATGATCACAATAGGCCTAGGAGAATTCTCCTAGACTCGTACAACCCACCCTAATCTTTTTTCCTGTCAAATCACCAATACACCGGACAGGCCCCCAAATATTTATCGCACGTATCTACCCAACCCCTTTACAGCCAATAGAGAGGATTCTCACTCGCTTTACCATCCAATGCCAGTGCTCTCTCTCTTCCTACATAACTGAGATCCTTGCAAGCTGATGACTCCCATCTTCCCCTGACCACCATTAATTTTCATGAACGACAGCTCCTGCTACCAGACGATTACGTCAACACCAAGAGTACACGGCTACTATCAGGCCATTGTGCGTCTACCACTTTCTCATCAACCAACCTGACAGATTTTATTGTTAGGCAACGCACGGTTCCTTGTCAGCCACTATCGACAGACGAGGCTCATTATCAATCACCAGTGACAGGAAATTCAGCAAGGATACATCTAGAGACGTTTACGCCGCCAGATTTCATCTTTCTACAAAATCATAGACTAATTCTTAAAATTTAAGTGAACTGTAACAATAGACTTCAACGTTAAGGACTCTTGACACATAAGATAAGGGACGGAGGGCTTTTTAAAAGCCCAGTTTCCCTGAACCTTCCAGCGTTACTTGGCGATGTCTTGATTAAGCCAGCGAGTAGTGAGAATAGTTTTGAGTAGTGATCCAGCTCGGCTGTGCTAGTGAATAATCTTTACTTACGTATATTTTTAAACACTGATTATTGTGTTTGATTGCTGTCGAAGGCGTGAAGACCTTCGGATATTTACCCCTTTGTGAATATTACTGCTGAATCATGTATTTAAAGTTAGGATTTTCGATAATAAATTCACATCGCTCTTAAGGAACTGCCCATTTCATTTATGATTGTTTTGCATAAAATCCTCCGAATCCGGATCTACGTAACAATATTGTTTTAGAAAAGTTTGTTGTCTATTTTTCTGAAATATTATTGGGTGTGAATTTGGTATTTTGTTTCCTTATTTTGTACTATATATGTTTAATGTCAGTTTTTCTTCGTTGAAACTTGAGGGTTAGAGGTAGGAATGAATTTAAACTAATGAAATTTGGTATTGTTACACCTCTTTCAATAGTATCCTTCTCCCCATCCTGGAGTGGTGTCTACAATGGACATTCCTTTCTCCCATACGAAGTTTGGTGTCAGCTATCCAAAAGGGGACATGGGTTATAAGTTTTTGGCGGAGAGCAACAGAAGTAGTTTTGTTTTAGGTGTAATTACGAAAAGTTAAAATAAAAGGCTTGTGATCACCGCCATCTCAGTTAACTCTTTTTCGAAAAAATTGGTTTGTTGAAAAGGCCAATTCCTTCTATCTTACACTTTACTCGTTTGAAATAATAAAATAATTATGTCTTTTTGTATAATTTTGTCTAACTATACCTATTAATTTGTCTTTTGAATACTTTTGTATCTTTTTAAGACTTAAATTTATATATATTGTTACGTAGATCCCAGGGTTCGAGGATTTTATGCAAAAACAATCACAAAGAAAAATAATCAGTTCCTTAAGAGCAATGTGAATTTATTATCGAAAAATCCAATCCTTTCAATACAGGATTCATCGGCAATATTCACAGGGTAACATCAAAGGTCTTCACACCTTCAACAGCTTAATCAAACACAATAAACAGTGTTTAAAAATTACACGTAAGTAAAGATTATTCACAAGCACAGCCGAGCTAATCGCTAGTCAAAACAACCCTCACTACTCGCTGGCTTAATCAGACTCCTCTCGCCGTAACGGCGAGCATCCTTCTATATGCGTGACAGAAACTTCCTAGAAATATAACCGCTCGTGTCATTGAATGTGACACTAGTGGAGGATCCTACTTTTCTAGAAGATTCCAGAAGGTTCCAAACTCGCCAACATGGTCACCAATGATGCCAAATTCACCAACAACTTGGTCGCCAAAAATGATATCACCTTAGCTCTACCACCAAGATTTCGCCAAGTTCTCATTGAATAGCCATTATAACGTAAGGGGGCGGCACTGCTTGTGAATAGTACAATTTTAACATGAACTAAATATAACATAGAGTAATATAAATGCATTAAACACTCAAATACAAATTATTTACACTATTTACACAAAATTCATGTTACTACCCCTCCTCCTCCTCAAAGACTGGACGTCCCAGGCAGTACAATCCCTGAGTAAGAAGAATCTATAATAATCACATATAAAGCAACAAATGTATTCGGCATATAAAAGGGTGTTTTTTTAGAGGTATAGAACTTTAAATTGCAATAAAACAACGATGTATTATTCGATTAAAGCATGAATTTTTTTTATTCGAAAAGATAATCTTGTGGCATTACTACATTTTAAATATGATTTCTGGCATATGACTGCCATGGCTGGCTCGGATGTAGGAGAAATCAATCTGGACGTTCAATTTTCCATGACTTTCCAACATTTGTGGCCGTATATCGGCAATAACAAGACGAATGTTGTCTTCCAAAAATAGTCCAAGCGTTTGTCTGGCTATCCGCATGGGCAATGACTTTACAGCCCCACAGAAAATAGTCTAGCCGGTATTTAAATCACAAGATCTTGGAGGCCAATTGACAGGTCAAAACGTGAAATTAGGCGGTCACCAAACGTGTTTCAATAAATCGATTGTGGCACGAGCTGTGTGACATGTTGCGCCGTCTTGTTGGAACCACAGTTCCTGGACATCATGATTGTTCAATTCAGGAATGAAAAAGTTAGTAATCATGGCTCTATACCGATCACCATTGGCTGCACTGTAACGTTGTGGCGCTTCATCGTTTTGAAGAAATACGGACCAATGATTCCACCAGCTCATAAAAAGCGCACCAAACAGTTAGTTTTTTTCTGGATGTAACGGTGTTTCGACATACACTTGTGGATTAGCTTCAATCAAATGCGGCAGTTTTTATTTTTGGCGTAGCCATTCAATCAGAAGTGCCTTTATCGCTAAACAAAAAATTCGCTTATGAAAATCGACCATTATTTTCGAATAAAATTGCACAATTTAAAGCTTTTTGTTCAGGCGTGAGTCTATTCATGATGAATTGCCATCAAACTGAGAATAAATCACTTGACAGTTGTTAAATCGGTCACCATCTTGGAAAGTAATGACAACTTAAACTTCTATACCTGGAAAAAATCTGCAGGCAGACGAAGATCACGTCCAAATAGCATCTGGGATTGGAAATAACCGGTTGTCTCATGAACGGCACTCCTGTAGGCAAGCAAGAAAAAGGGCAGATTCTTGTCCCAGTCCAGTTGATTACTGGATACCAGGAGAGAGAGGCTGTTTAGGATGGTTCGATTGAACCTCTCTACCATGCAGTCAGACTGAGGATGCAAAGCTGTTGTCCTGGTTTTGTCAATGGCGAGTATTTCGCACAGTTTCTTGCAAACTGCAGAATCGAAGTTTCTCCCTTGATCGGAGTGCAGTTGTAGAGGGACCCCGAAATGTGAGATCCAGTGTTTAACCAAAACCTCTGCAACAATTGAGGCCTCTTGTTCGGGAATAGGATAGGCTTCAGGCCACTTAGTGAAGTAATCCATGACAACCAGGATGTTGTTGTTGTCATCTGACGATCTCGGAAGTGGACCTAGGATGTCAAAAGCTATTCGTTCGAAAGGCGCTCCCACATTATACAGCTGCAGTCTTCCTCTAGTGCGTTTTCTGGGACCTTTGCGTGCAGCACAGGGATCACATATGCGACAGCACTTTTCGACGTCACTCCGCACATTGTTCCAGTAGAAGCGCTTACGAACTTTTTGTAAGGTCTTCATAACACCAAATTGACCTCCAGTTGGACTGCCATGGAGTTCCTCAAGGACTGTTGAAACTTTTGTTTTTGGGAGTATTAATTGCCACCTGAATGTTTTTCCGTCGTCAGACTCCCATTTTCGATATAAAACACCATTTCTCAGGTGGAGAGAGTCTTAAAGAACCCAGTAACGCTTCTCTGTAGGATGGAAAGGGGCGATGTCTTGCCAGCTGGGCTTTTCGTCAGACGATTCTTTGAATTCTATGATTGGTTTTATTTCAGGATCAGCCAGTTGATCTTTTTGGACGCTCTTATCACTCGACGGGTCCAATGCCGATGTTGATGGTGTTGTAACTTAGCGGACTATTGGACCTATTACGCCAAGTTTCTTTTCGATTCTCGAGCAGTATTTGCAGCTCCCAGGACTCGGTCTTCTCGAAAGGGCGTCTGCATTTCCATGTGCTGATCCTTTTCTGTGGCGAATTTCTACGTCATACTCCTGTAGTCTCTGTATCCACCTAGCTATTTGGCCTTCTGAATTTTTAAAATTCAGCAGCCAGGTCAATGAGGCATGATCTGTTCGCAGCAGGAACCTTCGACCGTAGAGGTAAGGATGAAAGTGCTCCACAGCTTTTACGATAGCGAGAAGTTCCTTCCTGGTCTCACAATAATTTCTTTCTGGTTTGGACAGACAATTGCTTAAATAGGCGATGACATTCTCCTGACCATCTATCTCTTGAGACAATATAGCCCCAATACTCTCATGACTTGCATCCTTATCCAGAATAAATTGTTTCCCAATTTCAGGATATGTCAGGATTGGAGCAGATGTTAGTGCGTCCTTAAGCTTGTTAAAGGCGTTGCTACAGTCAACCGTCCAAATGAATTTCTGTTTTGCCTCGGTCAGCTTATGGTGTGGTCTGGCAATCGTTGAGAAATTTTTCACGAATTTCCGGTAATACGTGCATAAACCCAAGAAACTCCAGAGCTGGTGAACATCCGACGGACAGTTCCAGTCTTTGACAGCCGAGATCTTATCCGGGTCTGTTCGTACACCTTCTGCCGAAATTACGTGTCCGAGATAGGTAACTTCACGCCGGAATAGGTGGTACTTGGATGGCCTTAATTTCAGGTTAGCTTCTTTCAGCTTTTGTAGCACACGCCTGATATTTTTCAGATGTTCTTCGAAGGAGTGCCCTACGATGATAATGTCATCGAGATAAACTAGGCAGGCCTCGTACGAAAGTCCTCTGAGGACTGTTTCCATAAGGCACTCGGAAGTTGCAGGTGCATTGCACAAGCCGAAAGGCATAACCTTAAATTGCCACAGTCCTTGCCCCGTGGTGAAGGCAGTTTTCTCTTTATCGTCAGGGTGGAGTTCTACCTGCCAATACCCGCTTTTGAGATCTAGGGTAGAAAACCAGGTATTGCCGGCAAGTGTGTCCAGCGTGTCATCTATCCTTGGCAGAGGATAGCTGTCCTTCTTCGTGACGTCATTCAACCGACGATAGTCCACACAGAATCTGGTTGAGCCATTTTTCTTCCTGACCAAGACGATGGGAGATGCCCAAGGGCTTGACGAGGGCTCAATAACATCATTATTTTTCATGTCCTTAATGAGTTTTTGGACTTCCTCTTATTTAGCGAATGGTAGTCGTCGGGGGTGCTGCTTAATAGGAGGATGCTCTCCCGTATCGATTCGGTGGTTCGTTAGTCTTGTTCTTCCAAAGTCCTCAGATGTTCTTGAAAATAGGCTCTGGAATTCTTTAATCAACCCTCCTGCAGCATGTCTTTGTTTCTCGTCCAAGTCCGTGTTTTGTAGTAAATACTTGACTAGATTCTCTGAAGAAAGGTCTTGGGTATTGCACTTCCGGTCTACACAAGTGACAGGAGCACAAGCTGCTATTACCTCTCCTTCCTGGATAGTTGTCGTCCTATCACTGATGTTAGCAATTCTCACTGGTATGACTGAATTAGAGAGGTCTACTGCCGTCGATTCTATCAGTACTCTTGCTTTTAAACTGCCTGGGTCAGGATAATCAATTACGCCGAATCGAAATTTCCTATTTTCTGCTACTAAACCGGGTATTATACATTCAGTTCTTGGTGATAATGAGATGCTGGTTTTTGCAATAATTTTCTGGTTGGATTCAAATTGAGTTTGTAAGCCAAAAAGAGTGATGTCTTCAAATTTTTAATGCGTATTGCTATTTTCAAAGTCCAATTTAAAGTTATTGTTCTTCAGAAAATCCAGTCCAAGAATACAGGGGTCGGTGATATCTGCTATATATGCCGTATGGTGATAGTCAACGTTTCCAAACCTTAGAGTGATGTTATCTTTCCCATGAACATGAATCTTGTCACCTGTCACTGTTTGCAAGGAAACGCAGGGCGGCGTCCAGATAATACTAACTTGTGAGTTTTGAGCCAAATATTTTCTAATTATAGACACATTGGCTCCATTATCAACAACCATACGGCACGAGATGTTATTAATTTGTCCTACTACGTAAAGTCCCTTGTCGCCACCATTTATTGCCGTAATCTGAAGAATTTGGTAATGGGGCTTTTCATTATCTGGAAACTTCCGCCCCGCGAGATGGCCATATATTAGTTTTCCTGTTTGGAAGAAGAGACGGTGTTCTCATCCTTCCTTAATCGGAGATAGTTTCTTCTCAGGTGTCCAGTTCCAACGCATCCCCAGCACCTGAAGTTGCGTTTCTCTTGTTTCGAAATTCCAGCCTTTATGGTTTGCATTTCCTCTTTCAATGTCTCCATCTCTGTTAGAAATCGAGATTCACACGGCTCATCTGCAGTCACCCTAGCTCCTCGGATGAAATGACGATCTTTGCGACTGGCTTGAGTGGCGGCCTCCAATTTTAGGGCATATAACAGTGCAGATTTAAGATATTGGACATCTGTCATTCTTACAGCCTTCTGAATTTCCCCCTCCTTCAGGCCGTCCACGAAATACTGTAAAGCGATCGTTTCTCTCACAGTTGCTGGGTGATCGGAGAAAGCCAAGTTGGCGAGACTTTCTACTTCAGAGGCATACTCCTGCAAGCTTTCTCCGGTTTTCTGGAGTCTTGTTTTCATTTGCAGGCACGCGTAGTTCTTGGAGTATTTTTGGCTGAACCGAAGATCCAGAGCATTATACAGGGAGTTCAAATTCATTCGCTCTGTGTTGGGAAGAGTCTGTAGTATTTCGGCGGCTTTTCCTCTAAGAGATGCTGCTAGCTGACAAGCTTTGACACCCTCAGTCCATCCATTGGCTTCCGAAATTATTTAAAATTGTGTTTTGTATACTTCCCAGTTCGTTTTTCCATCATAGGTCGACAGTTTCACTGACACTGTTGAGGCAGTCACAGGTACCGGAGAGGTTGACACAGGTACTGGAGAGGAAGGCAAAATATTGCTTTCGTTCTTATTCGCACAAACTAAAAGCTTCTTTTCGAGATCTACTCGCTGTGATATAAGGCTAAAATTTTCAGCCACTCCTTCAATTCTTTTCTCAACTTGCTCTTTAATTCTTTCTTCAACTACTGCAATCTTTTCCTCAACTACAGCAATCTTTTCTTCAACTTTCAATGTTATTTTTTCTTCCACACTGTTGAATTTTTCTTCAACAGTGTCGATTTTCTTTTCTAAGGAATTCTTCAAATCTTCTTGACCTTTCTTGGTCTCTTCTCGGCCTTTCTCCATTCTATCTTTTAACTCATTCTTAGTATCATCCAGACCTTTCTACATTTCTTGCTTTAACTCATTCTTTGTATCTTCTTGGCTTTTCTGCATATCTTTCAGACTTTTCTGCATTTCTTGCTGTCCTTTCTGCATTTCTTGCTGGCCTTTTTGCATTTCTTGCTTAGTCTCTTCTTGGCTATTTTTCACATCATTGATGGCTTCCAACAGAGCCTTCAGTTACTCATCCATTGCTCTCGTTAATGGCATAAAATCCCACTTCTGACGCCAAACTGTTACGTAGATCCGAGGGTTCGTGGATTTTATGCAAAAACAATCACAAGGAAAAAATAATCAGTTCTTCAAGTGCGATGCGAATTTATTATCGAAAATCCAATCCTTTCAATACAGGATTCATCGGCAATATTCACAGGGTAAATATCCGAAGGTCTTCACACCTTCAACAGCAATCAAACACAGTAAACAGTGTTTAAAAATACACGTAAGTAAAGATTATTCACAAGCAAAGCCGAGCTAATCGCTAGTCAAAACAATCCTCACTACTCGCCGGCTTAATCAAGACTCCTCGCCGTACCATCGCGCATCCTTTTCATATACGGGACAGAAACTTCCAGAAATATAACCGCTCGTGTCATTGAACGTGACACTAGTGGAGAGATCTACTACTTTCTAGAAGATTCCAGAGGGTTCTGAACTCGCCAAAATGGTCGCCAAATTGCCCGCCAACTTGGTCGCCAAAAATTATGTCAATTTGGCTCTACCGCCAAGATTTCGCCAAGTTCTTACTGAATCGCCCTTATAACGTAAGGGGCGGCACTGCTTGTGAATAGCACAATTTTAACATGAAATAAATATAACACAGAGTAATATAAATGCATTAAACACTCGAATACAAATTATTTACACTGTTTACACAAAATTTGTAACAATATGATATGCTAAATTTTGTAGATTGTCGTTTAGAATACTATATAATTACGAACAACATTTGCGGAGATTTTACTCTAACGAGGAAACTTTAAAGATTCTTCTCAGAACCAGCTATCTATAAATTCTTCAGTATATAATTTAGATGACTCATAAATCCTAACATGTAATTTATTTGAAACACTGTTTGAAAGACATTGTCACTTATATTTAGTAAGACATGCTATTGATTTCATAAAACTATAAAAATCTGTTTAATTATATGTTCCTTTACACATTGGAACTTCCCATATTTAAAATGATTTCATGTATAGTACATAAAAATACAAGCTATGCTGTACAAATAAAGATGGAGTTGCTGATAATATGGATTTTTGATAGTGTTTATAAAAAAATTCAATACAAAATAACTTATAGCGGCATGTTGTTTCAAAAATTACACTTGTATTCTTTAGTCTTTTTTTAATGTCTGATATGTATGTGTACAATTTCCAGAATAAATATTTCAAAAATATGATTTGGTTAGTTTTATTTTTCTTGTTTACAGTAAATCAAAAAAAAATGTTGTACACTAGTAAAATGGCTAAATTATGGTTCGACTGATCCTTAGATGTTATTTTTTCTTTTAAATGAGCGCTGAAAACTTCTCTAAAAACTCTTTCAAGTTGGTTAAAATTTTATGAATTTTAAATGTTTTGTAAATGTAAAATTCCACTGTTTTAGTTGTTTTTACATTCTTCTAAGGCCTAAACTTTTTTAATATTTTAATTTTTGATTTAAATAAACATTAACTTAAAAACTACAATATTTGTTTTCCTTGGTGATAGAGTATAAAATCAGTTAATATAAAAGTGAGTTTCATTTGTAACATATATTACAATGCATTTTTATTTCCATCTGGATGGATTAAAAGGGAATCCCAGGAGCTCGGTTGATAAGTGTTGAGAGCAGAAGTTGTGTATGTGTATCGATTTAAACAAAACAATTAATAAAAAAATACTTACTTACCTGGAGACCTAATGAGACTTATTTTAGGCAGGTTTCTAAGTTGTTGTTTTTTTCATGTTACAGAATATGTAAAGAAACTATTCTTTTCTAACTTTTATGTTTAGAAATTTTTAATATGAAAAGTCTGTTATTCATCGTAATGTTTCCAAGACACTTCTGAATGAATAATGTTTCCAAGATACTTATTAAAAGACTGATTGTAAATAAAAGTTAATTTTCTGTACAATATATTGCTTCTAGAAATATAAAAATAACTTTTAATGAACCAAATTGCTTACACATTTGTTTAACTCTATTGCATCGAAAATTTTTTTTTATTTTCAAAGATTTAAATTTGAGATATAAGTTAAAAAATAATACAGTTTATGATCACATAGCAGTTGTATTTTTAAAACCAAAAATTATATTTTTGTTGGCGAACATTGGCGACATTATATAAAACGAAGTACATTGTTGTTAATTCAGCGCGTACGAGACATGGCGAATTATCTTGAACGTTAGCACTTTTGGTATGATACGCATGGACCTTTTTGTAACACAATAAATTAAAAAAAGAATTTAGATTTTCAAAGTTAAGTGGAAAAAACTTCATAAAATGTAAATTAAATAATATATAAGAAGAAAAAATGAAATTTACAACTTAAGTATCACATATTTCGATCCCTTTAAATTTGATTTGATAAATATTTGTATGTTAAAAATTCGTATTTGATACACTAACCATAAAATAAAAACCATACATACTCATATTTGACCCATAAAAACTCATACATGAGTGCATTACGCACTCATTTTGCTGTTATATTCTTAAATTTGAACTAGTAACAGATTCAAAAATGAGTATGTGATGTTTACAATTTTGAGGACATATTGGTTGCCAAAGATGAGAATAGGCTATTCTCAAATTTGAGTATGTTTTCATCGGAGCTATTTTGAGTATGTGACGGATTCAAAAGTGAGTATTTTGTACTCAGTTCTGAAGACCGGTTTTTTGCAGTTCACACACACACATGCTCTACATAGATATCTGCATCCATATTTCTCTCCACACACACAGCGGAAAAGAACTCTGGGTTTTCTGGTGAAAGTTGGTAAAGTGTGGCTTAAATTAAAAAATTTTTTTTATATAAATAATACAATTTTCTGATATATTTTGCTATTTTTCATGGATTACTGTGTTAATTTTTAACCCAAAACTTTTTCAGGTGTTTAAACGGAAAAGAATTCTCAAACCAGAAAAAATTTTTTTGCAATTGATGAATAAATGAGATTTTCTCGGATAATGTCTATGCTGCTTACAAAACATTTGAACTACGTATACTGGAAGGAGAATCAAATTCAGATGAGAGCGATGAAGAAAAACATGGAAATATTTGTAATGGAAAGACTATTTTGGATCATCCTGTGACGGGGCTTTACGGAGTTTTTCTACTAATCCTCTTGGGGAATCTCTGGGGCCACCAATTGAGTTATTTCACAGCCATCCCTCTCAAGAAGAAACCTTGATAGGCAGATTAGTCAGTAGATATATAATGGAGGTTTAGTAATCGAGAAAGAGGAAAGGAAGCTGAGTTGCTGAAAGCAGTGCGGTTACGGCAAGGATCTGAATTTAGAAGCGTGATTATAGAGCGGGCTTTAGCGATTTAAATAAATTAAGCAAGATAAGATTCATAGGATAACTGAAAGTAAAGTTAAGCGATTAGGATTTCATGCGCTTATTCACATAAGATTTTGAACTACGATACATCACTCTTGATTTTCCCTCTATAGTAAGATTGTCTTTGATTATTATATTTGATAATAATAAATTGGATTTCTTATGGAAGGAATTGTTAGTATGAATTGGATTTCTCATCAATCTTTAAGGGGTGTTGGAAAGCTAAAATCTTATTTTTTTGACGATTTGAGATTTTTGCATTTTCAAACTGTATAGATTTTTACCTTTCTAAAAATACCTTACTTTAACCTCTAGGGTATTTAGAAGTCCTTAAAACGTATTTTTAAATAATCATTGAATTTGGGCCACACCCATTTTAATGGCGAAAATTGTAAACAAATTACATTGTTTTTGCTTAAAAGTGTAACGACTAATATAAACCAAAACATGTATCTTTTATTTTAAATTGAGCATTTTAGTTTTTTATTTCCTAGTCGATTAGAAGTCTCACTGTATACATTAAAATCAATTTATCTCAAAATGTAAATTTTAATGTGCGATGTACCTTTTCTGAGAAACTACTGTTCACAGGTATGTAAATTTTTTACGAATTATTTATAATGATGTCTAATGTATACTAAAATGAGCTTTTTGTAAAAAACTCAAAAATTTAATTTTTACAAATTTTTTAAGTAAAAAATTGGTCAAATTTTGCAATGTTTGATAAATTATTTATTAATTTATTAAAAAATTCAAAATTAGCTAAAAGCTCATTTTAGTATAATGAGATAGGTGTACTTTAATAATATGAAAAATTTCAAGCATTTACATAAAACAGATTTTGAGAAAAGGTGCATCGAAAACAGCCAATTTAACATTGTCAGTATAGAGAAAGAGAGAGGTTTCCAACTCCCCTTAACCCCTACAGAATTAGGTCGAGTAGATAAAGAGATGGCTTCCCCTAGTGGGGGACTACCACAAACCTGTGAGAGATTTTGCTCTCTCTCTCTCTCTTGCCCTCCTAGATATGTGGGAAGAAGGGAAGGAATACCAGATATATATATTCAAAATCAATCTATTTATTTAGCTAACAGTTTATCGACTCAGTTCAAGTAATTTCAACAAGAAGAGAAGGTCTTAATATAAGCAATATGTGTGGTTAACAGCGAGATTCACGAATTACGAAAGAACTATTATTATTGATCCTATTACTACAGGATCACTCACAAATCTAATATCCCACTTAATTTAAGGGGGTACGGCACATGAATGCTTGAAAAATTATTGATTTTGACTTTTTTACATTTTTTAAAAGTTCAAACATTTCTGCTTAAAATGATACATGATATATAGAAATGCGATAGTTAGAAGTGTTTTTATTTATTTTTTTAAAGTAAGCCATTCTTATTGACAAAAATTACAAATTTTTTACTTTAAAGCCTGTTTTCTTAAAATGCAATATTTTTCTCTTTATTGACCTTTTTCTCAAAAACTAATTAATGTAGAATCCTCAAAATTTCAGCGAGCATACTTTCAACATATTTATACATTTTAATGGAGGGAATAAGATATATCTAGTCTTAGATAATGTATTTTTAAACTAAGTTTTAAGGAAAAAAATTTGGCATTTTTTAAAAAAGGCTCCTATGGAAGTGCCGGAATGCCTTAACACTAATTCAACTTTAGTGACCGATTGTCACTTCAGTTCTTTCGTCTATATAATATTTGAAATTCGACTATAAATTTGAATGATACCTGATCAGTAGTAATCTCACCTATCTCCTGACTTTCTCTCCTAACTAGCAAGAAAAATTAGACTATATATAGTACACTTAATTTATATAAATACCACAGTTTTTTCTTCAAAGGGTTGGTTGTGAATCAACGCGAATTGATAGCCCAAAGAATTCCCAAGAGGATTAAAGGAAATTACGCAAATAGATCCGTCACAATCCTTTACCATCAAAGTCTCTTGAGCTCGTTCATTTCATTGTTTTAGTTGTAGTTAATTCTTGGTTTCAGTACAAGCAAAAAGTAATATCAAATAAAATTCCACCAAAAAATCAAAATGGATCTCTTAAAATTTTATTTACAGATAGCTGAAGAGGGGGAGGGGGAGAGCGCGTTAGCTGCATTTCAATCTACTAGCAAAAGTATTTTAACTGATGATGACAGTGATGTGATTCCTCCCGCAAAACGATTGAAGCAGTGGCACACACAAGGGGATGTCCTAGGGGTCTGGACACCCCCATAGCCCTTGATTTTTTTCGATTGGTTATAATCCTATGTATATATTACGTAAAATGTAATTATGTACTTGTTATTAATAATTAATTCTATTAATTAATGGTAATTATTTATTCAATAGTTAATTTTGTATCGTTTTTGTTCCTGGAAATCAATAAAATCAAAAGAATATGTTGAGAGGCGTATTGGAACATGGTACCCAAATGGTGGACTTTCGACCCTGGACCCCTCCCCCCCTTGAAATCTTTTTGTGTGCGCAACTAAATTGAAGTATTATAATCCACTTGCTAAGAGTCATGAAAAAAACCATATTTGATGTGTTGATGATATTTCAAGGCCTTGCAAATGCAGGTTTGAAAACAGTGAAAGTAGTTTGAAAAGACGTGAAAAACGCCATGTTTTTTTATACTTGTTACAAACAAAAACATGCTTTAAAAACTTTCACAGTAAATAAATAAGTCAATAAAAAATTAATTATACTTCAATAATTTTCTTATTTGTAACAATTTTAGTTGAACTAAATTTGTTTCTTCTATCAACTTAGACACAAAAAGCCCAATCCACTTTCTCCCAGGGGGGGGATGTTTTTATTATTTTTTCCAGTGTCTATGAGGTCAATATAATGTTAATAATCAAAAGAATTTAATACCTAAAAATAAAAAAATTTCGGGTCTTAAAAGGATACTTTCTAATTTTAAAGATCTTAAACAGGACGATATATATCTTATTTTGCGTAGGGGCCGACGGAATCAAAACTTTAAGGATTTCTATGGGACCAGGGCCTCAAAAGGTCTTAAGACGTCCCCGTTACAAATGGAATTAGTTTTGCACTCATTTCCTGCAAAAATTATAATCAAAATAAGGTCATTTATCTTATTTCAACCTAATTTTCAACTTTTCAAAAAATATTAATGAAAACTGATAAACTTAACCAATCGATTCATTAAATAAACGTTTTTGTATGTATTATAATTGAATAAGTATATAACACATTCATTTTTCATTCGATATAGCCTTTAGTTTGTTACAAACAAATTCTATTCTACAAAAAGGTGTAAATTCATTTTATTATACTAATCCTAAAAAAAAAAAAAAAAGAAAATTTGCACTTTAATTTCAAATATTAAAAGTTAAGCTCGCTTTCATATTTAAAACTGAAACTGCATGGTCACAAAGATTTGATTTCATCGTTAAAAATTTAATTAAATAGTACAAAACTTGTTCATAATAACAATCAAAGCCTATGTCAATAATAAAACCTGACTAATGTCATGATTCCTTTCATTTTAGAAAAACTAATTAAATGCATACATTTTTAAAATAAGTTATATTATATGTCTACAAGAAGCCACCATAGCCGTCGTGCCGCAAATCCTTTCGTGATATTAGTAAAAGGGGAAGAGAGGTGGGAGGCCCCTGATCACACCCAAGGTGTTCTCCCTCAAAAGTGGGGTTGAATCGAGTCAAATCGCACTGTCACCTGTAAGGCCAACAATAGGCCTTTGCGGCGATGAATTTCGCGGGATTTGATCTGATGTTACTGTCGTCCAGGTGGCATAAGTAACAAAAACAACACAATTATTTTAAACTTCGAAATCAATGAACTGGAGAAAACAATTTTTATTCATTTACATTTAGCATAATGGTAGATCACCAGCAAACACAATGATTTTATACATAAAGCAACTCATGTTTCTAGTTTCATTGACACTAGTAACATTTCATAAAATTTTCATTCACAGCAGTGTCTTTACACATTTTGGAATTTTTGTTAAAGTAAGAAGTATATAGATCAATAAATAACTGAACTATTTCAGAAGTTTTGTATAAGTATTATTTGCCACTTCTAAGTAATATTAAAACATTCTTCTGTATTACAAGACATCATAAAAGAGAACAGCCTTCCATTTAAGACATTCACAGTAATAAGAAACTTTCTACACACAACAAAAATTTTAATTTCTTCTTAACTATAGCAATAATGAAACATAAGATTATATATCAGATCATCAAAATAATAAAATGACTAACTATAAAAAGAACAAAACAACTTAACTCGTTAACAGTTTATTAATATTAAAAACATTAAAAGTAGTACAACATAAAACAACTGATTCATAAATATCTTAAACGAATATACAATTTGAAATTTATAGTTATCGATTCAACTGCATATTTCTATTTTCTTAAATAAGAACCTTCATTTAATTCAATTGGAATAAAAACAATTTATATTGATTTCTGGCTAATTCAACTTCTAGACACATCAAAAGATAAATTATTCACGTTTTGAAATACTGTGCTTGTTATAGAATAAGAAAATAAGGGATTCATTATTGAAAAAGTGACAAAATGTTAAAATCTTAAATGTAGTAGGCTTCAAAAACCCAGAAACAGGTAAATGACCATTTATGACCTTTGCCATGAAATATTTGAACAAATGAAAAAAATCTAAAAATTAAATGTATCCAAGAACTTCTAACATCTAACTAAACTCTTATTTACTGTTTGCTTGCTTTTCTACTAAATGCTAATTATGTAATTGGTGCCTTAAAATTATACTGGATTAAAAAAGTAAAATTGTTTTAACATAAACCTTATAATAACAGGAATCATAATTTAAAATCTTGGATAGGTTTAATCACAAGCCAAAAATTCAATTCGCATGCTTAATGGAAAAAAGCTATTTGCTGTGTTCTAATATCAATATTACTTTTATACTTTTCAAAATAAAATTTGAAATCTGACAGGCATTATGTATATTGCCCAATAAGATGAATGATTTTAAATTGAAATAATCTAATCCACTTTAGAAATATAGAAAACATTTTATAAAAGCTCAATTGCTATATCTAAAGTTATTACAGAAAATGGAAAAGCATGTACAAATGTTCATTAAAAGCAAAGATGTAGTTTTTATTGTAATTGGTTTTATATATAATACAAAAATTAGTTTTTTGGTAAATTCCTATTATAGCCCACCCCTTGGCGAAGATTTTTTTCAAGTCGTGCCAAAATGGCACCAAGGCGCGTTTTTCAAAGTCTCGTCCAGGCAAAAGGGAAAAAACATGGCGTCTTGTCTGAAGGAGCAGGAATGGAAAACATTAAAACTTTAAGATTTCATATTTAGCTTCTGAAAATAGATACTTTTTAAAACTTATATAGAACAATAATTCCATGGAAAATTTAGCTTTTCAAAAATAGGAAATGGAGAACATTCCGAAAAAAAGAATAATCGGAAGCTCGAAAGAGAAATTTCTCAAACGTTACGAACAAATTCAGTAAAATCTCCTTCTTCTAAAATTAGGAAATGAAGGACATTCTAATAAGTAAAAATTTATAGCCAACGGTCAAAAATGAAAAATTCTTTTTTTAACTTTTAAAAAATAGGCAATTAAGAACATTCCGAAAATGAATCGAAGCTGGATGTAGAAAAACTGATATTTTTAAGGCGTTATTAAGAACAAATTAATGATAAAATTCAACTTCTTAACGAAGGAAATTAGGAACATTCTAAAAAGAACGAGTTGATGTTCCAAGGAGAAAAATTGAAACACTATGAACAAATTCCTGTATGATTTAGTTTCTTAAAAAGATATAAAGCACACATTCTAAAATTACTATAACGGCTTTTTCCAAGCAACGTACCTTATTTTACATCATGCGGATCCTTTCCTGCTAGCGTACGTTATCTCCATCATTTGAAAAGCACCATCTAATAATTACCACCTTTTTTACAAAAAGTTTAAAAAGGAAATAAACTTTGCTTTCGTCTCGTAACAGTGACCGGTAATCCCAAAGCGTCGAATAAATGGTAACGGTTTTTACCACTCATACATTGTTAGTAGGGTTGCTGAAGCTAATGAAATTAACGGAAATTACTAATTGCCAATACCTAACGGTCTCTTATTTTAAAGAATTAAAAGAAGGGTTACTAGATTGGCGAACTTATCGCCCAACTTGGCGACAAAAGAAGCACAAAAGCTGGGGGTGGGCTATATTAAGATCCAACCTGCGGGAAGCGAAACTTGACTTATTTGAACGGAAAATTACGAAGCCGAAACCTGGTCGATCATACAAGTTTGATGGTGAATGAATTGGAGTCGTTTGGTGTGAAGGGAGCCATAAACAACAGGTACGTCTTTTTCAAGCCAAAATTGCTAACATACGTTTCTGAACTTTATTTTAAGATCTTCGTTAGGGCCTATTCTAATCAGTCCCTATTTTAAAAAAAAAAAGACATATTTTTTTCAATGTGACTATAGGAATTCATTGTCGCGAGTGGGACTATATCCAAATGGACTGGTAATCACCAGCCATCTTCTCTTTTTTACGTCTAATGTTATATTTTCTGTGTGTGTTTGCTTATGTTTTATTTATGTAATGTTGTTTAAGCAAAAAAAGTAAAACGAAGATTAACGAGTAACTTCTAAAAACGCATACAGCACCCCTTCTTCACTGACCACGACCGGGTTGGAAAAAGTGGAAGAAATTAAATTGGTGCAGGAGAATAAATATACGAAAACAAAAGTATATGCGTTTAATATTATTAGATCTAATTATGTCCATGCCAAGAATATGTTCCTCTATGGTTTGAAAAGATAAAAAAGATGAATGAAAAAGAAAAAAAAGTGTGTGTGCCCATGACCACATGATAGAAGTGATAACTTAAAATTTTGTTATGTTATTTCAGGGTTTAGTTAGGTGAATAAAAACAAGATGTGTGTGTTAGTATTGTCCTATAAAATTATTTATTCATATGTCTGTACTCATAAAGTAATATTTTTGTGAGAAATATATAATCATATTTGGAAATTAATTGTATTCTAAAGAGGAAACAATATGTTTATGGTAGCTGAAATAAGTTATAAATCTTTTAGATTCAAAACTTATTTAAATAGCTATAAAAAAAAACTCCGTCAAGCGTTGTTCCCTTTTTCCTTGTGCTTCATTTGGATCATTTGACATAATTAAATTGAATTTTGATTTAAAAAATCAACTAAAGGTTTTTATTTGTCTTTTGAAAAATCTACTTTTAAAATACCCACTTAAAATCATAGGTAATTTGTTCAGAAGACCCCATCCGGCTTTGTGAATTTTGGTTGTAATTTAACAATATTTAATTCTATCTATGAATTACTTTAAGCAAAGGGATAGATAGTATGCCAGGCAGTTGATTAAGAAAAGAGGAATCTAGGTCAAAACTTTTAGAAAGGGATTTAATCAGAAGATTTATATCACATAATCTCTATCTTATACTAGCTCTTTTGTCATTGTATGGCAGTTTTGCACAAATATATCCGGTGCTGCTGCAAGGTAAATCTTCTTAATTATATTTTGTTTTCTAGAATTTAGAATACTTAATGTGACTTTTTTTAAAAACCTTTATACTCAATTTTGTTATTTTAAATTTAAAATTTCTTTAATTTTCTTTTTGGTCTCAAAGTACATTTAAGTGATGTGGTTAATATAACTATTTGTTCATTGCTATTTTGATTCGTTTACAAAAATAGATTTTTATTCTTAAGATAACTGCAATATTCCTAATGATAATAATACTATTTACTTAGTTCTATAAAAATTTATCCCTTTTCTACATTTTATGTTTAATTTCAGTGTATGATTTCTTTTTCTCTCTAAGCCTATTTTTTAAAAATATTACATTTCACTTTCATGCTTCAAATAGGATTAGAAAGAATCCCGCATTCATTCCCCTAGAACAGGGGTGTCACACCCGCGGCCCGCCTTGAATAATTTTGCAGCCCGCGAGATTCTTTACAACTTTACAAAATTCGACTATTTTGCACAATATTTTTTGTTTTAAAAGTGGGGTTTTTTTTGTAAAAAAAATATCCCATAACTGTTATTATTTTATCACGCTGCTTCTGTTACTGCTAATCTTTTGTTTTCTAAATTGAAATTTATCAAACATAAATCGTGCTCAAACTTAACGCACGAAAATCTAAATTATCATTTACAATACGCAAATACAAATGCATTGAGGTCGACTTGCAAAAACTAAGTGAAAGAGTTGAGATGCAGATATCTCACTAATTAAATAAATTAAACATTATTTGACAATTACATCATTATTATCTATCTATGTTTGTATATACATGAAAAACAATGAAAACAATAATAATATATCAGTCTGTTTCAAATTTTCACTCCAACAAACGTTTGCAATGGATCCAAATAGAATATAAAGATCTATATTTTTATATGCGGCCCATGGCATTGTAAAGTTTTTCCGAAGTGGCCCGCGAGGTCATTTGAGTTGGCCAACCCTGCCTTAGAAAGAGGTGAGGGAGGATCGCCACTAAGATTGAAGCCAGGAACTTGACTTTTACTTTTATTGGTGAGGGGATAAACTACTGGTTTTAGAGTGGCGGGGAAAACGTCTCTCCTTTCCTTTTTAGGGGTCTGTATGTCCAACTTCTTTCCTTTTTAGGGGTCTGTATGTCCGACTGAAGCCGAAAAAAGCCGAATAAGCGTTACATTCCCAAACGTGACGTTCATTCAAGTTCACTGTCAAGCAAATCACGCCAATAGAAGTTATCGCTTCAAAAAGATAAGAAAGAAAAGGTTAAAAGAAAAAAGAGAAAGAAAAGAATAGCTAAATTTCAAGAAGTCGTCATAAAAGTTCATCTGTTTTCTTAGCTACGAAGTAATTCAGATGATAAAATTCCTCCTTCAGATTTTACAATTCATGTGTCAACTTGAGAAGAAAGTTTCGCACAAAGTACACAGTTTTGCAATGAAAATGTTGAAGCTGTGAAATTCGTTGAAGAATTTAATGTCTTTACAAATATGATTGAATCAGAAAATTATGATTAAAAATACAATCGTAAATATCATAAGTGAATATAAGGGAAAATATTTTGTGTACAAACTAGGTTTGAAAATTTTGGTAACAATACTTTTAATCAGAATTATTTTTATTTACATGCATCATTTTTTGACTCAATTTTTGCTTTTATGAGGATTAAGCAAACTAATTTAACTTTTTTAGAGATTACTTACCCTATTATATTGAACTATGCTTCATTGTAGAACTTTGTTTGCATTTTGTGGTACGTCTCATGTATAATTTGACAGATTTACATAATTGAGAGAAATACTACACTCAGACTTATTTGATATTGATCTTTGTAGGAGTGGAAGGGTCCATTAACACCTGTTACAGGGGATGGTTAGTTCTCCCCTTTGGAATGTGAAATGTGAAGATTCACCATGTGGTCAAAATACGCAGCTAGACAAGGGACGGAAATTCTTTTTCCCCTCTGGGGGGTTAGAAAGGAATTCATTCTGTCTTTGGGTACGAAGGAGGGAAGTCATGTCCGAGTGTTGCTAATTGTGTACTGAGTGTTTTTCTTTTTTTAAATGTTTTTCCTTTAAAATAAACTTTAAATATTTAAAATTTAGACGCCATGTTCTTAACTTTGTTTCCATGCCCATTGATTAGAATCAAAATTGTAGTGGCGCAGCCGTGGTAGGATTCCTTACCATTCGATGAGTTTTTTTTTATTCCCACGAGGAAATGAATCAGGTAAGAGTTTTTGCTTGCAACTGCCTTTAATGTAAGACGAGAGAAATTTCTAAAATTATACTGTTTAACATCCATTTTATTAAGAGAGAACTTTGATTTTATTTTTGTATACGTCAGTGTACGGTTTTTTTGCTCTGCATATCCATGCATTTGTAAATTTTTGAACGCCAGTTCAATTTTGAATTATTATACGTCAGTATATATTTTATTATTTTTGTTCCATATCAATGGAAAGTATAAGTTTTCGAACATCAGTTCTAAAAATTAAGGAAAGCTTCAAAATCATTAATTCTCTCAGTATATTATTTTATTGCATATCCATGCAGTTATAAAATTTTAAACGCCAGTTCAAATTTCAGTTATTATATATCAGTATACTTTTTTATTATTTCTTGTTCCATACCAATGGAAAGAGTTTTAGAACGTCAGCTCTCTAAAAACTAGAAAACTTAAAAATCGTTACTCCTCTAAGTATTTCAGTGCATATCCATGCAATTGTAAAATTTTTGGACGCCAGTTCAATTTAAAATTATTATACATCAGTGTATAATGTATTATTTTTGCTAGTAAGGGTTAGAACATCAGTTCTAAAGTAAAAAAAAAAAACACTGTCATTGTTTATTCCTGCATTCAGGATATTTGTGTTACACTCGGACAGACATAGTTCGAACATCAGTTCACGATTTATATGTGTATTTAACATTTATTTGATACAATTTTATATAAGATTGTTGTTGTTAAGTAAGTATCCGAATTACTTATTGTATTTTATGAGTGTTTGGGAAAACTTATTAAAATGTATATTCCAAGTTGCCGTAATTTAATACGTATAATTTGTTAATTGTATTCGTATTTTGATGCATTAAGCAATATAAATCGGTAAAAAAAGAGTTATTTGAAGCAGTTTGTTTAATTGAAAATTAATATAAAGAAAGATTGCATGTTTTTGAACGATATTTTATTAACATTTTTTTAATGTACAGTAATAAATTCACGTCAGTGAATAAGGATTGTGTTTTATTGAAAGATTAATGTTAAAGAGTATTTTGATGCAACAAGAAAATTATATCGGTAAAAAATACTAGTTATTGGAGCCCGTTTGTGTAATTGAAAATTAACGTGGAAAGATTGTATGTTTTTTTATGATATTGTATTTATTTAGTTTTGTAATGCACAATAATAAATTCACGTCAGTGAATAGCAATTGGGTTTATTGAAAAATTAATGTTAAAGAATAATACTTATTTCGTGTCAATGAAATTATTTTGTGTTTATGTACGCATAGTATTTTTCGATTTATGTGAAAAAATATTATCAGTTAAAATTGGAGAAAAACTACCGAATATATTTTGTAGTGTTCCATTATTTGAGCCAGGAATAGATTAAGTTGGGCATATCGGTAATATTTTAAGTGATTATTGTGTATCAGTAATATTTTAAGTGATTATTGTGTATCGTTAATATTTTAAGTGATATTGTGTATCAGTAATATATGAAGTGAGACTATTAAGTGGTTAAATCAGCAATATATTAAGTAATTATTTTATTAGTTATTTAAGTACACTTGGTACATTGCGAAATATATAATACATTATTTTTGAATTCCGCCTAATTCATTGAGTGTTGTGTTAGTATAGCGGATGCTTATTGTTGTGTGTTTTAATCAAAGATATATTTGTGGTATTTAATTTTTGCAATCCCTGTAAGTGTTATTTTCATTTTATTATTTGCTTAGTTTCGGTATATTGGGAAAAAAATTTCAAATGGCATTTTTGGAGAAAGCTGAAAAGCAAGATTTAATTTTGTTGGCAGAAGATTTGGGTCTAAAGGTATCACATAAAATGACGGTTACAGATTTGAAAAACATCATAATCGGTAGCAGAGATTACGAAGAAGAGTTCGGTAAAGCTTATTTATCCGTTATTTCAGAGGAACGCGTTGAAAAGGAAACAGAGGAAAAAATCGTCAGGCAGCACTCAATCGAGCAGCTGCGCTGGGAGTCAGAGCCATCTGGTGAGCTGGTGAGTGGCATTTGTAAAATTCACTGAAAAAGAACACGAAACATTTACAATTTATACTATACCTATCATTCTAAGATTAAACAAAATTAGAGAATAAACTGTGCAGCTGTATTTCAAAAACTCTTTGAATTCTGAAAGTAATACTTACGTAAGTTTTTGTATATATGTTACTGGCAAAGTATGAAACGCCGGCATTCTATAGAATGCCTAGGAAATTTATAGAATGCCGGACGTTTTTAAGCAAAGTATGAAATAAGAGATTATTTCATAATTTGCCTAGGCATTGTATAGAATGCCTAGGCATTCTATAGAATGACTAAAGCTGTTTAGGCAAAGAATGAAATAAGGTTATGATAAGGTTACTATATCAATGTACATTTTTCTAAAAATTAAAAATGTTATTCTGACAAAATAATGAGAGTGCATTAAAAAATTATTCAAAATACGTACGAGAAAAAGAAAGTTGTACCAAACAAAATTTATGTCTTTCTTATAAGGAAACAAAATTTTCAAATAAAAAATAAGAACTTAAAATTAATCTACTTATTGCAACATGGTAGGCTTGAATAACATTTTGAATTAAATTGCATTACATTTTTCACGCAAAGACCATTCTTATTTTGCTACTTAGTTTTACACATATATTTGACGAATCCTTCACCGCTTCCATTGGAATGAGCAATTGCAACTGACAGATGGGACAAATTTTATGGTCAGGAATATCTTTAAGTCTAAGCAAGTTCTTAGGGCACAAAGTAAATTGTGTTTTCGCATATACTTGTTTTAAAATTCCTTGAAAAATTCCAAGTCGATAGAAACCATTTTTCCGACATGTTACAAGTGTCAATATATTGGAATTCATAAAAAGAATAATAAATTTTACAACAATTCCTTTTTTAACTAATTTTCCTGTTTTTTCTGCCGAGGTTCACTAAGTGGATACACAATTCAATATCATAACGTGTAACGTTTTTGTATTTTCTTGAAAGTTCTTTCAGAATTCTATCGCTTCTTCCGTGTCCAAAATGGCCAAATGAGCTTCATGAAGTACTTAAAATATCTCAGAATCCGTGATGTAATACTGTATAGAAGTGCTTCCCAACCTTTTTATCCCCGTGGACCGGGCAACGCGCGATAGTTTTACCACTGCCCACTGAGGGTGGGACGTTGTTTATATTTTTAATTGTTTTGATTTAATAATTTAATTGTATTTAAATATGTCTTCAGAAACAAATTTAGTTGCTCCAAAAAATAAATATAAAGGGATTTTACATGAAATATAAAGTAATTTCTAAGGAAAGTCAAACAAACTTGAGAGAAATACACTCCAGTAAATAAAATAGAAATAATTTAATTCTGCCCCTCCCCCTTGAGTGTTCCGAAACCATTTGATACACGGACCGGTGTTTGGAACCATTCTGTAGAGTATTGACGCCTTCTTTAAAAGGTTACATGAGTTTACTTTTATTTTCACCAAACATCACATCATAGCTTATATAGATTACAGCTTTGTCACATATTAATTTTGCATCAATTAAAAATGCTTAGTATAAAAATAAAAAGCATAAAATATAACTATTTCTTCAACAAAAATAAAAAAGAACTTGAAATTGTAAAAATATTATGTTTTTTAAATATATTTATTAAGATAAGAAATAGATAACGTAAAAAATATAAGTATTTCCCCTGATTACATTTTTTAAAAAATTTTAATGTGAATCTAATGCTGCTTCGCTCTACTTTCATATCGCAAAAAATATGGTCTAATTTGTGATTTTTACTTTGACAAGATTCTGAGCATTTATTTGTTAAACAATTTCTTTGCAGACTCGAAATATTTTTCGTAAGAGGAAAGATACTTTACTTAGATATGTAGAACTAAAAGCGGAATATGTGCAATTTTCTATCTTCAAACAGTTTAATCTCTCCAACTATGGCATTCAATAATTTACAAAATAGCTGTAAATTTACCTTTAGAGTTTTCATTCAAATTTTTTCATTATTCCTTAACTGTCCAAATTATGGAAATGTTCGTCAAATAAGGTCTATTACAAATTTAGGAAGTTCATTCACAAATTGACAAATTTGTTGAGTAGTGCTGAGTACCACTGATAATTGTACCTTGTGCCATAGGTTGCCTACCCCTGCTGTAGACCATGATTCCTTCTCCAACAGTACAACTTGCTTCTCCATTTTCATGCAGCACAGAAAAAAAACAATTTTTTGCTGAACAAGTTTAAGCAAAATTGAGTATTTTGACACTCCCGAACAAACCCCAATGTGCAACTGACAAATCCTGAGCCTGAGGCACGCGTTAGAAGTCTCGTGTCTTGCCACACAATATTCGAAACGAATCGAAGATGTATTTCATACTTTGCCGGTTTCTCATCAGGCATTCTATAAAATGCCTAGGCAATGTATGAAATAAGAATCATTTCATTCATTTCCGGCTAGATTTAGGCATTTTATACAATACCTAGGCATCTATAGAATGCCGGGTTTCATACTTTGCCCGTAACAAATATATTCCATGTATGCAGCGCCATCTGCCTGCACAAAGAGACATTAAAGGTAATGAAAAGAAAACGTGTCTGTTATCAGATTACTGAGACTGTTAAAAATTTCTTTTCAACTGAGGAATCACATTTATGTACGTAAAAATTAATAATCAGTTACCAGTGAATTCGCATCACTTTTATCAGCTCCAGTGAATTTGAGAATGCAGTGCAGAATCCGAAAGGCATCACAATCATGGAACCGTTATTCACTAAGTGACCTGTAAAATGCTAATTTGTAATGAAAAGTTGAAGTACTCTGTGTGATAAATGAGGGGGAAAACTATGAAATGAACTGTTATTAAATTACAAATGCACCACCTTTTAATTTCTCAATATGTTCTTTTAATAATTTTCTATTGATTGTGTAGACAGAATTTTATTTTAAACGATATAACCAAGCTTGCTACGCGAATTATTACACGGTTGATTAAATAAAATCTTTCTTTAGTCTTAAGAGGAACCGCTCAGATGGGGTACCTTTCAGATCTTCACTGCAATGACGAAGAGTGTGATCATCAATGACTCAAAACACATCAATGATCATGGAACAGTCGTATTTACGCTCAGGAAAAAAGACCCATTACACAGCAGAAACGATCCTAATTAGTATACGTGGAATGGTTATAGAGTTCCTATTTCCAGCAGGGAAAATTCACCTCCAATCATTGAAACTGTGGGTGAGCATTGCTTCGACTTTACCTTAGCCCAGAACTGCATTAATGAGTACTAAAATTTAAATAATTTAAGAATTTAGGGTTAAAATTTAAGTGTTTTGAGAATTAAGCGAAATGCATTTTGTTAGAAAAAATATTTTGAAGATTTTAGAATCATTGTTGCAAAAATGGAGTTAATAAAAAGTGTGAAAAAAGTTTAAATGGGAGCTGGAACGGAACGGAAATTAGATATTTCGGATGCCAACGCCGAAGGCGCTTATACCCAGTGTGAGAATAAAAGGAAAACCATGAGAGAATACAAATAAAAATCAACAAACCCTTTGAAGGGGGGATGAACGAAAATGCCAAGTGGGTCGCCAAAACTAGCGGGGTGACAAAGTGGCCCAAAAACTAGTTGGGGCCGAAGCGGCACGAATAGAGGAAGAAACAGGAAGAAATCGATCGCCAAAAGGGATCATGGAGCAGCGGAGGAGGTGACAGTCAACACTGGCCCTGTTTCGAATAGCAGTAGAGCTATGATGTTGTTTATGTATGAACTTAAGAAGTCACAAGGGTGTTAATCTTGGATTTTTTCGAATTTTCGAAAAAAATATATGTTGTTCCTCATTTTCTTTTGAACATTTTGATACCAACCACGTGATAGTTCTACAAAAACTTTGAAAGTTATTCGAAAAATTCCAAACAGCAATTTAGTAATAACAATGTTTAAATGGGTACATGCCACACCCACTTATTCTTGATTTCCGCATACGTTTTATTTTTCTGTTTTTAAAAAGCCTCATGAAATACTTTAAACACTTGCTTAATTGAGAAGGAAGCTTGCAACTCAACACACACTTTTTTAATGTGTTTTGATTCTGTTTTGGTAATGCTAGCACGTTGTTTGAAATAACTTATCGAAATTCAAAACAGCGTTGTTTAAAACCGTTTATCAAAATTGAAAAGAAAACTATCTCGATTGAAATGGAAAATACTCATCGTAGACCTTCAGGTAAACGTCCTAAGAAAAGAAGATTTAGAGGGAATCAATTCATGAAGGTATGTTCTCATACATATGTTGCAGAAAGGAGAGATACAAGTAAGTGTGCTTCCAGTAATAAAATCTCAGGAATTCAGACTTCATTAAAGTCAAATCTTGTTAAGGTAAGTGAAAAAACTCTTCAAAGGATATCGTATTTTTGATTTTATTTCAACTTTTAGCTTTATTTTATCAGTATCATGTTGTTTAAAATGTCATAAACCATTAACAATTAATTAAAAGTCCACTCGTGGTTTATGTTCGAATTTTGAAATACGTTAAAAAAACTGTGGGAGTGTTTGTATTTTTTCAAGCTGTGAAAACACTGGGAATAAAAATAATGCTCCAGAAATTAACAGAAGATCTATTTTAGCAATGAGATGCATAGGCCAAGGTTTAGAGTCATTAAAAACCTTTTGTGCTGTAATGAGTCTTCCTAATCCTGTTGAACAAAAATCATGTGATGTTATTAATAATAAACTTTCACGTGTTATGAAGGAAGTCGCTGAAGAAAGCATGAAAAGGGCAGCTGTCGAAGAAAATTCTTCGTCACCTGATAACCTTTTAACGGTAAGTGGTGATGGTACCTGGAAGACGAGAGGACATTCATCGTTGATTGGAGTATGTACTGTAATATTGGCCGAAACAGGTAAGGTTTTGGATAGGGAAGTGTTGTCCTCATTTTGCAAAGGATGCGACAGTTATAAAGGGGTAAAGTTTGGTATCAAGTACAATAAATGGCAAAGAGCGCATAAGATTTCATGTAGAAAAAATTATTCTGGCTCTGCTGGTAAGATGGAGGTTGACGGGATGTTGATGATTTTTAATCGATCAGAAAAGCTTCACAACCTGAAATATTCGAACTACATAGGAGATGGCGACACAAAAACATTCAATGCCCTTTCTGAAAACAAGCCATACGGCGATGACCATCTTATTCAGAAAATAGAATGTGTAGGTCATGTGCAAAAGAGAATGGGTACAAGACTTAGGAAGCTTAAATTAGTATATAGTAAAAAGAAATTATCTGATGGTAAAACTATTGGCGGTAAAGGTAGGTTAACTGATAGTTTAATTGATAAACTTGCGCATTACTATGGTAATGCTATTCGATGCAATTCTACTAGTGTAAAGGAAATTCGGAAAGCCATTTGGGCTGTTTGGGGTCATTCTTGCAGCACTGATGATGAACCGATGCACTGGTTTTGTCCTACAAATCCAAATACATGGTGTAAGTATAATGCCGCAATTAATAATAATTTACAAAATTATAAACACAAACCCTCAGTTGCTAAAGCTGTTCGAGATGTAATTAAGCCTGTATTTGCAGACTTATCTCATCCGGCACTCCTGAAGAAATGTTTAGGAGGTAAGACACAGAATCCTAATGAAAGTTTAAATTCATTAATTTGGAAGTTTTGTCCTAAGACGATTGGTTCTAGTCTTCAGATTGCAGAGATTGCTGCAAATCTAGCAACCAGTATTTTTAATGATGGAAATCAAATTCTTATTACTATTTTGGAGAAATTTGGCTTGAAAATTAACAGAAATGTTTGTGTGTCCCTGGCTGAACGTGACAATCGTCGAATCTTTACGTCAAGACAGAGGCGCTTAGAATCATCTTTTGAAGCTCGCAGAGCCAAGAAAATTAAAAAGAGTAAAGAAATTGAGCTGTTTCGGGAACAGGAAGGTATATCTTATGATCCTGGAGCATTTTAGCGTGTAAGTTTTAAGATTTATTTTCTCAAATTCAATTTTAAAACTTTAAAGCCCTTTTTCTCAGTTTGTGTTTTTTTTCAATTACGCGCATTGCGTTTCAAAACCTATCATACTTTGATGTATAAAACTTTACAGAATTATAAATTCTATCATAATCTTCAAATCCTAGCTATTTATAGTATTATAAATTTTTAATTTTTTGAAATATTTCAACAAAAATTGAATTTTTTAAAATTTTTTTTAAAAAATGTACTTTTTTATTTTTAAAAATATTATTTTTTATTTTATTTATATAAGATAGGCTAGCATGTAATAAGGATATATTTGACTTTATAAATCAACTTATTGCTAGTAATTAGAATTATTATTGCAGAAAATATCATGCGCGTCGTAAAACTTACTATTTGTTTCATACAAAAAATTTTCTTATTTTTATGTGCTTACTATTTTTAAAATTATGATTTAATTTTAGATATTTTATACTTTTTTGAAACTTTATTCCTTTATAAGAAATGTGTAAAAGAATCAAATTATTTCATTTTAAGCTCAAAGAATTATTTCTAGTCGAAAATTGTTTGTATTTTGTGCTCTCGAAACATTTTTAACACCCCTGTGACCCCTTAAATGTTTAAATGTTGATTTACGGTGGTTGAGCTGGATCTGCCATTTTGTTGTGGCATATGCATAGTTTAATTTACAATGGGGATATGTAAATAATGTTTGTGCTCTGGTAATTGGGTTTCCGTGATTTTCGAAAGCGGTTTCGGTGGTTCTCGGAGTTGGAAAAAATTTCACTTTAGTTGTTCGAGTGGAATGAACGCCATTGGCTGATAGGTCTCGGGGGAGTAAGTACTCTATTGGTTGCACTGAAACATTGGAACTTAGTAATGGGGAGGGTCTAGAAAGCTAGCCTGTGTTGGAAATGAGAAATTAAAGGAAGGATAAAACTTAGAGCAAAAAATAGATTCAGAAAGCTCTGGAATAACACCAGATATCCACCATACAAACGCGAAGTTAACGCTCTCATTAGACAGATCAGAAAAGAAATCGAAATACATAAAAACAGGACCTGGAAAGGTCTTCTTTTAACTTTAAATCCACAAGATAATTCTCATTTTATAACCTTCATAGGAAAATCACTAAAAGAGCTACGGTCATTCCCCCTCTCCACGGTCCAGGAGGAATGGCTTATTCTGATTTAGAAAAAGCGGAGGCTTTTAAAGATACACTTGAAGTCACTTTTCACGAAAATATTGAACCCTGCTTTGACGACAAGATCGAAGAAGTCGAAAATGTAGTTAGTAACTACTTCGAAAACTCCACTACACTCACACCTCCCCTCACTTCCCCTAATGAAGTCCGAGGTATATGTAAAAAATTGCAGAATCGTAAAGCTGCTGGCCCCGACCAAATTCCAAATATTGCTCTTAAATATTTAACTTTAAATGCAATTCACACTCTTAACAAAACTTTACAATCAATGCCTCATTAAAAATCACTTTCCGACACTGTGGAAGGAAGCAAACGTGGTTATGTTGCCAAAACCAAATCAAGATCCTAAATTTAGTCAAAACTATAGGCCAATTTCTTTATTAAGTACCACTGCGAAGGTTTTCGAAAGAATAATTTTAAAAAGAATTCAAACGCACTGCAAAGCCATAGATTGCATTCCCCCGGAATAATGCGGGTTCCGGGAGGGCTCTTCAACGCTACACCAACTAATACGAGTGACAAATATTATAAATGAAGGTTTCGCAAACAAGTTCTACACTGTCGGTGTTTTCTTAGATGTTAAGAGAGCATTCGACAAGATGTGGCATTATGGCCTCACTTACAACCTTATCAAACTCAAATTCCTTGGATATCTAATTAAAATTATACACAATTATTTACACAACAGGACCTTCAGGATTCGTTTAAATAACACATTCTCTACTAATGGGCAAATTCAAAGTGGAACTCCTTAGGGTAGTTCCTTGTCGCCACGTTTATACAACATTTACACACACGACTTTCCAGAACACCCTATCGTCAGTACTTGCCTGTTCGCGGATGATTCCGCCATGCTTTCGCAAGGTACCCAGCTCAAATACACACTTAAAAACATGCAAAATTTCCAAGGTTACAAGATTGGCTCACACAATGGAGAATTGCCATTAATGTCGATAAATCTCAAGCAATTATGTTTAGGAAATGGGGTGTCATCGACCCCCCTTTCCAACTAATTCTTTTTTGATGACAACATATGTTTTTTGACTTACAAAAAACATATCGACTATTTCTCTGATAAATTCTGGGGTAGAATTCATTTAGCTATCTCCCTTATTGGAAGGAATTCTCCTCTATTCCTCGAAAACAAAGTGATCTTATATAAGCAAGTTTTGCGCCCAATAGTAACATACGCTTCTCCTGTATGGGGAGGAGTGGCTGCCACCCACATGAAAAAAATTCAAGTCATACAAAATAAAATTCTTCGCCTCATGACTAACGCAACTTGGTATGTTAGAAATGATGTGATACATAACGATCTACATATGGAGCCGAGAGATATCTAGTTTCATCACCAAGTTAGCTAGGAATGTGTTCAGGTCAATCGAAAATCATGACAGCCCAATTATTAGAGCACAAACACTATTTACTTATCCACACCCTAAATTAAAATTTTCATACACCACAGCAAAATGGCAGATCCCACTTAAACCACCTTAACTCAAAAATTAAACATTAATTTCATACATATACAACATCAAATGCTCTACTGCTATTCGAAACAGGGTCAGTTCTGACTCTCACCTCCCCCGCTCCTCTATGGTCCCTTTTGGCGATCGATTCCTTCCTGTTTCTTCCTCCATACGTGCCGCTTCGACGCCAACTTGTTTCTGGGTCGCTTTGTCGCCCAGCTAGTTCGGCTGTTCGTTCGCTTGGCGTTTCGTTCATTCCCCCTCCTTCGGAGGGGTTGTTGATTTTTTGTTTTCCTTCATGGTTTTCCTTTTCTCCTCACACTGGGTATAAACGCCTTCGGCATTGGCACCCGAAAATTCTAATTTACGTTACGTTAAAGGAAGGATAAAAATGAAAAGAAAAATTTATAAATTACTATGGTCACTTGCGACACGGAGAGTGACTAAATTAAATGTTCGGATGTGTTGGGGGCGGGTATACGAATCTAGGAGAATTCTCCTAGGTTTTTTAATATCTGGCTCTGGAATGTAGTTATTAAGATTTTGAACATTAACATTGCCAATGTTTGGAAGATCATTAAAAAAAGAAATAGCCAGTTTTTGAATATAGTTTTTAAAGGGGAGAACTTTTAATGTCTTTATATAAGTTGCTGAATTTTTGGTATAATGATCTGCTTTAACAATATTTCTAATCAACGAGTTCTGAATAATCACGAGAAATTTTAAGTTAGCATCTCTCTGCTGCATAGCCCCACAAGGTGAACCATAAGTAATTATTGGACGCAAAACGGCGCAGTGTAGAGAAGTATCTTATTATACATATTCAATTCAGAATTCCGGCCTATTAAGGGGTAAAGTGCTCTTAGAGCTTTCCGGAATTTATCGCGCTTGTAAGTTAAGTGTTGTTTCCAAGTGAGATTTTTTTATCAAGGATCAAGCCAAGGTATTTAGTGCTCTGAGACCGTTACAGTTGTGTGGAGTAGAGCGTAGGTGGAGTTGGTTGAGTTTTCCTTCTGGTGAAAAGTACCACGACAGTTTTATCAACATTAATTTTAATTTTCCATGTGTCAAAGAAATTTTGTAAGAGGTATAGGTAGTTGTTAAGTGCCAAAGTGATAGTTTTGTGGTTTTTATAAGTTGCAAGTGTGACAGTGTCATCAGCATAAATGTTAGTACTAGTTTGAGGGTGAGTAGGCATATCATTGATGTAGATGTTAAATAACAAGGGGCCTAAGAGGGAAACCTGCGGGATCCCATTATTTATACTAATAGTGTTAGAAAGAGTATCATTAACACGTATCTTTGAAGGGTTGCCTACGATGCAATAACCGGGCATATGGCTCGCGAAGCGAGCCACCATCCTATATCGGGTAAGTAGATGTGGAGCGACTGGGATGATATCATGCTGGTGAGTAGCTAGCTGCTGATTGGTCGAGCCAATAGTTCGGAAAAGTTTCAAGTTCATGTTGGTTTTTGAAAACTTGGGTGAGAGTTGTGTGGGTGCTCTCTGATTGGATCATGGTGGGGGAGGATACTGACTCTCATTGGCTGCTCAAATCTCTCAAAAAGAAATTTAAGACTAAAGGGAAGGGTCAAGCCCAGATTTGGGGAATACGACAAAGTTAAATGAATAAATGAAAACACTTAAGAAAAAGAATTTAGCTGTGGGTGTGCAATAAAAAATTGCACTAAATATTAAAGCTATGGCGGATTGTGAGAAGAATTTTTCTCGGCCTTTTAGTAGTATCATGAGGGTTGTAGTTTGGCAAATTAATCATATTGATATTATTACTATATTGCTGAGAGTTAAAGAAATTTTTTGTAATCTTCTGGATATGGGATTTAAAACTATTAATTTTAAGGGCATTCCGGATGTCGTCGTTTCTCATATATCTAGTTGCTTTTAGGATCATCCGGGTGGAAGAGTTTTGAAGAGTATCTAGAATATTAATATTAGTTTTAGCAGCATATCCCCACACAGGGCAAGCGTATTCTAATATTGGACGCATAACAGCTGTGAAGAGAAGCACTTAATTATCTCTAGTTAATTCAGAATTCCGGCCAATTAAGGGGAATAATTTAAACATTATTTTCCGGAATTTTTGTCGCGTGTGTTGAATATGTGTTTTCCAAGTGAGATTTTTATCGAAAATAATACTGAGATATTTAGTACTTTGAGACCATGGGATTGTTGTGTTGTACATGGTTGTTGTTGGTGGACTTTTACGTTTTTTAGTAGATGGGCTAGAGGATGAATTTCGTGGGCCTCGATCTGACTGCGTCAGACAGGTGGCATCAGAAAACAACAACAACAAAACGTTTTTTAGTAAAACGTACGGCGGTGGATTTTTCAACAATAATGCTGATTTTCTACCGGTCGTACTATTTTTCAAGCAATTTCAGATGTTTGTTTAGTGCATATGTGACTGAGGTTATTCTCCTATAAGTGGTGTGCACGGCTGTATCGTCCTTGAACATATTTAGATTACTAAGTGAATATATATATATATATATATATATATATATATATATATATATATATATATATATATATATATATATATATATATATATATATATATATATATATATATATATATCACTATATATATCATATATATTCACTATATATAGTATATATATATATATATATATATATATATATATATATATATATATATATATATATATATATATATATATATATATATATATAATCGGGAATGTCATTAATATATAAATCAAAAAGCAGATGTCCAAGGAGACTACCCTGGGCTACACCGCAGTTAATATTTTTTGAGCTGGAGAGAGTATCCTTGACTCGAACCTGATATGAACGATTTGAATTATAAGAGTGGAGTAGGAGAATGAGAGGATGGGGTAGATTGTACGTAATGAGTTTATTTGTTAGTCCTGTTAGCCACACACGGTCGAAAGCTTTCTAGATATCTAGGAAAATTACGCCGGTGCTCATTTTCTTTTGAAAGCCCTCAGAAATAGCTTCAGTTAATTTGATTAGCGGGTGAGGAGTAGAGAGTTTATTAGTGAATCCATATTGGTTTGGATTAATAATATTGTTAGTATTGACGAAATTTTTTAACCTTGTTAGAATGATTGATTCAGTGATTTTTTGCTTAGTGTGGAAAGAAGAGAAATTGGGGCCCCTGTAAAACAAGAAGGAAGTTTAGAATTTTTTCTGGGTCTTAGAATTGGAAAAATAATAGTTTCTTTTTCCATGCTGTTGGAAAGTGATTAAAAGTAAGAATTTTTTTTTATTAAAGAGAATAGTTAAAATTAGTATGGCTTTAAGTGGGAAACTTTTTGTCATGCAATTACTAATGCCATCTTTTCCTGGTGCTTTTTTAGAGTTGGAATTTTTAATTTAGGAAATAATTTCAGAAGAATAAGCAGTTTCAATGGAGGGAGGGGGTGGAGAGGCAGAGATAGGAGTTAACAGTGTGTGTGTTATTGATTAATCCACCTTCTTCGTCATAGTTATCATTTGGCCTAGTACTTTCAGTAAAGTTAGTAAGAATAGAATCAGCAAGGATATTAGCTTTTTGGTCGTCGGTAACAGCCATGCCGGTAGAACAATTTAAAGCAGGAATGTCCAAGAGTTTGTTTTTAAGAAATTTTTGCACCGCCCATAGACTGTTGTCTTGTGTGATGAGTGCTTTTAATCTGGCAGTCTAATTTTCTTTGCTATCACTACGAATCTCTTTTTTATCATTTTTTGTGCTTTATTGTACAGTGTTTTGTAGTGTGGGTCTAGAGTTCTGTGATATAAATTTCTACAATGGTCTTTCTGTTTTATGAGTTTGTGAATGTACGGTGGAGTGTAACTCTTGTGATGCGTTTATATTGGTCGGGAGGCGTGGCTATGGGCGGCGCGGACCGTATCGGTGAAGTCTGAAATTTTTTGATCGATATCGGCTTTGGAATTGATGGAGTTAGGATGAAAGTTTAACAGTGAGAATTTGCTATTGAGATATTTAGAAAAGAGCAGCCAGTTCGTGTGAACGGCTCTCGGGTTAGTGATATCTTTGTTGAACTTAAGTGTAAAGTTAAGAAGGACGGGGTTGTGGTCAGAAGACAAGTCGTGAAGAGAATTTATTGTGAAGGCATAGTAGAAATTGCTAATAATAGCTAAGTCAAGAGTATTAGAGGCATTAGTTCCGAATCTCGTTGGAGAGTCCGGGTATGCAATGTACAGATTTAGCATGTTAGTAAAGTTAAGGAGGCGTGCACCTCTAGAGGAGTTAGCTTTGCAGTTCCAAGCAGTATGTGAGGCATTAAAATCGCCGAATAAAACACAGTTGCTGCTGGTTCGGATTAAATTTTCATTGTCGATAGTGAATGTAAATTCGTCAGAGTTTGGCGGGACATAGACACATACTATCGAGATAGGATCGTGATCAATAGGGGTTAGTATAAAAGTAGCGGCTTCAATAGCTTGCAGGGAAGGAGTGGGAAGTGAGTAGTGATTAATAGATTTTTTAATGAGAGAGAATAAGAGTTCCACAGAAGGCCTTGTCGGTTTCCGAAGTTGAAGATCTGTCATTCCTATAGCATGTGTAGTTTGCTATGTTAATGTTGTGTGATGGTCTCAAATGTATTTTTTGAATTAAAATTAGGTCTGGGAAGTGCCTTTCTATGAAATTTTTAATTCCACAATTTTTTCTAACAAGCCGTTAGCGTTCCAAGAACACAAACTGCGGCTGATTGGGGACTTACTGATCATTATTAGTG
The DNA here is from genome assembly GCA_019973935.1 of Trichonephila clavipes. Classification (NCBI taxonomy): domain Eukaryota; kingdom Metazoa; phylum Arthropoda; class Arachnida; order Araneae; family Nephilidae; genus Trichonephila; species Trichonephila clavipes. The sequence continues at coordinate 116,194 of BMAU01003634.1, read as the reverse complement.
TTACAGGATGCCTCTAATAGGCTGTACATTTGATTTGAATCCGCTTGAATGGAATTAACTTTGTCGAAGTTATTAGCTAAAGTGGGGACAGTATTCATGGCATTGAGTAATTGGATTAGGCATTGCACAGTTGTTCCTAACTTGTGAGTTGGGTTTGGTGGGTGGGAATTTGGAGAATCGACTCTACCACTACTTACCTACGCCTCCCCAGTGTGGGGTCATGCAGCAAAAACCAATATAAATTTACTTGAAACCTCTCAAAATATTATAATAAGACAAATCTGTAATGCACACTGGTATATGAGAAATAAAGATCTCAGAATTGCGTGCAATATTCCAACCATAAGACAAACAATTCGTAAACTTGCTGTAAATTTCTTTAAAATTGTTAATGAATCTGATAACTCTTCAATTAATGATATCCCCTCTTATTTTTCCCATTTCTCTGTAAGAAGACCAAGAGATATCTTGGTCAACCCAGATTTTAATTAATTTTTATTTATTTTTCATATCTCTTTATTTTTCCATCCAAAAGTCATGCAGTTCAACACTGTTGGACTGCTGGCACTCTCTGATTGGATGCTCCGTTTCTGAAAACTACTTATACCCCCTAAGCCGAACTCCTGTCTCGGTCAATCAGATCACTCCCTATTCATTTTCTGACTTCGACTCGCATTTTATGATAATTTTCCCGCGCTTTCTGATCTTCAGTTTTTGTTGCATTCGGATTGGCTATGCTAATTCCACCCACTTTTCCTAGCTCAATTTCTCTGATTTTTCTAAGTTTTTAAAGTACTTTTCATTATTAATTTATAATCGCATATCCAAGTAATATTTATTTTCTTAATCTATGAAAGTTATTTTTTATAATTCTAATATTTTTCTTACACTGGGCAAATGGTATAATTCTTTAAAGGCATATTAAAATTACCTGATAGGAGGTTAGAGACCGACAGGTCTAGGTACTGCAGCCAGTTTCTTCAGCGACCCAACGATGTTTTAGGATCAACTCTGGACGGCTGAACGTGATCAGAGAAAAAAGAGCTAATGGCCGCCCTGCTCTGCTCCGATTGGAGCAGAGCGAATTGGTCAATAGTTAATCTGAGAGGAATTTTGAAGTGGATATTTGTTAGTAGAAATGAGTTACAGCAAGATATTTCTTGGTCTGTTAAAAAGGGGATTGAGGGGGCATTTTTCTATACGGGCGATTGCTCTGTTATCGTGATCATCTATTTTATTAAAAAAGTTGATGGAGAGGGGGTTTTTATTGACTCTCTGATAGTTTTAATGTTAAGTGCAAATCTGAGGTCTTCATTCCTCATGTACCAATTTGCATTTGTGATTATTCTTATTACTTTATTTTGCGCTATTTCAAGGAAATTAATGTTAGTACGGGCTGTGTGTGTGTGTGCATGACCCCAGATTGGGGCTGCATATATTAAAGTTGGTTTGAGAATCAGTGCAGAAATTAGCATTTTGTTTTCAATGGATAAAACGGATTTCCGGGAAATTAGGGGATAGACTTAAGCCACGGAAATATTGAAATTTTTTCTAATTTGTGTAATTTGTTCCTTGAATGTTAGCCTCTTGTCGAGGATAACTCCCAGGTATTTTGTGTTTTTAGACCAGGGTATGTGTGTGTTGTGTAGATAGAGGTCTAGTGATTGTTTTCTTATGTGATACGAGAAGAAGACGGCCTCCGTTCCATTTCCATTCAGTTGAATTTTCCCAGTTGAGAACCATTCTCCAAGTCTCGTGATGTATTTGTGTAGCGTGTGCGGGATCATTTGGAGTTCAGTGTTTCGACTCAGAATTGCCGTATTGTCAGCGAACATTCAAACTGTTGTTTGGCTGGTTCTAGAGATGTCATTTACGTAGATATTAAAAAATATTGGAGCCAAAATTGACTCTTGGGGCAAGCCCGCATTTACATTACGGTTAGTAGAGTGAATATTATTAACCCGCACTGAAAAAGTGTGGCTTGAGAAGTAAGAGCTTATTAATTTAATTAGATGGAGAGGGGTGTTAATTTTGATTAGTTTGTATAGCATTCCCACATGCCATACTCGATCGAAGGCTTTTTGAATGTCGAGGAAAACAGCCCCAGTAGATTTTTTATTTGCAAATCCGGATTTTATGTTTTCCACCACACGCAGAAGTTGGTGTGATGTGAAAAGATTGACTCGGAAGCTATGTTGTTGCGGGATGATTCAGTCGAGTCAGAATGATTTTTTCCGCTATTTTGCTTAAGATCGGGAGCAAACTGATTGGTTTGTGACTATCAGCTTTTGTTGGATCTTTCCCGGGTTTTAAAATTGGGATTACTGAAGCCGCTTTACACGATTATGGGAAATAGCCAATAGTAAGCATATTATTAATTATGATTGCTAGTTGGAAGATAACAGAAAGAGAGAAATTTTTAGTCATTTTATTTGTAATGCCCTCTCTTCCCGCAGTTTTCCAGAGTTTAATTTTCTTGATGTAAGTTATGATTTCAGGGGTTTTTGGGTTAGAGTCGGGGTATCATCGAAATTATTTTCATTTTTGAAGAACCTAGTAACCAGCCTGGTGTGATTTATGTCTGATATTGAGTTTGAGATGTCGTTTTGTTGAAATTGTTTCTCTAGTGAATTGGCTAGAGTTTCGGCTCTATCTGTATCTGAGTAGGCAATTCCAGTGTGGCCTGTCAGGGCTGAAATGGAGGATCTCGTCTTCCTAAGAGCTTTGGCTGTTTTCCATAAGGAAACGTGCTCTGCATCTAGAGAAGTGAGCATATCTTCCCATGATTTTTTTGCGTGTGAGCGTACACTTTCCTGTTTATTTTATTTTGGAGTCTGTTTAGCGCTGTTTTGTCTCTCGGGTTTCTGATGAATTACCAAGTTCTTCTGGCTTGATTCCTCTGTTTAAACAAGTTTTTAAGTTCAGGATCGTTGTAGGAGTTATTGCTAGCATTTATTGGTTTAGAAGAGGTGTGATAAGCATTTAAAATGTGTGTTCTGAGTTCGGAGACCTGCTTTTCAATATCCTCTCCCAAGTGTGCTCTGATTGGTCGAAAACGAGGTGTGTGATAGAGGGTGTGTCTGAAACGCTCAAAACGTGTGTCTGAATAAGTATATACGTGGAATGATTATAGAGTTCCTGTTTCCCGCAGGGAAACTTCACCTCCTGAAACTGTGGGTGAGCATTTCTTCGGTTTTACCTTAGCCCAGTACTGCATTAATGAATATTAAAGTTTAAATAATTTAAGAATTTAGAATTGTAAAATTTCAATGCTTTGAGAATCAAGCGAAATGCATTTGTTAGAAAAATAATTTAAAGGTTTTAGAATCATTATTGTAAAATTGAATTTAATAAAAAAAGTGTGAAAAAAGTTTAAAGAAATAAACGCTCCTTAGGGGAGGTAGTCTGTGCCGGACACTCTGCGAATCGGCACGCAGAGTCGCTAGTGAAGGGCTTTGAGAGAGAGACGCTCGGCGAGGGTGGATCTGATTTGGAGCTCAAACGCTGTAGGCACTTTTTCTCCTTTTGTGTGGAACCTGAAGATAAATAAAGTCAAGACTGTAACTGTTAAGAGAGCCACGGTTAATATCCTCTATTCCGCAGGGAAGCAGATCAGGCGGTTCACTCCCTGACGGGGGAGGGAGGAGCAGGACCGTCGTCACTGGAATGAAGGAGGGAGGCGGAAACTGTGTGTATGGGGGGTTCCTCTTGTCAACACTTGACGGGATGAATAGAGAGAGAGTCCTTGAGGGCGAACAGGATGAAATGATGAGCTGGGGATGAAAAATTGTCTTAGAAGCGTCTTCTCGTGCGTGTGGTTTGGCAGGGCATTTTGTAGATTCCTTGGGCGTTGATGATTGTTTGAGAGCTGATAAGGCTATTGAAGTGGTAGGCTACTTGGTCGTGGAAGGTTGGTGCTAATTTTTTAATTCTTGAGGTGATTGCTGGGAACTTTAAGTCTCTGTGCAGGTGAATGCGTTTCATGTAGACGGGAGCGTTTAGCATGAGTCGCTACGCTCTGTTTTGGAGTATTTGCAGGCGGTCGATGCGGCTTTCTGAGGCAATTCCCCAAATCGGGAATGCATAAGTGATTAATGGCAGGAGATATTGTAGGTAGATTTTCCGTTTGTTATTGAGGGAGAGTTTTGACCTGTTGTGGAGGAGTTTGTGTAGGACTTGAAGTCGGCGTTTAAATTTACATGTTATTTTGTTGAGGAGGTTCCGGAAGGTGAATTTTTTGTCCAGGGTGACGCCCAAGTATTCCATTTCATCGTAGCAGGTGATGCTGCTTTTAAATAGCTTTAGAGGCTGTAGATTGCTCCTGAAGTTCCCTTTTTTCAAAATTACTGCTCGTGATTTTGAAGTATTGATTGATATTCCCCACAGTATTAACCACCTTTTTCACTTGATGAGGTATTTTTGCTGCGCTGTTCTTACTTCATGAGGAATGTTAGACTGACTGAGTATGGCAGCAGCATCTGCAAAAAGGCAGATGTCCTCTAGTGGAGAGGTGGGGGTAGTCTTGAGTGAAGATATTGTACAATATGGGACTGAGAATTGACCCTTGTAGTTATCCGGCTTGGATTTGATTCAGTTGTTTGTATCCTCACTTGGAAAGTTCTGTCGTTCAGATAGTCAGGTATGGTGGGTAGCTTAGGTTGATCATTTTAAAAATCAACCCGTTGTGCCATAATCAGTCAAATGCCTTCTCGAAGTCCAGGAACAATTCTCCGTTGGCTTTTCCACGGTTGAACCCGCATATAATTTTGTTGGCTGTTCTTGGGAGCTGGTACAGGTGGATGTGTTTTTGCGAAATCCGTGTTGATAGTCAGGGATGATGTTATTGTCGAAGATGTGACTTTCTATTCTTGTGAGAAGTATTTTTTCATAAACTTTTGCAAAGGAAGAGATCTAGCTGATGGGTCGATAATTAAGAGGGAACTTCAAGTCCTTGTTTTGCTTGGGTAGCATTGTGAGAAGGGCGTGCTTCCAGGGCTTTGGGAAGTGATTTAGAATCAAGCATTTATTTATTATTTTCGTCAGATGGGTGATAGCATTCAATGATGGGCAGAGACTTCAATGAAATATTTTTGATTTGGTCTTGTCCTGGGGCTTTCTTGTTGTCCAGCTTTGAGATGATATTGCAGATCTCGTTAGGCGAAGTGAGAGGAGGGGTGGCAGGAATGTTTGAGCGTAGAAATCTCCTCACTGTTCTGTCCACTTTGTCGATGTAGTTATAATTGTATGGTGTTCTGTTTTCCTGAAATGATTCTTCAAGAGTATCCACGAAAAGATCGGCTTTTTCCCTCGTCCCGTAGATCAGGCCTTGAAAACCAAGTAGGGGAGGATAAGTGATTGGTTTCTTATTTGCTCTGGCAATCAGTTTGTGAAGGGAGTTGTCGGAGTTGTTTCATTCAACGAAGGCGTCATCCCACTCTCGCCTCTTGATGTTTTAGAGATACCTCTTGATGTCTCGTTGAAGGTGGTTGAGTTCCTTCCTTACCGGTGGGTAGCGAGTTTGTTGCCAAAGTTTCCGAAGTCAGTTTTTATCCATTATCTTTTTTCTAGTCTGGTTCGGGACGAGGGTGAAGTGTTGCTTTATGGATTTAAATTTGCTGGTTTGATTTATTGCAGTGTGAATGTTGTAGTTGAGGCTATTGATTGCTTCTTCGATGTCTTCTATGCTATTGATGGTAGAGTTGCTGGCTATTGTTGTGGAGAAAATGTTGTGAAATTTGTTCCAGTTGATGATGGTTTTACAACTGAGGAAGTGGCTGATATGGAAGTTAAAATTGATGACAAAGTGGACAGGGTTGTGGTCGCTTGTTAGCTCGTAGCGATATTCCACTGTGATGTTGTTGAGTCCACAGAACAGGCGGAGGTCTATTACGGATGGGATGAGGTTTAGCTGACTGGGTATCCTGGAGGGGTAGGATGATGCCGAAATGACATATCCACATGCCCGGGCGTAGTTGTGGAGGGCCGCTCCAGCTGGGTTTGGTTTCCATGTTCTGTGCTTTGCGTTGAAGTCTCCGATCACAAAGCATTGAGCTCTGTTACGGAAGATTTTGATGAGGTCCGGGATGAAGCTATTTACAGATGATGTAGGAGGGATGTAGAGGGAGCAAATAGTGAAGTCACCGGAGGATCCTTCAATTTCAAAGGAGGTGTTGCCAACGGTAGAGGTGAAGATATTGATGCTATGATGGGCTATTGAATTTTTGACGAGAATGGCAATCCTGCCACCACGGTGGGTGAGTCTGTCATTTCTGTAAGTGGAATAATTTGCAATATTAGGTAGATGCTGGGGTGGAGAAAAGTTTTTTGTAACGCTATGATGACCGGGCTATTGTCGTTAATGTAGGCTTCCAGTTCGTGGATTTTGGTGTGGATTCCGTTAGCACATTCCAGCTAACGATATGAAGGGTTGAACGTTGGAGGGGGAGTTAAATGTTAATTCCTAGGAGTTCACAGAGTTCAATGGCTTTTTCGCCCTGGGATTTGCCGGATTTGGCTATTTGATCGATCATCTTCACAGAGGACATGAGCTCGACCACTTGTGGATCTTAAAGTTACTTTATGGTGTCAAGAAGGGGAAAGGCTTGCGTGGGCTTGGAAGAGGAGAATTCTGGTTGAGTCTGGGGCTTTGGTCTGTCAAGCTGTGGCTTGGTTGTGGCTGGGAGCTGTTATTTCCTTGAGAGGCCGGGACGGAGGAGGGGACGTGAGACTTAAATTTCTCCGCTTTCATCATTTCTTTCCTTTTCCAGGTCCTTTCCTCCCAGAAATTAACTTTAGGTGGTGGTGGCGGCTTATTAAGGGGGTTCTTCGGACAGCCCGAGTAGTTTGCGGGGTGGTTGCCCTGGCAGTTACAACATGTGGCGTCCGTATCTGGCGTCTCCTTGCAGTCTCTCGTGAGGTTCGGCTTGCACACTTCACACATTTGGGGTTTCTGGTGCAGTACTTCGAGCAGTGGAAGAACCCGTGGCATCGGAAGCACTGGGCAGGACAGAGTCTTTTATTAAGGATTTCATCTACAGGGTCCATTATGAAAGTAATGAGCATAATGTTATTGTGAAGCGACGATAGATGGCAGCTAGTAAAACCGGCTGGGAAATGTGGTGGGGGATATGCCCTTTCAATGCATCCGGTCGTCAGTTGAGTTCGAGCAGTGTGAGCGGAGATATGTGCCTCCATTTGAAGTGTGTTTTCAACTTTTGTAGCATAGCGCGATGGAGCGTTCGCTTGAACAACGATACGCCATAACGTTTTGCGTGAGCCTTGGAAAAAATGCAACCGAAACATTCCAGATGCTGCAAGAAGCCTTCAAGGATGATTGCATTTCAAGATCACAGTCTGGGAAGTGGCACAAGGCGTTCAAAAAGGACCGGGAGGAGGTCGCCGACGAACCCTGTTCTGGACACCCAACAACAGCCAGAACTGAAGAGAACGTGGATTGTGTGCGCGAAGTTTTGCGTACCGATCATCGATTAAGCATCCAGCAAATTGCTAACACACTACACATGTCCACATTTGCGGTACATGGGATAGTGACCGAGGATCTGCAAATGCGTAAGATCTGTGCGAAGATTGTGCTGAAAGTGTTGACGCAAGACCAGAAAGAACTTAAGAGTTTTGCGCTGTCAAGAATTGTTGGATTTGATTCAAAATGAACTGGACTTTCTGAACTCTGTCATAACCGGAGACGAATCCTGGATGTTTGAGTACGACCCAGAATCGAAAAGGCAGAGCTGTGAGTGGAACACAAAATCATCCCCACGCCCCAAGAAAGCGCGAATGAGCAAGTCGCGCATCAAAACGATGATCATTGTCTTCTTTCACATCCGAGGAATTGTCCATTGTGAGTTTGTACCGCAGGGACAAACTGTAAACTCAGCCTTTTACCTGGAGGTGCTCAGGAGATTGAAACGCCGGATCGCGCGCGTGAGGGCTGACATTAAAGACACGGTCAAGCTCCACCGTGACAATGCCACCAGCAACACAGCCTTCATCATTATCAACTTCCTGGCCCGGAGCAACACCCCGGTGATCCCTCAACCCCCCCCCTTAAAAACCCGACTTAGCTATATGTGACTTCTTTTTGTTTCCGCGACTCAAGAGAGAAATGAAAGGAAAACATTGGGAAACCGTGGAAAACATCCAAAACCATGTTACAACGTTCCTGAGAGTCATTCCCGTCGAGGAGTTTCAGGGTGCCTTTGAGGCGTGGCAAATACGTCTCCGCAAGTGTATTGATGCAGGAGGAATGTATTTTGAAGAATACTGAACATTTGTACAAATTACGATCAATAAATGTTTTTTTGCCAGTAAATGCTCATTACTTTCATAATGGACCCTGTATTATATTCATGTAACAAAGTTCCATGATATTGTAAACATCTCTGTTAGCATCATTCTTAGGGAGGGAGATGAGGAACAGGGGTATCGGCAGATCCGTCTTCCTATTCGTCATGACGTGGCAGTCGTTGACTGTGATGCCCAGTTCAAGGAGTGCATTCACAATTTGCTGGGGTGGCATATCAAAGGGCATGCTCCTGATGACGGCTTTTAGTTCTTTCTCCTCACTCAGCTGATAGGTGTAGACTTCCAGCTTCTCCTTGTCTATGTAGTTGCGTATGGTATGGTAGGCTTGAGGAGTCTTGGGGTAGACGCGTAGGCCTTTGCTTATGACACGCCCCATGAAGTCTTCCTTTGTAATTGTTTGCAGGTTTTTCAGAAATATGACAGAGTTGACAATGTTATCTATTATTATTGGGGATGGAAGGCAAAATCTGGGAGCTTCAGGTGTCTTGGGTGGCTGAGGTTGGATGACGTTCTCGTTTCCTTCATTTCTGTGTGCGGGCGGGTCGTCTATTGTGAGATTGCCGTGCTTGTTGAAAGTTTCCACTTCAGTAGTCCTAGGCTTGTTTGGTTTTTCAGGAGGGGGAGTGGGGCTTTTGTGGCTGTGTTTTTCTTACCCTTAACAGGCGTGAAGGGTGTGTCATTATTTTTGAATACGCCATGTCTTTCATTCATTTTTCCAATGCAGGCACTGTAGTGGTCGTCTTCCGTACGTTTGAGGTTATAACACAATTCGGTTTCTTCGATAAAGAGGCAGAAAAGCTTAGAGGCATATTGATTCTTTTCATTATCGTTAATGAAATAATAATCATCAATATTGTTTATGATGTTTTCAATATCTGCAAACAAATTTTTGCACTTGCTTGCAAGATTAATCGATTGGAGTTCTTCTTCCTGATCGCAAGGGAAGGGAGGCATCAGGGGTGGGTAGGGTGACCTTCGTTCATGGTGTGTGTCCATGTTTTCACTTTCAGAGTCTGACGTATCCAAATCCATTCCTGGTTCTTGATGGGAAGGTGGTTGGGGGAAAGTCCACGTCCTTGAACGCATTGCTGCCGCAGGCGAAGCTCCAGTGGTGAAACAACAGGCAGGAGTAGAAACTGGTTGTTGGTCGAAAGCAGTTTTTCCGATCGGGGAAAGACAATAATCAAGAGCGAGAAAACGATTGACGTGGTCTCAGAGAAAACTCGGAAACGACACTCGGAATGGGAGCTGCGCGAAAATTCGGGGTTTTTAAACATCTTAGGGTGAGTCGGACGCCGTCCAATCAGTTTGCAATCAATCGGGGTGTGCGGGGTGCAAGGGAAAAAGTTTACAAGGAGACTGCTCTGAGAGCAGCGATCGGGATTGGTCAGCTCGCACGGCTCCTATTGGAGGAGAGAGAGTCTGCCTAATTTGGAAATGGAAATTTTGAGAATTGAGGATTTATTGCGTAGAAAAAGCAAAGTTTACGTATTCGCAAGAATATTTCTGGGGCGATTAAAAAGGGGAAAAATCGGTGCTCTGTAATCATGAGAATCTATGTTATTAAAGAATCTAATAGAGATCTTTTTGATTACTTTTTTGAGGGTTTTTAAGTTAAGGGCGAATCTGATATCTTCGTTGCGGATATACCAGTCAGCTTTGGTGATGGTGCGGAGGATTAAATTTTGGGCTCTTTCAATTAGATTGATATTAGAATGGGATGTGTGACCCCAGATTGGGGAGGTGTAGATCAGAGTGGATCGTAAGATTTGCATACAAATACGCATCTTATTTCTAAGAGATAAAAATGATTTTCGGGAAATTAGTGGGTAAATTTCAGTCATGGAAATTCTGAAATTTTTCCTAAGTCGTGTAAGGAGTTGTTTGAACGCAAGTCTTTTATCTAAAATAACACCAAGGTATTTGGTGTTTTGAGATCAGAGTACGTGTGTGTTTTGTATGTAAAGGTCTGGCGGTTTTTTCTTGATGTGACGAGAGAAGAATACGGCCTCTGTTTTATCAACATTCAGTGCTATTTTCCAAGTGAACAGCCAATATTTTAGTCTCGCTAGGTGTTTGTGAAATTGGTGTGTGATGGTCTGTAAGTTTGTGATTTGCACTAGAATTGCTGAATCGTCTGCGTAAAGGCAGATTATCAAGAAGCTTGTTCTAGGGATATCATTGATAAAAATGTTAAATAGGGTAGGAGAGATAAGAGGGCCCCTGAGGGACTCCAGCATATATGTTTTTGAGAGAGGAGTAGGAGTGGTTAACGAGGACAGCAAAGTTCAAGTTTTTGAAAGAGGATTTTACGATTTTAATTTTATAGGGGGGTGGGGCGCGGTTAATGAGAATTAATTTGTATAGAAGGTCGGAATGCCAAACTCTATCGAAGGCTTTTGGATGTCGAGGAAAACCACCCCAGTTGAGTTATTTTCCGCAAATCCGGTTTTTTACATATTCCACCACACGCAGAAGTTGGTGTGATGTGGAAAGATTGGCACAGAAGCCGTGCTGCTGGGGGATTAAAACATCATTGTTTTGGAGGTGATCATTAAATCTATTTAGGATAATTCTCTCAGCTAGCTTGCTGAGGACGGGGAGTAGAGATATTGGACGATGGGAGGTCACCAAAGTCGGGTCTTTATCGGGTTTGAGGATTGGTACAACTGTGGCTTGTTTTCCATGCCTGTGGGAAATGACCAGTTTTTAAGATATTGTTAATTCGGTTAGTAAGTTGAAAGATATCTGAGATAGGAAAGTTTTGGACCATTTTAATTGTAATCCTGTCTCTTCCAGAAGCTTTCCTGATTTTCATTTTTTTAATATAATTTATTAGCTCAGAGGGTTTGGAGTTAGTGGGGGAATCGCCAAAGTTATTATCATTGATAAAGAACCTATCAAAAAACATCATATGTTTATCGTCTAAGTCTGGGTTATGGATATCATTAAGTTGGAACTGATTTTCTAGCGAATTTGCTAGCGTTTCAGCTTTCTGTGGGTCTGTGTATGCAATTCCGGCGGGGCCTGTTAGGGAAGAGATGGCGGATCTCTTCTTCCTGAAACCTTTGGCCATGTTCCAAAGGGAACATGGCCAAAGGATGTTCCACATGCTCCTCGTCCCTGGGATCGAGAGAAGTGAGTTTTTCCTCCCATTGTTTTTGAGTGAGTGCATTTACTTTCTACTAATTTTATTTTGAAGTCAATTTAGTGTGGTTTTGTCATTTGGATCTCTAGTGTATTGCCAAATTTTCCTGGCTTTATTTCGTTGCTTGAAAAGTGATTTAAGATCACTGTCAATGTAGATTTTATTGTTATTGTGAACTGGTTTAAAGGATAAGTCGTAAGCGTGTAATATGTAATCTCCGCATAAAATGGAAGAGTGTCTTAGGCAAAAAATGTGTTTCAGGTCACTAAGAGCGGTGGATGGGTTGGTGGAGGGTGAAATATAGATAGGGACTGTTATAAGTGGGTCATCATCGGGGGAGGGGAGGTGAGAACAACCGTGGTTGCTTCGACCACTCCGAGCAATGGTGCTGCTTGAAAGAGGATTTGATCAAGATAGCTGTGCCACCGGAAGCTTGAATAATGGGAGGTGTTCTGTCGTTTCTATAAGTTGTGAAGTTTGCAATTTTAAAGTTTACACCTGGTCTCAGATGTGTTTCTTGTATAAGAATGATATCTAGGGAGTGTGCTTATTTATGAAATCTTGAAGTTCTAGGAGACGGGATTTTACGCCGTTGGCGTTCCATGAAGCTATTCTGAGTTCAAAGTGGCATAAATTCATGATTGGTTGTTAGAGGATGAGACCATTGTCTCGTAATAAATGTCCATTTTTTCTTCCACTGAGGGGTCACCCGATGGTGATCTATTTAGTATGATCGTAACAGGCAGAGCATTTGGAAATTATTTATTAAACACATTGAGATATTAACAAGTGATATTTATGAAATTTAATAAAATTTCAATTTGTTCATATTAATTTTCCCCTTCATTAATCACACTTACCAGTTAAACTTTTCATTACAAGTTTGCATTTTACAATTTACTTACAGAGTAACGGTTCCATAATTCCAACGAATGTCTTTTGGATTCTGAATGGCAGTCGCAAATTCACTGGTAACTAATCTAAATTAAAGTGAATTCACTGGTAACTGATAATTGATTTCACGTAGATTATTAAAAATGATCCCTGAGTTGAACAGAATTTATCAACAAAGGTTATTGAAACTTTGAATAAACTGATAATAACTGAAACGTTTTCTTTCATCACCTTTAAATGTCTCTTTATACAGGCAGATGGCACTGCATACACGTAATACGTACTAACATTTACATAAGCATTCAAAATTCTGCATCACTAAAATTCAGTAGTTTTTTTATCAAAGTTTTTGGAATGCAGCTACACAGTTTATTGAATCACTTCGTTTCAAACTAAATCAGTAGAATTATGGGTCTAACTTGTAAATGAATCACGTTTCCTTTTCTTTTTCGGTTGATTTTATAAATGTCATCACCAGATGGCAATGCACGTTATTTTCTCAATTCCTAAACCAGTGTTAGAGACTTCTGCAAAGAGTTAAGCGATAGCGTGGGGAATATTCTACTCACATAAATTACTTAACGTTGTTTTTTGTATTTCGTTTGGCTTGTGTGGCAAAAAAAAATTCAAACATATTTGTTTTGATAGACGTGCTGCATTTAAAGAACACTTAAAATTACTATAACATTTTTTGTTTGCATAAATAATTTATGTTTCATCATTCTAAAATCCAGCCCCTCTCCTCACTAGATTTAGTCTACTTTTATCACTAAAAGCTTTCGATAACTCATAGGAAATTAATTACATCGGTAAAACACTAATAAATCATTACAATTTCTATCTTAAAAAACTATTTGAAAGTATTAAAGTGTTTCAACTTCATTTTTGTAAATAAAAAAGATTGTAAGTTTCAAAGCTTTTGGACTTTCACCACTCAAGCCAAAAGAATAAGCCAGGTCTGAATGGACTATGAGGCTCGGGTGTCGAGACATTGGCCAAAAAGCTGTAGAGGAGGGATGCACCGGGGGGGGTGCGTTCCAGCAGATCTCAACCATAACAAAGGTTATTACGAACCCCCAAATATCAGTCCCCTAGCACCAAAAAAGTGGCATGTTTAAAAATCTACTTCCCCGTAGGAATAACATGGAGGACTGCCTAAACATCAACCCCATATCTTTAAAAAATGGCTGACTTGTTCATTGCATCATTTCACTAAATCACTAATACAATTTTGGGAAAAATTAATTCACTTACTTACAATAGGGGGGAAACCTCAAAGAGACGTTATTTTGACATTTTGCGTGAATTGATCATCTTCTTCAGGGATTTGACGAAAGCCCTAATTTCATCTTTCCCTGCGACATATCCAAAATCATTTTTATGACGCTTCATTTGTCTTATAGTATAAAAAACATTAATCAAAGAGTGGTCAAACACATATACAGTGAGAAGATGGTATGTAATCCTCACGCTTCATCATGCTTTCAAAACACTTAGATTTTTTACGAGGGTATTAAAAAAAGGATTTTTTTCCCTCCAATCATTTTTTCTCTTACTGATCAAGCAAACATTTCAGCAAAATAAGACATTTCAGAAAGTAAAATGTAACTGTTTAAGAACAAAATAAGCGTTAGAAATAGTGTTAAAACAAATGACGCCATATTCACGTGCACAAGGAATCACAACGCCACATGAATTTAGTCCATTTGGTTCGCTACTCCTTACTTCTGTCAAACACGTTCCGATAAGTGGAACTAATACAAGCACTAAATCTATACACTAGGTAGAATGGTCATCGGGACACATGATTTCCAAAGAGGTCTTAATCCCCTATCTTCAAAATTGTGGGTTGACATTCACAGATAGAGCTTGCCATGTTAGATTTTAAATATTGAAAATTAAATTAAAACTTATAAAACTACTAATAATCTGCGAGAATTTGCTCGGGCATCTGTGTTTCAAAGAACCTTTTATCCCGTATCAGGCAAAAGTCTTTTTTCAGCAAGGCAAACCATTTTGTTTTCATGTTAAGACGTGAAGCATGGCGATTGGAAGAGCGGCCGCAGGCCAGTAGGCGGGGCTTTGAGGCATGGATCTTGACATCTCGAAAAATTTTGCAGTGAGAATCAGAGAGGAAGAGCGTGTGTCTTCCTATTGGCTGTTGGAAAGTGAGGATAATGGCTCTGGGAGAATGGCTGCCCACGTGGGAGGAGTGGATCAAGAGAGCGCTACTGCACCCAGATAAAGATTTTTAATGCAGTGCTATCGCCATCTGTTGTCCAAAATATTGTTTATTTTTGTGAATATATATCTCATGATTATTTATCAAACCTCAGTTTAATCTGCAATTTATTTAGTTAATGAAAATAATTAATTGTAGTATAAAATAAATATGACTGAAAAAGCCAAATATATTGAATTATGTAAATTTCATTAAAATATCTACACATTTGTTTGTATGAAGAAAAATTAAAGCAAAAAATATCAAACCTCAGTAGAATCTGCAATTAATTTAGTTAATGAAAATAATTTATTGTATTATAAAATCAATATGATTGAAAAGGCCAATTTTTTTAAATTATGTAAATTTCATTAAAATATGTACACTTTTGCTTTGCATAAAGAATCCGTTTCAATTTTTCATATTTAAGATTTTCTGTTAGTGTTTTGTTTGTTCAGAACTGTTTATGGTAATTTTATCAAAATTAGGGCTTACATTTCTGCTTTCGATAACCTTTTAATTTAAATTAATGTTATAATTTCTATTTCAGTCTCACACAGTTTTATATTTATTTCCTTACTTATAATTGTAGGGGACATAACTTATATGATACTGTGACTCAAAAGTTAGTTTTTCAGCTAAACAATAATTTGTGAAGCTTTTCCTAACAGAATCTTAGATCATGATTATTTATTCACCAAAAATTCTTTTACACAGTTTCTTTCTGTCAGAAGAACATTGCTTTTCTTTGTTAATTGGCAAATTCTAAATCTTGCTTATTCTAACAATAAAGTAGAAAATCCTAGCTAGCAGTATAACAAAAGTAAAAAATTTAAACTAATTACTATTAACAGATAGACAATATTTGAAAAAAACTAATCCTTTATATGTCAATTGGTATTAACTAGATTTTGACATTTTTCCCACATGTTGCTGTATTTAGCTTCATGGTTTTGATAACTGATAAGTCCTCATATTTGTTCTCATGGAAGGATAGTTAACATTATTTATCTAGAAGGTTTTCCCCGAAACTATGGATGTGATTGAATGCACAACAAAGTTATTTTCTTATGCATTTTAAAATTCAATGTTAATGCAATTTCTCTCGTGTGGCATCATGGTTTGATTTTCTTTCTGACAATCTGTTCATAAAGATTTTTGAAGATTTAATACATATGCATTTGCATATATTTCTATGACATTTCCTTTGATTGGAAAAAAAGGTTATTTCTTTTCTTCCTTCATCCACAAATACCATGTTCTCATCATTACAGGAAAACAGATCAGATGCTGATCAATGTTGATCAGGTTTTTTGTTTTTTGAAATATATATTCTATTTATACCATTTGTGATCCAAAAATGTTTGTAGAAAAAAGATGCAGCTTGATAGGATTTTCTCATTTTTTTTCTTTGGATTTCTTTACAATTCAGTGTTGATGGGATTTTACGTCTCATGTCATCACGGTTCAACTTTGCCTATAATAATATGTTTCTCCTTTAGTTTTATGAAGATCATATGCTTTCTGCATATCTTATTGTTCATATATATGTAGTGTACTTTCATAATATTGCATCATCATTACTCATAATGACGGATCATCCTTACTCATAGTAACGGATTCTTGATCCTTACGTCTTATTGGTTGTTAAAATCTAATATTGAATTTCATTGGTCAGAAGAAATGTCCTCTGGCATTTTTCTTCTATCTTCCCAGAATTCCACTCTGACGAAGGGAATATATAAACTCGAACTAATTATTTGTTATATTAGACCAATTCTAACTTATGGATCGCCTGTGTGGGGCTATGCTGCAGACTCTAACATTAAAATTATCGAGGTGGCTCAGAACTCGATTATTCGCAATATTGTAAAAGCAGATCGATATACTAAAAATTCTTACATCTATAAGGACATCAAAGTACTCCCACTTAAAAATTATATTCAAAAACTGGCCATAAATTTTTTCAATAATCTTCCCAACATTGATAATATCAATGTACAAAATTTAAATAATTATATTCCTATGCCAGATATAAAAAGACCTAGGAGGATTCTCCTAGACTCATATAACCCCCTTAACAATCAATTTAGTCACTCTCCGTGTGGCGAGTGACAATTTTTTGCTAAATTTTTTCTTCATTTAATTTGTTTTTTCTTTTCTTAATTTTTTACTTAATTCGTAAACCCACACAGGCTAGTTTTTTCTAGACCCTCCCCATTGATATGTTCCATTTTCCCAGTGCAACCAATAGAGTGCCTACTCATCTAATTTCACTTGACCAACTGAAGTGAACTTTCCTAAGACTCTGTGAGAATTTTGCCGCCAAGACCGTTCCAGTAACCACGCCTCCCTGCCACTTCCAACCAACTAATCAGGACTCTCTCACCAATCAAGGCCCTCCCACATCAGGCCACATTCACAAAATTAGATATGGGATGGAGGAAAGTTTCGCGTTCCATTTTCCCAGCGACGACCAGCGACCATTGTTATATTAGAAAAATAAAGTTTATTTTTGTAATATCACTAATATTTTACTTTGCCACTCACAACACAATACACCAAATATATTTCAATTGTCTCTATAGTTATTTATCATAGTATTTTTTTCTCATTTGTTTGCTCGTTACAACAGAATTACAATGGTTTTTAATTGAAATATTGCAAATAAGTATTGTTTAAAAAATTAATTTTTTATCAACAAGGTTTATTTCTCTCATTAGGTTCATTATGGTTTTTTCAACGTAGGTCTGTTTTAGAGGTATGTTTATTTTGGTTCTTACTAATTTAATTTTATCATATTATTGTACTACATCTAAATTTTATATTAAATGTAATATAGATGTTAGATAGTATTACATCCATTCCTCATGTAATATTAATACAATCTAGGCTTATTTTATTTATTTTTTAAAATTTTACTTTGTACTAATTTACTTTTTTTCCAGTTGAAGGCTTCCTAATATATGTTATTTACGATTATATTTTAGTAAAACGGTTTATCACATAATTAATTTTTTCTTTTGCTTTATCACTTTCAGGTTATTTCACTCATAGTTCCCATAGCATAAACATACTTCTATTATTACTTTTCTGTTATAATTTTTATTAATATTTTCATTGATTAATTTCCATTTACCTTTTTAGAATGTTAATTTCCTCTCTTACATTCAAATATATGTTTATATGAAATCATTCTTTACTGTAAGGCAAAACTGCAATAAAATTAAAATTATTTATAATGTGAACACTCATTAAAGAGAAATTATTTTTAATTTTTGTCTTGCAATGGCTCTACCCTCTTTTAAAAAATAGTATGTTTGCTATAAAAAGCTGGATTTTATTTATTTTAAAACTTGAAAAAGCCAATGCGACACAGGGCCATGCAGCTAGCGTAAAATAAATATGACTGAAAAAGCCAGTTTTTTAACTATGTAAATTTCATTAAACTGTCTATACTTTTGCTTCACATGAAGAAAAATTAAAGCAAAAAAAAAAAAAAAAATTGAAATATAACCTTAATTTATATATAACATGTAATTGATTCACCTAGGTTTAGATTCCATTTTTTTCCCAAGAAGAATTAATTAGGCAATATGTCAACTTATGAAGTCATTTTTTAAAAGTATACTTTAAGAATAATAACTCTTTCTCAAAATAATTTAATATTAATACAAATATATGTGCATGTATTAATATTATGTTAAAATAACATTTAAGCTTTTTTTCTTTTCAACACACACATAATATATTGAGATAAAATATAATCACCAGGATATCATATTTTAATTGCAAAAATGTTAATGTGTATGACTTGAAAGAATAAAGAATCACAAAAATGAAAAAAAATTAATCTTATTTTTTAAAGAAACTAAGCACAGGAACCACCAGTTAGGAATTATTTATTTTGATTGCAATAAGTATGGTCAAAATCTCTATTGATGGATGTAATTTCTTGCGAATTTAACAGTAACCCTTCTTTAATATTGTTTACTTCTTCAGTAGTTGGATTTTTGAGTGTACTGACAGTGAATCTTTTCCTTCCTGTACAGAAATATCCAGGTAGTTTTTCAATCTTCTTTTTTATATTTATAGTTGAGGATTCCATCATTTTTTAATTCTTTTATTATTGTGCTCCTTTTTGTTATAGAAAATATTTAATATACTATCTAGGTTCCTATGAATTTAATTTTCTTCTGGTGTATACTCGTGTTCGACAATAAGAGCAAGAATGCTTTCAATTTTTCTTTTTTTTTATTAGCAGATTTAGAGATACATGGTAAAACATCGGAGATGTTTCTTTAAAAATAACATTTTGATTAAAATAAATTTCTTGTATTTCTTCATTATGTGTATCATCATTTAAAAACATTTGGGAAACTTTATGAATGTGCTTGAAAATATTTTCTCTTATTAAACTGTCTATTCAAGTGCATGTACAGGAATGAATACAAATTTTGCAGGCAGTACATTTAATGTTATATAATCTATGGCATTCTTCTTCTTTCTAGCATATTAAATAGTTGGAATGATTAGATTGAATTTTCTACTTGTAATTTGCGAATTTTTCAATTCTATTGCTTTGAATCTCTAGACTTAATCTGCGGCTACTGACAATTTTTGATAGTTTATCAGAGGAAATGGCTTTTTTTTCTGTAATTTTTATTAAACGTTGAAATATTAAGTCTTTTACAAGTTTTAAGAGACCATTTATTACAACATCTAATCTCTTGACATGTTTTCCATCAAAATAATGGTACTTAATTTTTTTTATGAAAGGACTCCAAATGCATATTTGTATTTATGCCCAGACTCTTTCAGTAACAAAAGGCCCATTTTTCAGGTCTCTGAGCATAATTTTGCTGGAAATATTTTCCGAATTCGGAAGTATCTGTGTTATTTAATAAGTCTTCAATGAATTGCTTCATTAGGTTAGAAAATGTTTCTAAACATATTTCATCTTTTACTACCTTTAATGCTTTATTAACAATTTTTCTCTTTTCAGGATTTTTAATTTTGTTTAAATTTTGGTGCCAGTTTCTTGTGACATGCCAAGCACACAATAAGACATTTTTAACTGTGCCCATCACATAACTCCAAGCATTATAAAATGCTGGAGCATCATCAGTCATAAATGTTGTAGTTTCGATTTTATCCGCAGCACTTTTAATGGCACTAAAATAAATTCTGAATTGATCTTCAGAACTTCTGTTGGAAAAACCAAATGCCACAGGTATTCTATTTTTATGTTCATTAACTACCAGAACTGAGTATAAATTAAAATCATTGCTGTGTGTGTGTGTGTGTGTGTTTAGTCCATGTGTTCCATCAATACAAATTTTTAATCATTTCTTTCTGAAAATCTGTCATGATTATGAGGACAAAATCTTCATCCTTTAAACAATAGTCTTTCCCTGATTGTCCCAGCCCTTTGAAAAAAAACAATACAATTTTCTCCATTATTTTTCATTTCTTGAGATCATATAGCTTGACACTCAATGCATCAACTTCATGCCTTTTAACATAACCATTAATATTGAAGTCTCTTTTAATATTATGGATATCCTATTTTTCAATAAGCATCTTTCTGCCACTGTCAACAGTAATTTCTTCTCTAATATCCTGCAAAAAAAATTTTCACTAACACTTTCTTTTAATCTTCTGAAAATAAATAAACAAAATTAACAATAGTAACTAACAATAATAAAATTAAGAATAATGAAACTCTAATATAAATAAAATACTATACCAGCAAGAGTTGTCCTATCAGACTCTGATAACCTAAGTGTTCCAATTGAGTTTCATGATTTTGATGTTTCGGGAAATAATGCTCTACTACATTTTCAGTATCCTGTCTATTTCTGTACCCTTATTCCTGCCGGGCAACTAATTCCAATTTTCGCAGAGCCTTGAGACTTTAAATTCTTGAGACCTTTTCCTTTTGGTTTATATGTCCCACTTCGACAATAGTGATAATTCATCACTACGTCACCATTTTTAAGTGTTTTACAACCTCACTATCTAACATATTTTGACATGGTCTTGTTTTTTTTTCTTTCCATGAAACAAATTCTATAGTGTTAATTAAAAGAAGGTTTGCATTTATTAATATAAAATCACGCAAACTTTAGTAGAAAACATTTATACGTAAATGTGCAAATTTCTGTCTACTACAGTGAAAATTTATAAACTAAATTTTTTTTAAAATGAAACTATTCATATCACTGAAAGTATTGAATTCCTTCAAAATCCCTCCATTTACATCACACTGTTGGTGATCATGAACATTTTTTAAATGCCTTTTCATACAGAAAGGGCGAGTGAAGACTTGATTACAAAATGAGCAGATTAAGTCTCTGTTATGCACATTCAATTCAGAAAACAATAAATATGCAAAAATTGATTACAGAAAATTAAAAAATGGATTGACTAATTAAAGTAACCAGAAAGATAATAAAACAATTAACAAAATAAAGCAAAAAAAAGAAGAAACCAAAAGTAAATATAATTAAAAATGTAAATAAGATGCAAAAGAACTTCAGCAAAATTCGTTCGACTAATACAGCGATACCAAAATAGCAAAGCCATTCAAATATTTTACTTTCCATATTTCGTAACAGATGGCGCTAGCACTGCATTAAAAAAATTATCCGTGTGTACTTTCGCTGTCTCGATCCATTCCTCATGTAGGGGGGATGAGTGGTGTAGTGAACTAGTGTCTGCATCCAGCGAAAAGTGGACAAATCTATTTTAGAGCTAGGGAGGTAAAGAGGAATTCGCACTTTGAAAGATGGGAAAATTTCTCAGTTAAAGGGAAGAACTTCTCCGTTATAGGGAATTAATCCCAGAAGAAATCTGAGAAAAGTATCCATGTTTACTTGAAAAGTATTCCGAGCAACGTTTTTGCAAACATTTTTCGGTGCAAGCATTTGTAAAAAGTCAGAAACTCATGGAACTCATGATATTTAAATTAAAGGAAATAAATTATTTTGCAACATTAAAGAAATTTTTAATTGTTGTTAGAAATGAATAATGTGGTTCAAAATAAAGAGTCGCAATAATCGTAAGGTTGAGAAAAACCATTTGGAATAATATGTCCATTTTTTTCTAAAATTTTACTTTTATGTATAGTAAAATGAATGGGAAAATTAATCGTACATTTTCTTTAACAAAATTTTAATGCAATAATGGTTAGAGGATAAATTGTTTTATTAGATGCTTTGTGTTTTCTGTTTCCTTACAAAGTTTAGCAGCATTTTTGATCATGTATCAAGCAAATATTTCGGGTGATGAGGAAAAGGTATTTGTTTATGAAAATGTTTGTGTGAATTTTTTAATTAATAAAAAATATATTCAAATATGAACACACATTTTCATAGCAATAGCTTTTTATAGAGTAGAAGTATATTAGTGTACTTTTAAAAATTAATAAAATATTTCAATTGTCAACTTATGAGAATATTTCCTATATTGACAAATAACTCATACAAAATGAAATTCTACAAAAAAGACAACTTCTTGTACACATTACAATACATAATAAGACAATACGGGTAAATTTTTAGTTGTATTATATTAGTTTTTCCCTAAAAATGAGTTTCTTTCTAAAAAGTGAGAATAATTGTCATCATCAAATGTTCTTTTTTATCCTTTTTGAAAAAATGAAATGATAATTATGAATATTACATATATGTAGACTAAAAACTAAATCAAATTCAAAAACTATGAAATATTTCTTAATTATACATAAATGGTTCTTAATTATTTAACCTTTGTTCAAATTACAAAAGTTTTAACTCTATACAAATTTTGATTACATATACATTTAAAAATAAAAATCCATTTTAATTTTCAACATTTTATAATTACTACTTTTAAAAATTTTAATATATAGTCGGACTTTTTTATCTAAAAAAAGTCACCAAATCCTAAAAAAGTTCTTAAAGTAGAAAATTCTGTACAGCAATTCATCATCTTTTTCAATAATATATACTTTATAAACTAGTTCCAGGTAAAAGTTCGTAAGATAGTAGTTCATGATATACAGGTCCACCTGTAATTCAATATTTCTATATATATATATATATATATATATATATATATATATATATATATATTTTAAAAAAACCTTACTTATGTCAGAAAAGGCTAATTATATATATATAAAGTGTTTTAATATAGTTTACTTCACACTCTCAAGATCTATGAATTTATATTTACTCGAAAACAAATGTCAACACTCAATGGAGAAAAATAATTTCTAAATTTTGAAGGCTAAACCTAAAATATTGCATTAATTGTCACAAATATTATCATTTAGATAAAATGAACTTATTTGCAGCAGGATTAATCCTAGGTTAGATACTATGAAGTAAATATTTAAATGTAAACTGGAATGAAAGTTTTAATATGTGTCTCATTCAATGGCATAATGTACACCCCTATATTGCGGAGGTGGGGCCCAAAGCCTTACTTTGCAGGGAGGCCCTAATATTCTACGTTGCACCACTGGTCATACTTCTCATAAATTTGTTTCCAGATTTATGTATGTTATTTAAGTATATATATGCATTGGTACTTAGTGATTATAGGGACCATGAGGCCAAACAGAATAAAGAATAGGTGAAGTTCTCTTCTGATGCAATGTTTGTAGTGAGTGTATCCTTTTGGATATTGCCAAAGTCTGTTATCAGCAGCTCAAAAAAGCTGTCACAAACCCATTATCTGGATATCCAGTAAATACCAATGTATATTATGTACACATATATAGAAAAGTGAAATGTAACCTGAGCCAATAAAAAATTCAATTTTATCTTTGTCCGGCAAATATAATATATTTTTCAAGTATTGTGAATAAATGTTTTTAATACGCAAGTTTCATTTTACCAGTCAAAATGTCAACACCAAAGTAGAAAAGGGGGTTCTGGTGGCTATTAGCTGAGCAAAAAAACAGAGGCAATTACTAATGCCATGCTAAGTATTTTTTAAGATTAATGTGTAAGAATTGACTCTTCAGTGGAGTACAAATTTTGTTACTTGTGTATTATCGCAACTGCATTGGGGACATTATATGAAACGAAGCACATGGTTGCCAACTGAGCGCTTACAACACATGTGAAATCAGGGTTGGTTGGCAAATTATCTTGAACATTGGCATTATTGCAATAGTATGCAAGTACCCAAATATTTGTTGTAGTTGTAGGAAAATCCATTTTTTTATTGTAACATTAACATAAAAGGGAACATGTTTCATAACATGGTCGTAATTTCTAATATATAGGTACAATTAATAATATTTCTAATATATGAGCCATTATATATAGATTTCTTTTTGAAATATGAATATATTGTTTCAAGCAGCATTCTAGAATATTCTTGTTTGAAATTAAAATATAAGATTAATAAATTGTTCAGTACAATTGTTAGATACTTCTGTGTATAACTGATGAAACACTTTTCTTGTTAGCACTAAGCAAAAGTTAAATTAGGATCTTGAGATATGTTGACTTGTTAAAATTTCATTTGTTAATAATTTATTGTAAGATCAATCTAAGGAGAATTCAAAAATTAAACTATAATCATGTAGTTAATATGTAAATTGAAAAATACCCATGATTATTATTCATGTACAACATGCCCACTAAACATATACATATAGATAGTTTAACATTTTATAATGTATATTAATGAACAGGGAATTACTTTATACAGATTACATATAAGTTATAAAACAGCATATTATATATTACATTTGTATAATATATTTAAAGTTTTTCTACTATTAGAACAAAAAAAGAAAAACATTGTGCTATAAACTTTTATGGAGTGAGTGTGGTGTAAAGTATAAATAACACTTTTAGGTATTCATTTCAAAATAAATGTTATTCAAGTTTTGCAAAACGTTTAATTTAAAAATATTTGTTGTATTGAAGTGTCATAATAAGTATAAGGATATTTGTCTTGTTTTCTATAAAATAAAATTTTTAGTAAAATACCTGGATACGTGAAACTGTGGCAAATAAACCTCTGCTGGAGAAGTACATACACTTCTCCAGCAGCATCTATTGAATTAAAGGTGGAGACCAATGGCAAACAATATATAGATGTTTAATACCACACCAAACATTTTGTGAGAGAAAAGGCAAAAAATTATTATATAGATCTGCCAATATGTCCAAAGGGAACACCTGTTGATCCTTGAATATTAACTCAAGGTGCATTGATAATATTAATCCACGTAATATATGTACATGGGTTTGTAAATTGTGAAATGCACATATCATAAAAAAACTCCTGTAAGCCATTCATTCCTTAATAGAAGCGAAATTATTTGAAAAAGGGTATACAATGAAGTAAATAAAAATTTTTAAGATAAATATGGGACTACCACTAATATATTGATGTAGTGGCTTGTAAAGCTTGTATTTTTCTTATATAAATAATGTTTCAATAAACAATTTTTTTCTTTTGCCCTACACCATTTTAACATATAATAACGACAATTAGAACTTTTCTTAATTTCAGACTAACTGAAAACAATACATGGAATTATTTAACAATTTGCATTTTGTAGAACTCTTGTTCCCCAATTCAGTGGTAATTGTTGAAAATATGGACAGTTATGTTCCAGTAGAAACTGGGAATATTTGTGTGTTTGTGCATTAAATACAGAACACACGTTTATTTTTTGCAGTTCCATAACTTTTCCTCATAATTGCAAAATTATTTTAAAAATACTTTTTTATCATTTTCACCATAAAACCAAAAAAAAAAAAAAAAAAAAAATTCTTTAGATTGAAAGGTTTTATTGTTAAATGTTATAAATTATTTTTCAATCAATATTTTGATTTAAAAATCAGATAGTTTAATTACATGTATGTTAGGGCTGTCAATTACACAGAGCTTGAAATTTGTTCTTTTTTACATGGATTGTTTGTGCATGTTAAATAGTTGTTCTTCAGATTATAATTTGTTAAATTAAATTACTTAAACCTCTGAAAGATGCACTTATATTTCAGTTTTCAACTTAACCAAATTATATTACTTTGTTTATATCAGAAATTGGTAGTTGTGTATTATACCATTGACCAATTCCCAAATCAAAAGATGGCTAAGATTTGCTGAAGCTTAAATTTGAAACACTGTTGTTACATATGGTTTTATTGAAAGGATCAACCAAATATATAAAACAGCTCAAATTTCACACAACAAAGATTTTTTTTTTTAAAAAAAAGAACAAAGATTTAAAGATTCAGGACAAATTAACATGGGAACAAAACAAAAAAAGGAACATGATGTATTCATGAAAATTCTGGCATTCAAGTAATTTCCTTATATCACCATGTTTTTGTGACTATCTAGTTCTGGACAAAATGCTTTGCATTCATGATGTTAAACTTAAAATTTGGCATATACTAGATGGAAGGATGCTTATTTTATTAAGACAATGTGCCATGCAATCATGGCCTGTTTGAAGTTTGCCACAGCCTCTATACAGGGCTTTTGACAAAACTTTTTCTAAGTGTCTGGAATGTTTGCCTATTGATTTTGCTGCCTAGTCAGATGTAAGAGTATTAAATTTAAAACACTAATTTCCTGTATTTTACTATCTGTGGTTCTATACATAAATTTTGAAATCTCAATTAAATATTTAACTCTTCTTGCCATGGTGATTAAAATAAAATAAAATACTCCACTATCGTGTTAATCAGTCCTAAGGATACATGTCCCAAATTCTCATCTTTTTTCTCAACAAAATAAAAGATAAATTCAAAATATTCTCATACGTACACAATCATGTGCAATGAATAAATTATAAGACAAATAAAAATGGTATGTTTGTTGAATGGCTAATTTCAAAGCATTAACCACTCGAATTTTTTTAAAAAATGATGAATGGGTTGTAACTTAAATATTTTAGTCGCCAAATCTTGAACTGGTATTAGTCACCAAATCTGGAAATAGTTAATCCTGATCTGAACAATAGAACAAAATTATGAAATTTCATTGTCATTGGTCTTTGATTTTTACCTTCTGCAAATTGATGTAGCCGAGTGGTATAGGTATCGGACCGTGGCTTGCTTTGTCACGGGTTCGAAGTATAAAGACCCGCCGTGATTTTTAAATCTGTCGAAAACGTCCTCCCGTTGGTGTGGTGTGGTAGTTAGGAGAGGGGGTGCCAGCTCAGGTGTCTTTTGACCATGGTTCAAAATTACGTAAAAGCCCTCGTGTAGCTGAACAGTGCGACGTTAATATTCAATCAATCAATCTGCAAATTGATTTTTAAATAACTATTCTTTTACTCACCCAGTACCCTGGTCTCAAAGCACGAAATACCTCGGTGTCATTTTAGATAAAAAACCTCACATTCCGACAACACATTACTCAAATTAAAGACAAGTTCCGAAAAGTATAGTGTAGTCTTCACCCCCTAATTTCTCGGAACTCAAATTTATCTATAAAAAACAAGATGTTTATCTATACTCTCATTATTAGACCAGTGATCGTTTACGACTCACCAGTCTGGGCTCATGCTGCAATCTCCAATATTACTCTGCAAAAATTAATGTCATTTCTTTTTAAATTAAAAATTCTCAAAGGGAATGATATTGCAAAAGGTAATATTTAGAAATGATTATTTGTAATTTGATTATTTTTTATTATTTTTAAGTACATGTTTAACTTGTAACAAAATTTATTTCTTGAAATCAGTGTAATATGAAAATTTTGATGTAGAGAATTGTCTTCCGATGAAAATGTCTCTATCGATTGCTTTTAATCTCAGTGGCTAATTATTCAACATTGGCTACTCAGCAAGTAATTATTATTTTTTCCATGATATAGCTTTTTAATTTTTTCTTCTGTGTTTGGTATTTTGCATAATTCATAAAATAGTTTAATTTCTGAAAACTCAGTTTTATGCATGTAAAGATAATTATGGATATGAGTTTATGATTTGTGGATATTATAGATTTATCTGTCTTAAAATCTTAAGCTTTTTAAAGCAATTTTATACATAAAACACTAGAGTTGATATGGAAGCTATTTGAAGAAATTTTGTAATAAGATAACAATCAACATGTTTGACACTTTGTAATTATCATTTACAAATGTTTGATGTTTTTTTTTTAGAAATAACTGTCTCCAAAGTTTAAAAAAGAAAAGTAAATACTCTTTTCACCAATAAGTTAAAGAATTGAATTAAATTAATGATTAAATTTTATTTGATTATCCTTTATTTTGAGTTATTGATTTATATATAAATTGAATAGTTTGTGATTTATTTATTCTAAACAATTTAAAAAACAGAAGTATATTTTTCTTTGATTTTTAATGTTTCTCAGAATATATATATATATTAATGTATCTTTTCTAAAAGTATTATACAATCTTCTGGGAAGTATTAGAAAAAAGACATAATAATTTTTAGAAGTTCACGTCAATTATTCGTTATACATATATTTCTTTTCTCATTGAATTTACAAGGAAAAATTATAGTATGATTTACCAATATAATATAGATGGTTCTAAAATATATAACTAAAACTTACAGAAGATTTTTACAATTTACCTTTTTATGCCAATGTGTATTAAATATTAGAGTGAATTAATATGAAAGTATTTGATTAACAATTAAGATTCTTTGATGAACATAAGTTTTTATTTTTACAACACAAATGAATTCTGACATAATGTTCACAACATATTGAATACAAAGATACTGTTAAGTAAAATGTTTTCAGGAACAAATTCTTTTTTTGGAAGGGTTGCTTTTAAGTCTTTGAGCTAGCAAATCAATCGCCAAAAGAACTTGTCTGTGTCCTAACGCTTGCTGTACTGGTCTCAACTTCCCTAGGGTTAAAAAGAAAACATGTACAATTTTGTCTTGCACATGACATTTTTTTGATAGAATACCATAATACATTTATTACTTACTGAAAATTAACGTGCACACAATACAATGGTACTTATGTATTACAGCTATCACAGTAAAATTAGCACCACATAAATTGTACCTTGATGTCAAAACTTCAAAGATTTTAATGCATTTTAAGTGAAAAATTGTCAACCAGTCAATTCAAACACCTGTTTGACCACGACTCTTTGTTTACATATATGAAAACTGCAGCTTGCAACAGCTGCAAAATTAAGCTTCTGTATTGTTTTTTTTTATTCATTTTGAATGTTACTTTTATTTACTTCATATTGTTATTTTATTACTCTACATATGAATTTTATATTTTTCTAAAATTTGGCAACATGAAAAAACTAACTCAAACTGCTTGGCATAAAATTTGTTTACTTTGGGCAGGCAGAAACAGGGTTGTAGCGAATTATAAACGAAGCAATGTCCATAATTATTTCGAATCGAAAGGAGTGTGTATCCGGGCGAATTAGTTAGACAGTCCACAAGAAGTAGTTCCATGAGATAATTTTAGTATAGTAATGTTTTAATTAGATACGAATTGCCGCGATGCGGCTTACATTCTACGATACAAGTTACACACACACACTCTTACGATCTTTTTTAATTTTAATACAGATGTGCGCACACCAGCGCCCTCGCGTGGTCAATATTTCGGCACACACCCCACCGGTGAACAGAATGTTCACCCAGTAAATATCGAACCACAATTAATACAAACAATTATTCAAATACAATTCTTACAAAGAAAATACTGATAGAATACTACTAATCAAATCTAAATTATACATATTAGAAAGAAAAAAGTAAATATACATTAAAGTACACAATATGATGAAACTTAAAGATGACAAAGTTTCAATTTACAAACAAACAAATACTAGGATACATACCTCAAGATTTCACAAAAAATAAATTTAACAGAGATTAAATAATAATGTGTAATCTCCTACCATTAATCTGAAAAATATAAACAAATTAGTACAAGTATATTATACAATTTCTAAAGGGTACAGCAATTGAATGGGTTTTTTGAAGAGACCTTTAAAAGTTTTTACAAGACAAGATCTAACGTTATCGTCTCTTCCAATAAATATTTCTTTGATTATTCCAAGTTCCCACAATAATTTTGATTTTACATTTCTTTCAACAAGAACTACGTCGTTTAATTTTAAATTCTTATGAACAGATGGTGTTTTAAAATGATTAGCTGTTTTTAACTGGAGCAAATACTGTTCTTTCCAGCGTCTCCAAAGTTGTTTTAAAAGAGTTCGGTAAGTCTTTCTTTTCTTGTACGACTCCTTTGCCGTAGTGGCGTCGATCAGTTCGATGAAATGTATAGGATATTTAGAGTCACCATAACCTAACTCGAGGAAGTGGGCCGGTGTTAGCGGTTCCGGCTCTCCTGGATCATTCTCCACGTATGTCAGTGGTCGATGATTAACGATGACTTCAACTTCTGAAAGTATCGTTGAAAGTTCTTCAAATGTTAGAAGTGCCCTGCCAATTATTTTACGTAAAGGATCCTTTATAGTTTTAACAAGACGTTCGTAAAATCCACCCCAAGGCGCACGTTCAACTATGAACTTCCAGTGAATACCTTTATCTGCGACAAAACTTTTCAAATTCACTGTCTTTCAAGATGTTGGCAAAATATGTTAGCTCCCTTTCAGCTGCTTTAAATGTACGTGCATTATCGGAGTATATTACCTTGCAATTACCTCTACGAGCGAGGAGGAATCTCCGTAAAGCAAGTAAATAACACTTTGTGGACATGTCCGACACAAGTTCTAAGTGTACGGCACGAGTGACTGCACATGTAAACAAAGAAACATAAGACTTGCGAGTCCCTTGATTGTCCTTAACAAGTATTGCACCTGTAAAATCAATTCCTACACTTTGGAAAGGAGGAGATTGTGTGATTCTATCTCGGGGCAACTGACCACTTTTACTGGTCAGCTGGTTTGGCACTGTATTTTTACAAACGAGACAGATTCGAATCATTGTTTTCACTAACTGACGACCCTTAGGTATCCAATATTTTTTCCGAAGTTGAGTCAAAGTTGCAGATACGCCACAATGACCAATTCGTTCATGTTCCCTAATAACAAGTAATTCTGTAAATTTACAGCGTCGAGGAAGAATAACAGGATGCTTTTCACCAAAGCATAAGTCTGCTTCAAGCAACCGTCCAGTAAGTCGTAATAAATTGTTTTCATCCAAATACGGCACTAAACTCTTTATTTCAGAGCTAGATCGAAGTTGTTCGTTTTGTTTTAAGGCTAATATCTCAGCTGAATAAAATTCGGATTGAACACATTTAAGCCAAAAATATTCAGCATTTTGTATTTCATCTGCAGTAATGTAGAAGTCCATCGATTTGTAAATGTTTCTAGCATTGTTCACGAATCGGAAAACCCAAGCAGTCGTTTTCAAAAGTTTCTTAAGGCTGCTGAATCGATTTATGTCAACAAGAGCTTCCCTCTGTTGAGTAACTGCCACATGCACACTAGAACGATGTTCTAATTCTTCCGAGCAGAGCTCTGAATCTAAAATATCTCGGTGACGATTTGGCCAATGATCGGGTGTTAGTTTAAGCCAAGGTGGGCCATGCCACCACAGCTCATTCTGTGCTAACTTGACGGCAGATGTACCACGCGAAAGGAGATCAGCAGGGTTGTCCTTTCCTGGACAGTGTCCCCACTGCATCGGATCAGAGAGCAATTGTATCTCTTGAACACGATTTTTAATGTATGGTTTGAACGCTGAAGAATCGCCGCGTATCCAGTAGCACGAAATGAGAGAATCGGTCCAATAATATATATTAGCATCAAATTTGAGACAAGATGACACCTGTTTGGCCAACCTAGCTGACAATAAGGCTGCTGTCAGTTCAAGACGAGGAAGCGTCAATGATTTCAAAGGTGCCACACGACCTTTTGAACAAATGAAACTAGTTTCGATTTCGTTATTACAAGTAACAAACCGCAAGTATAATATTGTTCCATAAGCTGATTTACTCGCGTCTGAAAAACAATGTATTTCACACTTAAATATTTCTTGATCTATGTTACCTAAATAGAACCGTGGTATCTTTATCTCAGTCAAGCCCTCAGCTTCGCTACTCCACTGCTGCCACTTGTGTCGTAGCTTTGGGGGAAGTTCAGAGTCCCATTCTACTCCTAGAGTCCAAAGTTCCTGAAGAAGACATTTCAATTTGATAACGAATGGGCCAAGAATTCCAATGGGGTCGAAGATGCGACCAACCACACTCAGAATAAATCTTTTCGATTCTCCTCTACGTGACATAAACTTCAATAGATCCTTTGGATCGAAATAAATTAAATCATTTTCTGGATCCCAAGCAAGTCCTAAAACCTTCGTTGGAGGTCTAAGATCAATAGCACTAGTTTCAGAGGATTCCGTTTTGACACCTTCTTGCTGCCACATAACAAATTAAGTTGTTTCGAATTACTTCGCCATTTGCGCAATAACATGCCTGCGTCACTGAATATTTGCAAGCACTCCAAGGTAGTACGTAGAGCGTCCGGAACATCATTCTGACCACAAATGAGGTCATCAACATAAATGGAACTATTTAGCAACTCAAATGTATGAGGATATTGCTCTCTGTACTTCTTAAAATGATGTTTTAAAGTTGCTGCGAGAAGGTATGGGCTAGGTCGAAGTCCAAAAAGAACTCTCGTGAAATTCAAAACGTATGGCTCTTTATTCAAATTATCAGTCCAGAAGAAACGTGTAAAATCTCGATCACGGAAATCTAATTCAATTTGAAGAAAAGCCGATTTTACATCAGCTGTAAATGCTACAGGACTTTTTCGAAAACATAAAAGCAGTTCTAAAATGTTGGGATGCAAATTTGGTCCCGTATATAAACTTTGGTTTAACGATGACTGTCCATCTTCATGTGCTGAACCATCAAATACTATTCTAATATGACTTGTGGTTTTGTCGCTACGTATCACTGCATAATGGGGTAGGTAAAATCCCTGACTATCCAATAAAGAATCACAAGAAGTACGCTCAACAATACCTTCCCTAACATAGTCATCAATTACATCCTTATACTCGCAGAACAACTCGTGATCACATTTAAACCTACGAACCAACACCTCAAAACGCTTACGTGCGACAGTTTTATTATTTTGTAAAGCCTCTCTCATACCTGGTTTCCATGGCAAATTTACACGATATCGACCATCTACGAAATTAACTGATTTATCAAACTCTCTAAGTATCTCTTCATCCCCATTACCTAAAGTCATCGAACCCTTGTCAAGTATTCCTAAACTTTCTATCTCCCAAAATCTCCTTAGCTCAGTCGAAATCGATTCATCTTCACTGTGAACCAAATGTACGGAAGTACAATCACTCCACTCATCACACCTTCCCTGAAGAGACCATCCTAGCCTAGTCTCGACTGCAACCAATGATGAATCTAATCTTTTTATCCGATGTGTTAAAGACCAATAAAAATCGGAACCTATTAACAATGAAATTTCACAATTCTCAGAAGATTCATTACAACTGAATGTTAGCCTAAACCCTTTTGACTCCATTTCTGCCCACGCATCTGGATTAGGTAGGCTAAGTGTTGCCTTTGAAATTTCCTCAATTTCCAATGCCTCAATCACAGTCTCTTCTCCGCTTAATATATTCCTTAGCCTAACCTCGACCTTACTACAAGTTTGTTTTTTAGGAGTTTTACAACCGAACGAAAAAATACCTAGCCTTTCCGAACCCAATATTTTCAACCCCAACCTCCGAGACACATTTTTTTTAATGAACGACTTCTCACTTCCATTATCAAAAAGGCAAAATATCTTATCCGATGAAGAACGACCTATAATTTCGGCCTCCACACATTGCAATAAAACTCCACCTCTGTTATGAAAAACAGAATTTGAAGACGTAGTTTTAACGTCAACATTCTTTTCCTCCAAATCCAAATGCGAATTTTGCTTAGATTTTTCTAACTTAAAACAAATAGCACGTGCATGTCGACCTTTACAATACGAACAAACCTCTTTCTTGCACTTTTTAACATAACAACCAGTGTTGCAACAAATGAAACATCTCCCTTCTTTAATTAATTTAGCTCTTTTTTTCTGAACGCATAAATTCTCACACAAATCAGACATATGAGTATTCTCGAGAAACAAAATAAGCAATTCGAATTTGCAGCCGTCAGCAATTCGTTTGCAGAGGAGAACGATTTATGAGATGGGTGGAATCGAGAATGACCTTGAACCCTTCGATTTGACTGTGGATAGCTATGAGACGTTCTTTCGAAATACTTAGTATTGGAATAGGAATTTTTATTTTTCAATTCTAGGTCATGCGGTTTTACTAGAAATTCTGTGCGTTCGCGACTTTCTACTTCGCTTCGCAAATATGCAATTAAATCAGTGATTTGTGATTGTGTTTCATTATGTTTTTTATTATATTCTAATGCTAAATCAGGGGGAATAGCTTTCATAATTATCGGAAACAAGAGACAACTATAGGAATCGGGAGAGATTTCAAGAGATTCAAGTCCCCTTATATTAATTTCTAACTGATCATATAAATTTCTTAACGCAATAACATCAAACGATTTACGGACAGGGGTCAGATTTAACAAGCGATTCATATGAAAGTCAACAATAAGTTCTTTACGTCCGAACCGATTTTCTAAAATTTTAATTGCTTTTGCATAATTTTCCGATGTTAGAGTTAAGCCTCGTATAGCCAATTCTGCATCAGATGTGACAACCGATTTCAAATAGGAAAATTTGTCCACATCATTTAAACTCGAATTTTCATGTACTGCGGATTTAAATCTAGCCCAAAAACTGGGAAAACTACTGATATCCTTGCCCGAAAAAGATTCTAATGTGAGTTTAGGTAAACGCGGTTGATTTGATAAAACAGAACTAACTGTACTATTTAAAGGAAGTGTTATGTTTTGTGGTTGATTTTCCACCGAATTTTGAATAGCAGTGTTCGAAACTGATTCTACATAACGTTCAGCACGGATTTTCCAAATTATAAATTTATCTCGATATTCTTCGCGAGTTACGATTTCTTCTTCTAGACTCTCAATATCTATTAAATTCTCAATTTCCTTATCGAGTGTATTCAGCTCTTCAAATTTAGAAATTAATTGCATATATATCTCATGTACTGTTGTTTTATCAGCTGTATTGCTTATTTCGGATTCTAATTTATTAATTTGTTTTGTCACGAGGGATCTCGAAACAGACCGAGTCTTTTTCGTTCTTTCTAATATAGCCTTATTTGCTGCATCCATTTTAAACCAAAACACTATAATTGCAAACAAATATACAAATGACAACACCAATTCTGTATGCAACTTAGTACAACTTTCAAACAAAATTCAGCTTAACAATATGCATTCAAATAAACAAAACTATACCAGAGCAACCTTCCAAATACCGACAGTTACGAATAAACCAAAATCAGAAATGATGAGAAATAAGCTTAACTAGACAAATACCGAATTCAAAGTTAGACAAAACGAAAGTACTCACCCCCATCACGCAGCGAATGTCCTTCCCGGCCGATGCACCATGTAGCGAATTATAAACGAAGCAATGTTCATAATTATTTCGAATCGAAAGGAGTGTGTATCCGGGCGAATTAGTTAGACAGTCCACAAGAAGTAGTTCCATGAGATAATTTAGGTATAGTAATGTTTTAATTAGATACGAATTGCCGCGATGCGGCTTACATTCTACGATACAAGTTACACACACACACTCTTACGATCTTTTTCAATTTTAATACAGATGTGCGCACACCAGCGCCCTCGCGTGGTCAATATTTTGGCACAAGGGTAGTTTGACTGAAGCATCAAAAACCAAATTACAGAACTCTTATAGGAAAGTGATTGTCGTCAACAATGTTCCAGAAATTGGTAAGATGAAAACATGAATTTTAGCAACTCTTTTTTTTTTCATTGCATGTACAACTGATGCTAAGCCAATGAACAGCAAATGTTCAAAAGGAAAGCTATCCTGTTGCTTTTATAATAGTGCTAAGACAGTAGTATAATACCAGGTAGTCATAGAAGTATAAAAACAAAACTGTCAGAAGTAGTAGCTAAATTTATGCCAATGTACCAGCTCCTTACCTTGAATGAAATTCCTCTTTGCTGTGTTTCTGGCAAAACAAAAAATGTCAATGAAAGTTTGCACAGTTGTGGAGAATTTTGGGCATTCACGTGCAGAAGGAACCACAACGTTACATGAATGTAACCTATTTAGTTCACTATATTCCTTACTTATGTCAAACTTGTTCCCATAAAGGAAACTAATAAAATATTCAAGACTAAAAAAGACAGAATAGGCAGAGGCAGACAGAAATGGTAAATTTATAAATATATATACACTTTTATTTGTTTAAAAAAGTGGTAACTTTTTCAAAGACAAATTTGTATATTCAGAAATGCTTTTAATCACTTAATAATGTACATGCTGTGATCCCATTGGAAGCATAATCGCATATTATATTTTCAATTGAAAAATGTATTTTAATATATTTAAAAGACGTCACTTTGGAGCAATGAATTCTCTCACACTGAATCCCACTAAGAAAGAGCTCTTAGTTGCAAAGTTAAAATAAAAATAATCTCACATAGTTAACACAAAAAAATGTTTATCTATAACTTTTGTGGAATTTATGAAATTTTACCCCTTTCATATAAATTTGAACGAAAAAAAATCATATGTATGAATGATGGCTCCCCTTTTTAGGAAGAAATTTAAGCCTGACGCGCCCTCTATAAAAATTATTTTTATATTTTATAAGGTTTCAATCTTTATTTTATTTTTAACTTTAATTTTAATTTTTTATTTATTATAATTCAAATACCCACTGAAGAATGGCTAACTATATCAATAAAGAACAAAGTAACCTCTAAGATAGGGGATGAAGACCTCACCAGAGATCATGTGCCCCGATGAACAATCAACCTTGTTCTGTTCTTACTTTATAAGGTGACTTTTCAAATAATATTTCTAACAGAACGTAAGCTTAAAAGATATCTGACCTTTCTATCCTACACAAAATAAAAAGGTATTCCACTGAAGGGGCACATGTAACCAAAGAAGCATCGAGATTAGGGTTTCTCTCCAGGGATCCGGGAAATCATAAGATTTCTATACTTTTTGTATTCTAGGGAACGATACGGGGTTGAAATAATCTGAGGTAGCTAGTTTTGACTTAATTGTGGATTTCTACTTCCGATATAAATTTTAACTTACAGGTATGTTGCAATTTTTCGATCATTCACCCCAAAGGAGAAATTTCCGTTTAAGCCCCCAACAGAGGCGTAAGAGTGTTGTTGGCGCTGCGATCGTCACCCTCACCATGCTTACCCACACTTGTACATTCTCTTGCGACGGAGACACTGCACAAAGCAGTCACAATAAATGTTTATGCCTTAAGGAATCGCATATTTACTTCAATACAGCACCATTCGCATAAATAAGCGTAATAAGAGAAACTGTAGCGCCCATGTTGGGTTGGGGAAAATTTTTGAGGTTTGTCCTAGGAAAAAATAAATTCATGAAATTTCAATCCGTTCCTGTCCGTCTGTCGAATATCATTTCGTTAAGTAAAAGTATTTAATTTTTAAAGAACATTATTTTGTAGTATAGCAGCACCAGTGACGCACACAAGGGGAAAGGACTCGCCCCGGATCCGGCACCCCCACAAAAAATCCTTGATTTTTTTCGAATGATTATATTTCTATGTATTTAGTACGTAAAATTTAATACAGTATTTGTTATTAATAATTAATTTACTAATTAATGCTAGTTATTTATTTCATAAATTTTTTTACTGTTTTTTTTTCTTTCCGAAAGTCGTTAAAATCAAAAGAATATGTTGGGTGGCGTATTGGAGCATGATACGAGAATGGACCAGGACTTTTGAACCTGGAACCCCCCCTTTAAAAATTCCTGTATGGGCATTTGACCAGCATGACTATTTTGATGAAGTTCTGATACCTTGATTTAAGTTGATAACGTAAGAACTTATATATAACACTATTATTTAAATTTTAAAAAAAATTCGATACTTTTCTTCATTACAAACAATTTAATTGAATTAGGAATTTGAAGAAGAAAATGAACACCCACAAATTGTTTAAGAAGAAAGTTTTAAAAAATCTCGAAACTTTTCATTTCTTTTTTTAAATCAAACTTTTGTGGGAAATTCGTGCATTACTATTTAGTTCTTTTTATGAAACAAAAATAGAGAAAAATTTCATAAACAAGAAATCAGTTGCAGAGTAATCACTTCTTAAATACAAGAATTAATATTTTTAAATTACTTGATCGTTATTCCAGCAGCAAATAAATTTTCAAGTATTTGTGTGTGTCTTAATATTTATCTTATAGTAGCAACACTAGAAAAGTAATTGAAAATCGATCCTCAAACATAAAACTAGGCTTTGAAAATAATTCCTCAGACATCAGCTGAAATTGAGAGATTTTCTGCAGCAGATTCATAACAAAGCCAAGAACTAGGCTAAGTGATAAAAGCACAGATTACTTATATGTTTGCTCAAATCATACTTTAAAAATTAATAATTAATATATTTTACATTTTTTGCATTTTACGCTGAATGTATATTAGAGTAAAAATTTTAGAATTTATGTGTTTCTTTGTTTTATATAATTTTTTATGTCAATTAAAATCAAATTGTTATTAAATCTTGATGTTTTCCTCAACTGCGTTGTCTCATAAATATATTTCAACAAATATGTGAAGATGTTTAATGGATACATTCAGTCAAAATTTAATAACAATATCTAATAGCAACCGATGGTGCAAAAAATACTAATCAAGCATCAATAGGAATTTTGAACCCTAAGAAAAAAATTCGACAAAATTTCATACTGAAAGAAATTATTTCAATATTCACACCTGAAGCTATAGCCATGTGGACTGCGTAAAAAAATTGGGTTTCTGAAACAGAAAACTATATCATCCTGACGGACAGCTTATCAGCAGTGGCGGCGTTAGGCGTCGGCTACGTCGGCGACCGCCGATGGCCTCGCAAAGTTTTTAATTATTTAAAATTTAGCTATTCATTTTTATTTATTTTCATACAGTTGCGCGAGTAAAGAGAGTGATTAGTACTTTACGGGCATTATCCAGAATCGTCTGGCAACACTATGGAAACTAAACAACTTAGCAACATCGCAGATGGTTAGTTTCCTCCATTTTTCAAGATAAAGTTTATTGCTTTCCATGTAGACTTTTTTCACATTTGTAGACACAGATGGGAAAAGAAGGATGTTGTGACTGGAAAGATTTGAGTCGGATATTGCAAAGACTTGAACAAAGTCAAGGACACATGGAATGCATGAATAAATGGATGGAATTCTATAAAGGAATCAAACACGGAAAAACAATAGGTAAGGATAACGAGAGATTGATTAAGGAATCGCAAAAGTACTGGTATAATTTGTTTGAAAAAATGATATAATAAACTACTTAGCCTCACACAATTTATCATTTAGAGCTCATCGAGAATCCCTTAAATTGAACGATAGCAGACACAGTGGCAGTTTTATAGATTTATTTAAGTTGTTATCGAAATATGATCTGACCCTACGGGAGCATATGCAACGTATTAATGAAAAGCAACTTACTCAACATTATTTGAGCCACGACATCCAAAATGAATTAATTGCATTAATGTCTTAATCAGTTATTGAAGAAATTATACACAGAGTTAAACAAGCAAAATACTACGCTTTCTTGCTCGATTTACCAGGGATATCAGCCGCGTTGAACACATGTCAATAATATTAAGATTTTGCAATTCCTCAACTGGAGCAATAGAGGAACATTTTGTTGGGTTTATTGCTTTCGCAGAAACAACGGGAGAATATATAACAAATTCAATATTACAAGAACTGGAAAGAAATGGTCCAGATATCCAAAACTGTCGAGGACAGGGATATGGTAATGGCGCCAATATAGTCGGTATTAATAAAGGTGTCAGAACAAGAATACTCAATATAAACCCAAGAGTATTCTTCACGCCGTGCGGTTGCCACAGTTGGAATTTGCTTTTGATTGATGCAGCTAACTCTTCTGCAACAGCCAAAACGTTTTTTGGCTTCATCAATAAAATCTATGTGCTGTTTTCAAAGTCAAGTAAGTGTTGGGATATTGTAAAAACTAAATTAAAATTGACATTAAAACCTCTGTTTGAAACACGGCGGGAAAGTAGAATCGGAGCAGTAAAAGCAATATTTTTGCAATTTGATGATATAAGCAAACTACGGCAATCGGTTCAAGTCAACTTGAAAGTCGCTATTGATACTTTACGGTCATTTTGTAGCTGGATTCAAGAATTCCGTAATAATACAGGATTTGACAATAGTGTTGCACAAGCTCGATTATTTGTAGAGAAAGTTCTTTCAAAATTGAGTCTCAATTTAAAGAAAAAAGAACAGCCAAGAAAAAACGAATGTTTGGTTATGAACACACTGATGAACCTATTCAATCTTTTGAAATGCAGTACAGAGTTAACTTTTTTAACACAATGATTGATGCTATTATAGTTGACACCTAATGCCGATTTAAAGCGTTCAATGAGTATTTTGAACAATTTGGTTTTATTTATGATATCAGTTATTTAAATTCTATATCAAAAGAAGACCTTCTCAAGTATTGTAATGTGATTTAGGTACAATACTTCGGGAAGGCGAAAACAGCGACATACAGCCTTTCGAACTATATGAAGAACTCCAACTTTTAAAAACGAATTCACTAGACTATTAACGACGCGAAATAACTCATTCAGTACATTTTAAAAAATAATATGGAAGAAATATATCCAAATATTTATATAACAATTAGAATCATGTTCACAGTTCCCGTCACTACAGCTTCCGTTGAGAGAAGCTTCTCATAGTTAAAATTGATTAAGACCTACTTGAGAAGCACGATGAGTCAAGAGAGACTATCTGCGTTATCAGTTCTATCAATTGAAGCTGAAATAGCGGCTAGTGTTAGCTATGACATAATCCTGAAAAAGTGCAGTGAGGCCAAAACCGAAAAGTTCGTCTATTTTAATTTCTATTTGTGTAATTTTTGTCATCATTTGATTAGCAATAAATCTCGTTTACTCACACATTAGTTTAACTATAACTCGGCTTATGTAATTTAACGTTTTCTTGACTGGGAAAAAAGAAGGCCTCGCGAACCCTAATTTCGCCGACGTCCACGCGTGGTCTAGCGCCGCCACTGCTTATCAGTCCTAAAAAGTATCCAAAATATTAATAGAAAATCCAATACGGTAATATTAAATTTAAGTTCAACTTTACATCAGTGCCTCCAAATAGATCAATCAATTACATTCACTTGAGTACCAGCTCACAAGGGATTAGGGATTAATGAAGAAGTTGATAAATTAGCTAAAGCCTCTCCAGAGCCGTGGAATATTATTTCTTGGATAACTTAGGAAGCCCTACATACACATTTCAAAAAACAACACAAAAATAAAAGTGAAGAAATATGGAAAAAGAGAAAAGACATAAAAATTATTTTTATATTTCTCATCTTAAAAATGGAACAGACAGGCAGCAAAAAATAGAAATACAGAAGTTTTAATCAATAAGTTGCGAGTTAAAAAATTACCATTAAATTATATATATTTCCTTTTTAAACAAACAGATTCTCCTTTGTGTGCAGATTGTAAAGTACCAGAAACTAGTGAACATTTTATATTAAACTGTATCAAATACAAATCGCAGCGTGAAATTTTGGAAAATTTTATCTCCAACCACGGAGAATGGTCTTATTCCTCAATAGCGAAATGCAAAACAATAAAGCATGTTCAAAAAGTTGAAAAATTTCTGACATCATCCAATAGATTCTAAAATTCCAGTTACTCTATACTCTACTTTCATTAATCTCAGTTGAAGCACAACGCGATAATTCAAATTACTGATGGACAGTGCAATCACGAACTGTGCGTTACAACTTGCATTAAAAACTAATCAAAATTTTATCGGAGCATAAGGCGTTAGCCAAGTCTCCACTATTACAGTGATTTCACTGAACTGAACTGAATATGTGAAGTAAAATTTAAGTTTGTCAGATAGTGTAGGTGCGTAGTATTACCATTCCAGAATTCGGTTACTTCTTAAAATCTTTGTGATTATGCAGTTTTTAGTTGTTACTATCTTTATTTTCATTTCAGGAATAATTTCTAATCTCTATATAGCAGGTGTCCACAATTAAACGACCCTACTTCAAAATTGTCTACAGACGAAACTATTGTTCAGAAAGTTGTAAAATGTTGTGTACGACATAAAGAAGGGATGTGGGAATTTGTTTGAGGGAATAAAAAAAATTAGTTCAAAATTTTGCCACTAGAGGGCACTTTTGAATGAAGGCCATCCACAGGACACGGTAACACAATAACTGATACTCATTAAAAAACACAATCTCTAAAATGAACTTCAAATTTTAATTAAACTTCTTCGATGACTAATTTTCAAAGGATTTACACGAAGAAAGACGAAAATATGCAAATTTTTTCGATGTCATACAGCAACTGTTATAAAAGCAACAAACTTTTATGGAAGATTAGTTTTTCATTGTGCTCGGTATTGCTAATCAGAATGTCATTATGTTT
This sequence comes from Trichonephila clavipes, assembly GCA_019973935.1. Taxonomy (NCBI): domain Eukaryota; kingdom Metazoa; phylum Arthropoda; class Arachnida; order Araneae; family Nephilidae; genus Trichonephila; species Trichonephila clavipes. Next base: position 73,995 of record BMAU01003634.1, on the reverse strand, counting down.
ACCAAATCGAGCGTTGTTAGTAAAGTTATTCTATCAAAATGATAATTCCGCAATAGTTGCTCTACGGAAATTTCGGACATTAAAGGGGTTGCGAAAAGGTCCATTGACTGCTAAAAATCTTCGATTGATGGTAACCAAATTTGAAGAAACAGGATCGTTGAATGTTCGTTCTGGAAGAGGAAAAAAATCTGTTTCTGCGGAAGCAAGAGAGAAAGTAGAACTTCAGGTGGAAGAGGACAAATCATCCAACGTGCGGGCTAGTACAATTGTTCGCCGTGTAGCAGAAGCATTGGATCTAACTCGTTCAACTGTCCAGAAGATCATACGAAACATCCTCCGTTACTATCCATACAAGCTTCAATTTGTGCAGGAATTGCTTCCACATGATTTCGAGACTCGACATCTGTTCTCACTGCAGTTTCTTGCTCTTTTGGAAGTTGATCCAGAATGGCCTTGGAATATCCTCTGAACAGACGAGGCCCACTTTCATTTGGACGGTTCGGTAAATACTCACAACTGCCAAATTTGGAAAACAGACAATCCGCATTTCACATTAGGAGTTCCGCTACACTCACCAAAAGTAACAGTGTGGTGTGGGTTTTCCGCGTCTTTTATTCTTGGCCTGTATTTTTTCGAGGAATTAGGTGCTGGAGGTCCAGTAACATGTTCTATCACTGGACATCGATATGCATCGTTATTACGGAATAAAATTATTCCAGATCTGCAAGCACGTCAGTGCCTTTCACGCATAATTTTTATGCAAGATGGAGCTCCTCCACACATTACACGTTGTGTTACGGACGTTCTCAAACATCACTTCACAGAAGAACGTGTGATCAGCCGCCAATTTCGTCATCTGTGGCCTCCCCGATCGCCTGACCTCAATCCATGCGATTTTTGGCTTTGGGGCTATTTAAAACAGCTGGTGAGTTGTGATCAACCAAAAACTTTACCTGATCTCAAAGACAGTATTTCACGACATGTTCGTAACATTTCTCAGAACACACTGCGGTCAACGGTGGAACATGCTCTCTTAAGATTTCAAATATTAGCTGAAAACGATGGTCATCATGTTGAGCATTTATTGTTGTAACAAAATTTGTAAACTGTTATAAATGTATGCTAAATAAGATCTCCATTAAAAACGCCCTCTAGTGGTGAAATTTTGAATTAATTATTTTATTCGCTCAAACAAATTCCCATCCCTTCTTTATGTCTTTCACAACATTTTACAACTTTCTGAACAATAGTTTCGTCTGTAGACAATTTTGAAGTAGGGTCGTTTAATTGTGGACACAGTCCTCAATCTCATATCGTGAGAGTCTATGATGTTGGGCATGGCAAAAGATCGTTGACAAAGAATAAAAAGGAATTAATCAAAATCACAGGATTGACCAATATGTCTCTTGGCTGTTTAACAGAAAAGTGGGAAAAATATGGGGTAATACTATTTATAGATGCATTGTCAGATTCATCTATATTCTTGAAAAAGTTAGTGGCTAATTTTCTGAAAGTTTTTCTTAGAGTAGGTACATTACAAGCTATTCTTAAATCTTTATTTCTCATGTACCAATGAGCATTACATATTTGTCTGATTATTACATTTTGCGAGGTTTCTAGTAAATTAATATTCGTTTTTGCTGCGTGTCCCCACACGGGGGAGGCGTAGGTAAGTAAAGGTTTTAGGATCAGAGTGTAGATAAGCAGTTTGTTATGTCTACTTAATTTAGACTTTCTGCGTTTAGAATTTACGCGTTGTATTTTTAAATTTGTCTCTAGTATATGTGATGTGTTGTCTGAAAGTGAGGGTTTTATCAATAATGACACCAAGATACTTGGTGTGCTGAGACCATGGGATTCTTTGGTTTTGCAGGGTAATTTCAGGGGGATTGCCTTTTGGAAAAGAAAACCGCTTCCGTTTTTGACGAATTAAGGGCTATCTTCCACACGGAGAACCATATCTCCAGGTGAGCTAAGTGTTCATTTATATTTTCAACAAGAGTGTTGAGATTTCTGTGTCTGCTGAGTATGGCTGTATCATCTGCATATAGACAAAGTTGAGTGTTAGTATTTTTAATAATATTTACGTAGAGATTGAAAAGGGTGGGGGCGAGGATGGACCCTTGGGCCACTCCTGCGCGAATCTTTTTAAGTTGAGAGTATGTTCGATTAATTTTTACACTAAAAGAACGATCAGAAATATAAGAGTTAATTAGAAAAATAAGAGGGGGCGGGATTTTATAGGTAATTAGTTTGAAGAGTAGGCCAGTATGCCACACTCTGTCAAAAGCTTTTTGAATATCAAGGAAGACCGCGGCCGTGCATTCATCATTGTTGTTTCCTTCCTTAATAAATTCAACGACTCTGAGAAGTTGGTGGGAAGTGGAGAGACGAGGGCGGAACCCGTGCTGCTCCGGAATCAGGATTTTTTCTCTATCGAGGTAGTCGTTGAGTCTGGCTAAAATAATTTTTTCAGCCAGTTTACTAAGGACAGGAAGTAAACTGATAGGTCTGTATGATTCGGCCAAGGCCGAATTTTTACCAGGTTTTAAAATCGGTACGACGACCGCAGTCTTCCATGATTTAGGGAAATATCTGAGAGTTAGCATATTATTTACAATGTTAGTAATCTTGAAAATTGTTAGTTTAGGAAGCTTTTTGATCATTTTATTTGTTATCCCATCTCTCCCGGGGCATTTTTTAATTTTAATCTTTTTAATGATCTGAATTATTTCAGATGGGAGAGTGGGGGGAATTAGATCGTTATTGTTAGTATTGGAATCTAGATATGCATCAACAACGCTGGTGATGACCTCGTCTTTGTGTGGATTGTGTATGTCATTAAGTTGAAATTGACTCTCTAGTGATTGAGCAATTACTTCCGTTTTATTTGTATCACTGAGAGCAATACCGGTAGGGCCATTAAGGGCGGAGATTGGGGAGGCTTTCTTTCTGAACGCTTTTGCAATTCCCCACAGGGAGTTGTCTTCGGCATTCAGGGTAAGAAGGTTATCCTCCCATGCTTGTTGTCTGTAGTGATAGATTTTTCTTTTATGATGTTGAGTTGAGTTCTGTTTTGTGTTGTGGGTGTCTTGTTTGTTGCCAGGTTTTCCTGGCTTTATTACGCTCTTTGATTAGTCCTTTTAGCTCGCCCTGGACGTATGGTCGCTCCGTTTGGTAGAAGGGTCTAGAGGCACTTGCGTGCGCATTTAAAATTTCAGTGGTGAGATTGCTCACTTGGTCGTCAATCTCTTGGGTGGAGTTGGCTACTGGAAGGTCGAAATTTTCGGGGTTTGTTAAAATTTTAGTAAAAATACTCCAAGTAGTATTCAGTTGAGGCGGGGGAATTTCAAATTTAGGAGTCCGTGGAAAGTAAAATCTAATGGGATTGTGGTCCGAACTGAGTTCCGCGAGGGAATCTGCAGTGCAGGGCCAGTTTAAATTTTTAATCAGGGCGTAGTCAATAGTGGAAGCGGATCTATATCCATAGCGGGTTGGGGTAGGGGGAGCAATTAAATCAAGATTATTATTAGTGATATATCTTAAAAGGTAGTTACCTCTTGGATCACTGCTACCGCAGCCCCAAGAGGTATGTTTAGCGTTGTAATCGCCGGCCACAATGGCCGTGTTAAAAATTTTGAATAAAGTGTCGAGGTCGGCACTCAGGTTTCGATAGTTGGGGTTTGGTGGGATGTAAATAGACGCAACCATAAAAGGTTCTTGATCATTAGGGGTAAGTGCAACGAGAGTTGCTTCCACTCCAGTACGGAGAAGAGGGGTGGGGACATGAAAATGAGAAATATTTCTTTTAATGAGGATCGCAGTACCACCCCAGCCATGGGCCGAGTTGGGCCTGTCGTTCCTGTAACAGATGTAGTTAGGGATGCTAAAAGAATGCTCTGGTCTCAGATGTGTTTCTTGTAAAAGTAATAAATCAGGGGCGTGCTTATCAAAGAAATCGCGCATCTCAACAATACGCGATCTCACTCCGTCTGCGTTCCAGGAGAATATAGTAAGACCGAAAAAAGAATTACACATTATTAATATCTAGAGAGGAGATTGAGGTACAGATACCCTTTAACAGACAATGGAGTTTGTCTGTTGGATCTGAGCACTGCGAAGATTTTTTCATATCCGAAATTAAATTTGGAAAATAGTCGAAAATCTTTTTCATTTCGAAGATGGCGTGGAGGAAGGAGAATTCTCCTTCCTGTCCGGTAAAAGCATTAATTGCTCTTCTAGGTTTATTCCTTGAAATTTATTACTATTATCATTGTTGGACGCCGAGGAGTCATTTCCGCGTGCTGCCCTCTGTTGGGGTTTTTGCCTTGAACAGCTTGAGCATAACTCAAGCCGGGGGTAGTTATTGCTGCGCTAGCTTGGGTTGTTTCGTTGCGTTTTTTATTATCTTTTTGGGGTTGGCCTTTGCCCTTTCTGGGCTTAGGGAAGAGGGGGCATTCGGTCGAAGAGGCCATATGGTCTTTCGCGTTACAATTAATGCAAGTCGGGTTATTGATTTTTTCTTTGATGCTACACTGGCCCGTTCTATGCTCTTCACCGCATTTCAGGCAGCGCGTTTTCATGCTACAGTTCTGGCTTGCATGATGAAAAAAGTTGCAGTTGTAGCACTGCGTGGGTCTGGGGCTTTTTTTAAAGGGGTCGATTTTAATTTGCATATAAAGGCAATTTTTGATTTTAAAAATATCGTCGACATTTTCATCTCGAGCGATTTCTATCATGAATATTGGGAGGGGGCTTTTAGTTTTAAATTGGCGCAGTTGCGCAATTTTGAGAATATTGATTCCTTAATCAATGAGGTCTTTTTTAATTTCCTCAGGGTCGGTGGTGGCCAGGAGGCCTTTTATGACCACTTTGAGTGGTCTATTAGCTGGTGGGTCAGTAACATAGTACTGACATTTTTTGTCAGAGAGAAACAAGGTTATTTCCCTGTGATGGTCCGAGCTTTCTGCTTGGACTTTAATCCAGCCACCTACATGAGTGTTGGTGGCGGTTGGGTGCGTTCTGTGAATCTCTTGCAGGATTAGGTTATACTCCGGAAAAAGCTTCATCATGATCGGCTTAATTCGGGGGCAGCAGGGTGACATCCTCGACATCCTTATCTGCAGAGTTGAGAGCTGCAAATTTATTTTTGGTCGCGATAATTTTGCTATCCTCCTTAGGAACCTTTACTTGTTTTCCGCGGTATTTTAAATTCCTCATCATCCATATTTTTAGAGTTATCATTATTATTTTTAAAAGTTAACTTGGCTGGCCTGATTATAGGTTCAGCCCATCTTTTCTTATTATTTTTGTATTTAAAATTATGCGCGCATAAGGACACTGGGCACGGTAATAATTCAGACATATTACCTTCAAGGGCTTTGATCTGTTCATCTAGTCCAGCGGCTTCTTCTTCCAGCTTCAGGGTGGTCTCAGGCGTCGGTCCGGGATTTCGTTTCTCAACGTCAAGCAATTGAGCAACATAACCTTTTCGAATATTAAAAAGTTCGATTTGTCTGTCAATACTCTTCAAATGATTGCATTTCTGCTGATCAGAGGGAGTTTGAGGAATATTTTCCTCCATTTCAATAGATTGATCTTCGGAGAGATTTTCCATAGCGTCTTACTCCTTTGAACATGGCAAAAGTGATCGTTGATGAACTGGATGGAGTGACTAGGCCTGTCGGCCTCTAACCTCCTATCAGGTAATTTTTGATATACCTTTGACGAGTTCTACCATTGCCCAGTTTTAGGAATAAATCAGTTTAGTAATAAGAAAGTTCCGTAGATTTTAACAAAATAAATTACTTGGATGTGAGATTAAAATAACTATTAAAAATTTAACTTTAAAAACAGTGAAAAAATCATTGAAAAATGCGAGAAAAGAGGGCGGAGTTATCCTAGCCAATCCGAGTGCAGCAAAAACTGACTACCAGAAAGCGCGGGACGCAAATACCAATGAGCATTGCAAATTTGTCTTATTATTAAATTTTGAGCAGTTTCGAGTAAATTTATATTAGTTTTTGCTGCATGTCCCCAAACAGGGGAGGCATAGGCAAAAGTGGAGTTTAACATTCTGCTGAGGGGCATGATGGCGATTGGTTGGGCGATGGAATCCGGGAGGCGTGGCTATGGTTCTTCATCTGGGTGGAAAGTTTTTGAGTTTTTTGGCTTGGCTGAGAGCTAAGAGATTGCTCTCTGATTGGATGTTGGGTAGAGTGATCATTGACTCCGATTGGCTGCCCCGGGGGCTGAGATTTAAATTATGGGGAGGAGCATGTCCAGTGGGGAGAGCAGGAGAAAAATATTGACAAAAAATAAAGAAAGTTAAATTTTAGCAATTATGGTGTGCAATAAAAATTGCACGAGGAAATAGAATTACGGGGGATTATAGGAGTCAAGAAGAGAATTCTTCTTGGTCTCTTTGTATTGTCATTAGGGCAGTGCTTCTCAAACTTTCAATACTGGCGCCCCCCTTTTCGATCACAATTTTTTTCGCGCCCCCCTTATACATTAATAATGTACTGAATGCAATAATAATGCAATTTGACGCTAAAGCTACAATAGGCGATCTTAATTATAAACCATACAAATTAGTAACATAAGTATTAAAATTTTGTATTAAGCAATAAATAAATAAATAAAATAATAGGAAAATTATAATGTTATTTTTCCTTTCTCTAATTTTTAAATTGAACATATTGCAAAATGCGGTGGCTGCTTAGAAGACAAAATATAGGTATCTGCTAAATATAGAAAAAGAACTCAGAGGGTCAATTTCTAATCATAAGCATTCCTTATAAAAACTTTGCTTTCCAAGACAAGCCCATGGAAGTCGTTAATACTTATTAAACTTGTTCTTAATTTGGTATTAATTAATTATTTACAAAATACTCTGTGCATCACTGATACATTAAAAGTATACCGGCTGAAGTGCCCGCTCTTTGCACGAGTTCACACACATTTATAAGAAAATAAAACATTATTGATATAATAGCTGAATTGTAAGGGAAGCAAAGCCAAGTGCTCGACAAAATGTTTACAAAAACGTAAAATGATTTTTTTAAAATGGTTGCTCAAATTATAATCAGTTTTAAGCGAATTGTAATTTTAAGCCTCACAGAATTAGCATTTATGATTGATGTTAAACAGTAGCGCACACAGGAATTTTTCAAGGGGGAGGTCTAGGGTCGAAAGTTCACCAATCTTGTATCAGGTTCCTTTTGATTTTGTCGATTTTCGGGAACAAAACACAGTAAAAAAACTAATTCTTGAATAAATAATTAGCATTAATTAATAAAATTTATCATTAAAACAAATACTTAATTAAATTTTGCGTACTATAAACTTAGAATTATAATCAATCGGAAAAAAATCAAGGGCTTTGGGGGGTCCAGACCCCCCTCCCCCTTGTGTGCGCCACTGATTTTAAATAATGATCCATAATATAAAATATCGATGAAGAATAATTGTAGAATTTTTTTATATTTAAAGCGAAAAGACTTCAACATGTTTTTACCCGGGAGCAGACGCGCACTCGATACGGTCGGGGTTATTGAGTCACCCCATTCCCTTTTTTTATAATTATTTTATTGTACACGATACAAATCGTGATTCCAGTGAATAATTTAATTAAGAGAAAGTTTACTTACCTACTTTCAAGGACTTTTCAATTTTTCTTTGGTAATAAATAAACAGTTTTTCCCGAATTAACTATTTCGTAATCTGTGTGTCCCGCACGACCACTTCCGGGTAAAAAGTATATTCATTATGATAATATGTATGTTACTGCTAAAGAAATTGTGTGAAACGTTTTTCGTTATGCTTTATATGTTGAAAATATTTATAAAAATATGTCTTGGCCAAGTAATCCTTCATGTGCTTGTGTGTGTGTGTGAGCGTGCTCTCCATGGTTTTCCAAATATCATATAACTCTTTTGCATGGAAAAAAGCGCAACAGAGAACACATAAGAGAGGGGTCATAACTAACTGTACCAATAACTTAGAAGGTCAAACAGATTACAGCTATAATGTGCAGTATTTCAAAAATAATGACAGTGATGAATTTTTTATGTTCCTAAATTTTTTCGATTCTGGGTCTGGGATCTGTTTTTTCTCTGAAAGAGTAGTATGTTAGTTTCAAAAAGAAAGCGTAATAAAAAAATCTCTCATCGTGGGATTACAGCAAATCAAATACAAGTTTTTTTTATTTGGTTATAGGATCAAAGATAGCTAATTAGGTATTGAAGAAGTTTTTATTTTTGCTGACTTAATATCTCGCGCGCACGCCTATGAATTATATCAGAGTAAAAGTTCATTTTTTATTATATCGGAAAGTATTTTGTTTTAATTCATTCCAGTAAACTAATTATTTTTTAAATCTTTTATTTTTGATATGCTCGCGCCCCCCTCGTAAGGTCATCGCGCCCCCCCCAGGGGGGCGCGCCCCACAGTTTGAGAAACACTGCATTAGGGGTATATTGAGATAAATTTTGCATATTTATATTATTGGTAGCTTCTAAATCGTTAAAAAAGTTAATAGCTATATTCTGAATGTGAGATTTGAAACTTTTAATCTTAAGAGCATTACGTATGTCGTCATTACGCATGTATCTTATGGCTTTGACGATCATACGTATTAAAGAATTTTGCAAGGTATCAAGTATATTAATATTTGTTTTAGCGGCATAACCCCAAACTGGACATGCATAAGCTAAGATGGGACGCATAACGGCTGTATAGAGAAGCACTTTGTTTTCTATACTTAAATGAGAATTCCGGCCAATTAGGGGGTAAAGTTTAAACATTATTTTCCGGAATTTGTCGCGAACGTAATAAATGTGTTGTTTCCAAGTTAGGTGTGTGTGTGTATCAGATAATTCCAAGGTATTTGGCTTCCTGAGACCAGGGGATTTGAGTGTTGTACATGATAATAGGTGGTGGGAGAGACTGTTTTTTCGTGAAAATAATGGCAGTAGATTTTTCGACATTAATACTTATTTTCCATTTGTCGTAGAAGTTTTGCAAGAGTAGGTGTTTGTTTAATGCGAAGGAAATTGTTTTAAGATTTTTATACGTGGCGTGAATGGCAGTATCATCAGCGTAAAGATTAATTTTAGTGAGTGAATAGTCAGGGATATCGTTGATGTAGAGGTTAAATAGCAAGGGACCGAGCAAGGAACCTTGGGGACACCCTGCAGAAACAGAGTGTTCATTAGAAAGGGTCTCATTAATTCTGATACGGAAGGAGCGATTAGTGAGGTAAAAAGATACGTAACAGTTTCATGATTTAATATATTGTAGCATAATCTTATAATAAAAGTTGTTTGTTTTAAATTTCCAACTTTGAATTACAAGTTTTAATAAAGTTAAATATTACAGAAGGAAAAGAGGCCACAGAAAAATTATAATTTAAACAGGTCTAAGTTTTATTTAGTTAGTATTGATGAAAAATAACAAACTTTTCTCTAGTACTTTTAAAAATGTTTGTGAAAATAAATTTTACAATAGTATATTATATTTCAAAACACATTTTTGGAAAAAGGTTTAAAACATAACTGATATTGATAATACACGACTTATTAATTGTGCTATGAATTTAAAAGAAGATTTTTTGAGTTTTGAAAAATGTTAACGATATTTCTTTTTGATTTTACACAATGCCAAACAATGAGTTGTTACTGAAGCCTTGTGGATATAATATTGACCTTTTTCAGCTTGTAAATAGTTGATTGTAAATGTATGATTAACTTCTTATTGTTAAAGATTTATCCATGCATACTTTCTTTTTATTCTTTTGAAATATTGATTTTTAACTCTTTAGTTTATGCATATATATTACAGTAAATTATAATTTAATTTGAAAAATATTTTTATTAATAAATTTGTTATAAAACTAAAAATTTTAATGTTCTTGTTAGGGTTAGCATGAGTTTGTTTTTATGCCAATAGATGGCGCATATATTTTTGTATTGTATTCATAGTATTCTTTTTCATTATGTAAACTAACTCCAGTTCTTGTCGCCGAGTGTGTAGGCTGTATTTTATCCCTGCTAATCTAGCGCAAATAACAAAATTTACTTTGCATGTTTTATTTTATTCAATTTTAGAAATTTGAATAAATTCTTTACGTTTTAATACTTTAAAGCAAAATGTGTTGTTTTTTTAGGGAGGGGAGGGAATATTCTGAAAGATGTTTGAAATAGCTTCAGAGATCAATTTGATAAGAATTTATTTTATTTTGGGAGAGAAAAAAATTAAATATTTATAAGAATGCTAAAATAAAATAAAACACCGATATTGTCGATGATTTTAATTTTTTAAAAAGATTCCATTTTATTATTACATAGATCTCAAATTTTGTTATAAGAAACAAACAAAATGTAAATGGCATGTAAAATTTTTAATTCATTAATGTATTAGCAAACCATTTTTAGATACATAATCAAAAAAAATAGTTATTATATGCTACCAAAGCTGTAGTATATAACAACATTAGAAATGCCTTTGAAACATTAGATATATTATTTGTAAAAGTAGTTGCATTATAATATAGTTACAGTACATATTTATTATTTGTTACTACTTTTCAGACTATAATAACACGATACTAACAGGCAAAATATAAAATAAATAAATAAAAGAAAACCGTTCTTATATTTTTGTTTTATGTATTTCAACTTAAAAATAAATGAAAATACAGTTGTGAAATTAGTAGCTTGAAACGTTAATCGTCTTAAAATATTAGAAACAGCGTCCATGTTCGACAGCAAATGATGGAAGAATGATTTGACCCGTGGCGGCAAAAATCTCTGTTCATTCAGAATCGCTGTGAATTGGAAAGATTGCTATAGACTCGGAATCGTTTGGTGTGAAGGGAGCCTATCGCGAATTATGGAATATCGCGAGGAAGTTTTTAATTGCCTTTCTTAGTGAGAGGGAGTTTTAGTGAGTTTGCCAATCTCAAAAAATAAAAATAAAAACTTTTTTAAACCTGGTTGTTTACTAACAAATGAGATTTAAGGTTAAACTTGATTAGATTGAGAGAGATATATATTAAATATTAGCTGGTATACCCGTTCTTCGCACGGGTGAACTGAAAAATTAAACAACACAAATTGAAGGATAAAAAAAGTTTTTAATGAGTTAATTTTACGTGAATTGCAAATTAAACAAAAAAAAAAGCTTTTTGCATATCTCAGCTAAAAAGAAAAGCACCTTTGTTAAATTTTAAGTATGTAGGTCTAATAGCTGATAAAAAGGATTTGTTTTTATTTATAACTCCCTGTAACACTCTTGATGGTCGATTTTTGAAAATACCTCCCTAAGCTGATCTCTGCTTAGCAAAAGTAACACATTGTTAAAAGTGTTGCGTAATGAACGCTTAAAATAGTGTAAATAATTTATATCTAAAAGTGTAATACATTAATATTACTTTCTGTTGTATTTAAGTTATGTTAAAATTGTAATATTCGCAAGCAACGCCGTTTCTTAAACTATAATGGCGATTCAATGAAAAACATAGCGAAATGTTTACGATAGAGTCAAGTAGGCAAATGTATAGCTACTTTCATTGCTCGAGCTTTGTAAGACCCGCCGTGAAGGGCAGCGATGCATGTTAATTCTTTATCCACTGCATTATGATTTACTGCAGTTTTTTTTCATACAATACTTTTTTTTGGATCACTACATTGAAAATTAAGGGATATACATAAACAAAATACTCCACTTTGGGAAATTTAATCCGTTACAGCTAATAAATCAATTAAAGATATTCCACTGTAAAATTAATTATATACACCGTTCACTTAAAATAAATAGTCAAATCGTTTTCTAAGGTCTTTATTAACATACAAAAACACAAGACACTTAAATTTTGACATAAACTATTTTTTCGGGACAAAAATAATAATCTTTGCAATCCGCTGAAAACGCAATATCATCTACAAAACTATTCGTCTTCCCCGCTAAAATACTCATCATAGAATCCGTGCTGCCATATATCTTGGAAGAGTGGATTTCAAAGAGTATTCCTGCTAAGTATTGGTAGAATATTCATTCTCTAAGTTGGTGTGGTGAGTTAGTTAAGAGAAGGGGGTGCTAGCTCAGATGTCGTCCACGTCACTTGATCATGGTTCAAAATTACGTGGTCCGTTGCCAAAAGCCCTCGCGTAGCTGAACAGTGCAACGTTAATATTCACTCACTCCAAAAAAGACAGTATAGTAATTATAATTATTTTTATACTTTAAAATGCAATATTCGCCTTTTCAATTATAATTATAGCATTATAATTAACTACTAACCACAAACAAATTTTGAAAATTTGTCCAAATGATGTAGTGTGAAAGAGAAAGTTTATTTACTTTTAGTACCAGACCCGATAAAAGCATTTATTTTGAAAAAAGATCAATTTCTTACTACCAAATATGCTTAATAAAATCTTTAAAAAACCCCATTCAAATAAAGAGAGATTTATAACAACCTCTCCCTTCAAAACTTAGTTTTATTCTGAAATAAAAAAAATTAGGGATTATGCTGATCACAGGAATTAATTAGAAGCGAGCGCCTTGCTTAGCCAAAACAAAAAGGGTTTCTTCACAAACAAAAGATAGATATATGCTGTCGTGGGCTTTTTTATAGCGCACGTCAGAATTGCTTGCAGATGGCAGAATTTTTTCCTACTTACTTGACAAATATCGTTATATTTTGGACACTTCACACAATATCTTTATAAATTATAGCCTATGTGTTATTCTGATGTATAAGCTATATTACTGTAAAGTTTCATTAAAATCCACTCAATTGTTTTTGCGTGAAAGACGGCCAAACATCCTCACAAACTTTCGCATTTATAATATATATGTTGATTGAAAATTTGCTATTGAAGCACACATATTTTCCACGAATTGAAGACCATTTGTATTTTTGTGTTCAGTTATCTTATGTATTAATTTAATTTAAATTTAATTCAGTGACATATGCTTCTTAAGTTTTAAACTTCACTACAGTTAGAAATTTAATTCTTTTAAAGTGAGAAGTAGTACCAGCTGTTGAAAAGACATTAAAGTAGATAAATTCGCAAAAATTCAATGTTAGGTAAGAAGGGGTCTACCTTAAACTGAAAATCATGGCTAGTGGTCCATGAGACTAAGTTTGGGAGCCTTTGATCTATGCAATTTTAAGCAACTTCTTAGATGTAAAATGACACGAAGCTCCATATAAGAATTAAAATAAGACCCGAAGTTTCGTGGTGGCATGTCAACATGAGCATAAATCTCCATTTGGTTCTCAAGTCCTTTCTTTTTGTCATACACGTTTTAATAATCAGAACTTAAATAATCGACGAAAGGTTAAGGAATGTAGAATGTTCGCGGGAGTTCCTGTTTCCCGCAGGGAAATTTAACCTCCAATCAGTTGTAATGAGGGATAGCTTGAGTTTGGCTTACTTTTCAAATCGCAGCCCAGTACTGTTTTTAAAATAAGAATTTAAAAATTTGAGATAAGAGTAAAGATTAATTAATTTAGTAGAGAATTAAAATCATGAAAATGGTGGGTATAATACTTTAGGCGTGGAAAGAGAATCGATGTGTTACCTATTTTTAAAGTGTAGGATGAGAAATTATTGGAAACAAAATGGTGAAGTGGGATTTATTCTAGCGAAAAGTTCACTTTGGCGCCGAAGCGACTCCTAACGGCTTTATCCGCTGTGAGGGGGGGAAATAGGACCGAAACAGGGAACATGTTCGGTCGCAATCTGCTCTCGGTCTGAAGAGTGGCCCAGAAAGGGCACACTCTTTAATCTAGAAATTAGGTCACAGTTAATATGGACGGTGAAACGTTTTTTTTAAATATATTAATATTTAGCTGTTTAAAAAAAGTGAGAACTCTTTCAGAAACAAATTTGGATTTTCAAAAATGTTTTCAATTACTTTTTAATGTGCATGCTGTGATCCCACTGGAAGCATAATCACATATTATGTTTTCGATTGAAAGATATGTTTTAATATATTTAAAAAATGTCACTTTGGAGCAATGAATTCTCTTTTACTGAAGAGGGACTGCGGAATTTCAAAAACTTCCTTTTTCCAAAAGATGACGTTGTTTGCAACTCGGATGACGACAAGAACGATAAAGCTTGTTATCTTGTTACCTACCGTTACTATAGCAACGGGGTGTGGTTTAAAAATTATTGACAGATGTTTTTGGCATGAGAACGCATGCGTTGTTTGAAAACCTGAGCGAGCAGAAAAAAACGTCTCGTGGGGAAGGGAGATTGTTCCGCTTATGGGGGGTGGGGAGAAGAGAAGAAAGCAAACACGTCAGGTTCGACCTCGAACCTTCTTTCCCGTACGGAAAGAAAACGAGTCGTTCGAATTCCTAGAACGACGTACCGAAACGTTCAGAATTCCGAGGGCTTTCTCTCAGTGCAAAGATTTCGAATTTAAGTCTAAAAGGAGGAAAATAATGGCGAAAAAGGTGAGGAAATGGATGAAAGAGAGTTTCCTACTATAAATGGTTTCTAGTTTATTTCTGCCGCACAAAATCTGGTGCGGAGAGCCGTCGTTTTAAAGCCGTGCTAGTGGATTTTAATTTTTTCACGAAGAATTTGGTAGATCTTCAGATGAAATTTAGAAAAAGGTTTTTTTTTTTCCTTCAAATTTCAAGGGATGTTTTTTTTTATTTATCTTTGCACAATCTAATTTTCTTTGGTTGATAGGAATATGCGAAATTGTAATAGATTTTTTCTGCTCATATCTCTTAGATACAAACTGTATTTGAAATTTCCATATAAGAATGCTTATCATGGAAACAATCAGCTTTGATTTGAATCTATAAAAAAGAATATGTCCTTTTTTTTTAGAAAATATTCACTAGAGCACAATTTTGTCAGTCTTTTTTTAACAGCATTCCATTTCTTGTTTCCCAAATTAATATTATTTCCAATCAGGGGTATAGTTACCGCCGTATTAATGATATGGAGCCCTAAGCTTTGAGGGTCCCAAAACGTGTAAGGAAAAAATCGCAGAGGGGGCCCTAAGAAGGGCCCCAAGGCACTTTGATACAGGGCCCACTCAGGACCACACAAATTTCACTGTCTTCAGTTAAACTATTATATTCATCGAATTCATTTCCAAATTAAGCTTCCTTTTTGTTTCCTAATCTGCATTCTTAACATTTCGGTAAAAGTAGGCCCGAGCAATTTGTATTTATTATACACTAGCTAGAAAAAGTCTGCGTTCATGTACTATTGCTTACATGAACAACGAAAAAAAGTTTAAAAACAGGAATTTAAAAAACAAATTTTAATTAGATTTTATTTAGTACATTTTAAGTATTCAGAATAACAAAAGTAAATTTTGTTTGCCTTCATAGATTTTAAAGTAAAGACAGATTTATAGCGATACTAACAAAAATCAAGTAGAAAAAGTCTGCGTTCACTGTTTTAGTAGTAAGTATAAAAACTATTTTAAAAGGGAATAATGTTCCATTTTGTTGCTAGTTGAATAACCTCATCATTTCAGAACCTTCTGAAGTCGTTTCGGCATTGAACTAACAAATCTTGTGGTATCTTCTCCCATTGGTTTTAAGAACACTCTTCAGCGTATCCTTTGCTGGTGTAACGTCACTTCTCCGAAACATCAACAACGGTGGCTTCTTTGTTGGACTCGACTGTTGTAACTCCTGTTTAGCGGCGCTGTAGTCGCTTGCTTCTAGTGTAAATAGCGTTCCTGTTTTGTAAATAAAAACGTTTTTGTCCCTCCATCCGACTGGGGTGTTTTTGTGCGTCGCTTCTCCTTCTGACAGGTAAGAGCAATTTATTCATTTTAATGCACGAATCCGAACTGAATTTTTGAATTACGAATTTGAATAATTATTTAGAACTTTGAATTTGAACATTATTTTGGTGCCGAAACCCGGGACCAGCCTTTAGATAAATTATTGCGAACTGTTAGTGTAGTTGAAATCTTGCGAACAGTATTTGAATTTGAAAATTTAATTTATACGAAATGTGTGGATATCGAAGTTCTTAAAAAAATTCGAACACCTGTCAGAAGGGCGGCAACAGAATTATCGAACTCAATTAAAATTGAAATTGAGAAGGAAAATGCATCAAGCGATTTAATAGAAGAACTTTTAGCAAAATTAATTGATAAAGAAAAACAACTTGAGAATGTTGACAAAGATATCACGATTCTCACTAATATGGATGACCTAGAAAAGGAAATATAAAAACAACAAGAATACCATGATTCAATAATAACTTGTAAAGTGCGTGCCAATAAAATATTAAACAAAAGAGAAACTGAGTCGAGAAACACACCTATTACAAGTTCTAGAAGCGAACAACAATTTTCAAGTTTAAAACTCCCTCAACTGCAAATCCCACAATTTGACGGAAATATTTTAAAATTTAGTGATTTCTTTGCCCAATTCGAAGCAGCAATACACAATAACTCAAATTTAAGTGACGTTGAGAAATTTAATTATTTAAAATCTTACTTAATTGATGAAGCTGAAATAGCAATTAGAGGTTTAACTTTAAGTGCAAATAACTATACAATCGCATTAAACATAATTAAAGAGCGATTTGGCAGAAAAGATTTAATTATTGATTCGCATATGTCTAAATTTTTACATTTAAATCCTGTGCGAAAATCAGATGACATTTTGAGCTTGCGTAAACTGTATTCTGAATGTGAAATCCATATTCGAGGATTACAAAACTTTAGGGTAAATCCGGACACTTATAGTTCCCTATTGTATCCAATAATTTTAAAATCTGTTCCTCGGGATTTATCATTAGAGTTCACCCGAAAATCATACGGTCAAACGGAGAATATGATTTCTGATTTATTAGACTTCTTAAAAATAGAAATTCAATGTCGCGAGAAAAATGAGCATTTAACTAAAGAATTTAATTCTTATGATTCCAATCCCCGAAAAGAAACCAGAAATTATTATAACGAAAAACAGAATTATAAACACAGTAAATTTAATAAAAATAACGTAGATTTAGCGTATGGAAAAAATAAAAATACTTATGTCCCGACGACCTCCGCGTTTGTTGTCAATGTAAATAAGTGTGTATTTTGTTTGGGAAATGATAATAAAAATGATCATAGTTCCGATTCTTGTCCGAAATCAATCGAGGAAAGGAAATTATCTCTTAGGAAAAACGGCATTTGTTATCTATGTCTCACACGAGGCCATATATTTCGGGCTTGTAAAAAGGCTAGGGTTTGCGTTAATTGTAAGGGTCGTCACTCCGAACTGATATGCGATACTTCTTTCATCCCCACAAACAACCCTGTTGACCAAAAGACCGCCTCGGAGAACGCAGGTGTTCGGGGTTCCTCACTGCAATGTGACACCCCCCTGAAAAGTATTTCATGCTGTAATGTGAATACAACTCCTAACGAAATTCTTCTCGAAACGTGTAGGGCTTTATTGGTAAACGAATCGAAGAAAAAGGAAATAAATCTCTTGTTAGATAACGCTTCGCAGAGATGTTTTTTTAAAAAACAGTAGCCTCTGAAATGAAGCTTCCTGTGAAACGCAAAGAAAATTTATTGGTTTACACATTCGGTTCGAGAACACCCATTCAAAAAAAGATACGAAGTTGTGGAAATTACCCTCTGTAATCTTAACGATTCTGTAAACACGATCACTATTGAAGCTCTTTTAACGGATGTCATTTCCGGAACTCCTTTCAAAATATCGGCGAATAAATTAAAGAAATCGCTTAGTTGTAAAAATGTTCACTTTTCTGACTTAAACGAATTGAATGGAGATGAGATTTCATTGTTAATAGGGGCGCAATATTTTTGGCAGATTCATTCCGGTAAAAAGGAGAAATTAACAAAAACTTTGTTTGCGATAGATACCATTTTCGGGACAATAATCCAGGGTAGAATATCGCCTATGGATGTACATTATAAAGAAAACGTTTTTGTATTTAAAATAGAATGTTGTTCCCAATTAAATGAAAATTTAACCCAATTTTTTGGAAATTAGAATCGATGGGAATTAGTGATACAGAAAAGAATATGTTAGATAGCGATAACGACTATATTTCGAGTTTTGAGAATAATTTAAAATTTAATAACGGAATGCATGAGACTAAATTATTTTGGGAAGATAAACCAAGCGATTTGGAAAATATTTGGGCAATAGCGAAGCGCAGATTCGGTAATTTAAGTATAAAAATGCAAGACAATAATTGGCTTTATAATGAATACAAAAATATTGTTAAAGATCAAATTAAAGAAAATATTGTTGAGGAATGTTCATCACATTTCTAAACTAATTCTTATTATATGCCTCATTCGGCTGTGGTTCGAAAAGACAAAGAAACGACAAAAGTTCGAATGGTTTTTGATGCGTCCTCGAAAGGTAGAGACTGTAAATCTTTGAATGAGTGCCTTTATGCGGGTCCACCTTTGAATCCCCGAATAATAGATGTAATCTTGCGATTTCGCGAATATGAACATGCATTTTGTAGTGATATTCAAGGGGCATTTTTAACGATTGGAATAGCTGAGGAAGATCGCGACTATTTAAGATTTTTTTGGTTTCCGAATGATGGAGATGCCAAATCGTACAAAATAATGAGAATGAATCGTGTACCGTTTGGGGTGAACTTGAGTCCTTTTATACTTGCTGCGACGATTAAATTCCATATACGGAAATATAAGGAAGATTATAGAGAAACTTATGAACTGTTGAATACTTCTTTATATGTTGAGGATCTGTTCACCGGTTCATCCGAATCCGTTTATAAGGCTTTCGATCTCTCAAAAGACGCGATTGAAATTCTTAAAGATGCTAACATGAATTTAAGAAAATTTAAAACTAATTCGAAGGAATTAAGAAAATTATGGAACGAAAACGGTATAGGTGATGTTTGTGAATCGGGTGAGCGTTCTTTAAAGGTTTTAGGAATTATTTGGAATTTAAATAATGATACATTTAAATTAGATGCACAACCATTGCTTGAGTTAATTAAAAATTTAAAGAATTCGAAACGCTGTGTTCTAAAAATAGCAGCAAAAATATTTGATCCGATAGGTTTTATTTCCCCATTTGTGTTAATAATAAAATGCTTAATGCAAGAAATTTGGGAATACGGTCTCGGCTGGGATGAGCAATTGCCCACCGAGTTAAAGAATAAATGGGAGACTTGGTGCTCTCAAGTTTGTCTTCTAAACGACTTGACATTGGAATGAAAATATTTTCCATATCCTTTAGATAAGGGAAAGGATTTGCAATTGCACATATTTTGTGATGCAAGTCCCAGAGCATTTGGAGCAATGGCGTATTTTCGTTATGTCACTGCAAATGACGATATTTACACGAGTTTTATAACCGCTAAAAACAGAGTTTCTCCTCTCAAAAAGTTAACCTTCCCACGATTGGAACTTTTGGGAGCAGTTTTAGCCTCGAGAATTTTGAAATATTTAACATTAAAATTTAAATTCCCTATTTTGAAATTTTTCCTCTGGAGTGATTCTTCTATTGCTCTCCATTGGATTAAAGGAAAAGCTTCAAATTACAAACAGTTTGTTTCGAATAGGGTAATAAAAATCCAATCAAATTCCGATCCGTCTGATTGGCATCATTGCAGTGGGATGGGAGAGAAAATCCAGCAGATTATGTTTCTCGTGGAGCGAATCTCGAGACGATTATTAACAGCTAATTTTGGATGCATGGTCCTCAGTGACTTCGCACGACGGAAAACAACTGGCCGAAAAGCTTGAATTGTGACTTTTCTTCAACCGACCCATGTGAATCCGAAGAACAAGTGTTTATGTTCGCATGTGAATTAAACACAGCCTCAATAATTAATTTAAGCAAATTTAGCAGCCTGCAGAAATTATTGCGAGTTACTAGTTGGGTGCTTCGTTTTGTGCATAACATTCGCAATAGATTCAATAAACGATCTGACGACTTAAGTACAGAAGAAATCGATGGTGCCGAAAAATTTTGGATTCAATTAGTACAGAGAGATGCTTTCGCCGAAGAAGTTAATTGTTTACGTGCACGCAAACTACTACTCAAAACTTCAGTAATTTTAGAGTTTAATCCTTTCCTTGATTCAGATGAACTGATACGTGTCGGTGGAAGACTGCAAAAATCTAAATTACCTTATTTACTAAAACACCCTATCATTTTACCGGCCAAGCATTACTTCGTAAATTTAATGGTGCGAGACTCTCACGAAAAGGTTTTTCACGGTGGTATTGGTGAAACTCTACTAGAAATTAGAGAGCGATTCTGGCTCATTAAAGGGAGACAGACTGTGAAAAACATCTTAAAGAAATGTTTGATATGCAAAAGATTTAGTTCGGTTTCAGGTGTTCAAGTCACCGCTCCGTTACCAGCTCTTCGTGTAGAGCAGTCAGCTCCATTTTCTGTAGTTGGAATAGATTTTGGAGGCCCCCTCTACACAAAAGACGAGAATAAACATTACATTGTTTTATTTACGTGTGCTGTTACGAGAGCTCTTCACTTAGAGCTAGTGAACAACCTTACAACTGAAACGTTTCTATTAGCACTTCGACGTTTTATTAGTCGTCGTGGTCTGTGTTCGAAAATCTTGACTGACAACGCAAAAACTTTTAAGAAATCCGAACTTGAACTGAAAAACTTGTGGCAGATTATCAGCGATCCTACAATGAAAGCGTTCTACGCTTCTCATAAAATCTACTGGCAGTTTATGATCGAACGAGCACCCTGGTGGGGCGGCTTTTACAAAAGACTTATTCGAACAGTAAAGCTTGCTTTACGAAAGACTGTGGGAAGAGCAACTTTATTTCGCGATGAGTTGGAGACTCTTTTAATTGAAATTGAAGGAGTGCTCAACTCTCGCCCTCTTACATATATTTTTAGTGAATTTAATGAACCTGAACCTCTTACGGTCGTATTCTCAATCGCGGGTTATCCTCGAGTTATCCCTGAACCGGAGGTAACTCGCAGATTGACGAAACATCGTTATTCTCAACTGCGGATCGCGCCAAATCCACGGATTATTCATCCAAAGGTAACCCGCGGATTCTACTCGCCGATTTCGGAGGGTAACTCACGGATTTCGATCTCGCGAAACTGTTTGTAAACAAAGATGGACGACCACTTCGATTCTTTTCTGCTTGAGGATTTAGAAACTTTGGAAAGTATTGAAAGAAGGTCAGTTTTCATACCTGAACATCGGAACAACGATTTAGATGAACTGGATGAAGATGATTTCCGTCGTAGATACAGATTTTATAAAGGCACCATCGAGACGCTTGTAAAATTACTGCGTACGAAGTTAGATCCTGCGACTGGCCGAAATCATGCTTTGACTGCAGCTGAGAAAGTTCTGGCGGCTGTTCGTTTTTTTGCGTTTGGTAATCGTCAAATTAATGTGGGTGACTTACACAGCATAAGTCAGCCATCCACGAGCAGAGCGATTACCGATGTTGCAAGGGCTCTTGAAGAACTTCGACCGCAATATATCTATTTGCCACAAACTGAAGATGAGAGAATGCAGGTGAGTTTTATGAATGTTCAGTGAATGTATAATTTGTTTCGTGAAAAAAATGTCTATAGGTAAATTTAATGCAAAAGTTTTTTTGTAAATAAATATATATATTTTTATCTGAATCACTTGAAAAACAAAAAAAATATTAATTCATAGCAACATATTCGTAAAAGAATAAATATGCAAAATTTTTGAGTGTTGTCATTTCCCTACTTTCATAAAACTTGAACAGCATGTAGAAAAAAATTTACATTGCATACACATGGAATGACATAAAATATATAAGCACAGAGAGAATATTACTCAGTAGAAAATCATACATGTAATGAGAGTGCCCCTGTCGCATTCATAAGAAGGTCCAAGAAATCCAGAAATATATTCTTGCTCTAGCTGTTATAGTTGAAAAATTATTCGTTAGAGTAATCAGTTTTGTAACATGTTAACAGGGCTTTATTACTGCATGGCCGAACCGGGCCTCAGCCCGAAAACTATTAAGAATGTGTATTAACTTAAACATATTTATATTTTAAAATGAATTCCTTGCTTTTTTTAAAATGAAACTGAAGTCAAATATTCTGAATTACCAGTAAAATAATCCCTGCTTCTAAATTTTGAGCTATTTGATCATTCAATTTTGTTTCCATTATTAATAGGGAAAAAAGCATAACAGAAGCAATGCTTGCACTTTTGCGGGTGGAAAGCGTTGCTGGCTTGCACACTTATCACCATAAATGGCGGTTTCATGTTAGTATGCAATAAAAATATTTTCAATTCTAATAATAACAATGGCACAAAAATTTGCTGATAGATTTTACGCCAATTATCAGAAGTCGTTATGATAAATTTAAACTGGTACATTAGTTTCCGATTAATTGTCATGCAGGATTTGGAAAATTCACCATGGGTATTGGGTTTGTTTTCCCGTGCTCATCACATCAGTTCCTGATGCACTTCATAAAGGGCTATCCCTATTGCATCGAAATACTGTAATGTTTACATAACAAGAAAGATAGTTGTATGTAGTTCTTACTGTTTGTGTCATCAAGTTTAGTCACATATCTATGCATTACTTCTCAGATCAGTCAAAAATTCTACAGAGAGTTTGGATTCCCTGGCATTTATGGTGCTCTGGATTGCTCGCTAATCAAAATCCTAAGCCCTGGAGGAAGCTTAGCAGAGACATTTAGGTGTCGTAAAGGATTTTTTGCATTAAATGTGCAAACTGTGAGTGATCCCAACCTTTCCATACGTAACATAGTTGTGCGGTGGCCAGGAAGTACACATGACTCTACAGTGTTTGACCACTCTTACCTCAGGGCACATGTAGAAACGGAAGTACCGAGTAGTTACCACCTATTAGGAGATAGTGGCTATCCTCTGCGATCTTACCTGATGACACCTTTTCTTAATCCAGTTGGAGCAGGTCAAGTGAGGTGCTTATGTTTTTTTATACACCTCTATTGTTATTATTTTTTGTATGTAATATGATTATACATCTAACTAAAATCTTAAAAATAATTCACAATCTCCAGATATGAAGATAGAAAATATAATAAAATACACAAAAGTGTACAAAGGGAATGCTCAGCCCGGGGGCCAAAAATGACATTTATGACATTTTTTCTGATATAGATAAGGTTGTATCTTGAAATTGTCTTCTAACATACACTTGTGAAATATTCTCTTCTAACATACACTTGTAGAGATACGGTACATTCGAGAACATAATTTTTTTTCTTCGAAGTCAGATACCCAGTTTTTTTTTTATGTGGAGGAGGTAATTTGAGTTAAGGATTCTGTGCTATTTCGAGTGAATAAGTTGACGAACATAGATAAGTTGAATTAATGATTGTGTGGCGTGTTTGGGAATGTTTTTGAGATGAATCTAGGACAATTCGGGTTGAGGATTATATGGGATTTTGTGTACATAAGTTGATGAGCATAGTTGGTTTTAGTTATTGGTATTGTGGAGAAGTCTATTGGTTATTTGGACGTTGCAGATAGGTTTAGTTGGTGTTACTGAGTATATGAAATTTTGTGTACATAAGTTGATGAGCATAGTTGGTTTTAGTTATTGGTATTGCGGAGAAGTCGATTAATTATTTGGAAGTTGCAGATAAGTCTAGTTAATGTTATTGAGTATGTGAGATTTTGTGTACATAAGCTGATGAGCATAGATGGTTTTAGTTAATGGTATTGTGGAGCAATCGATTGATTATTTGGAAGTTGCAGATAAGTTTAGTTAGTGTTATTGAGGCATAAGATGTGAACGATCTGAGGTAAAGGCATTTTTGGATTATCGAGGAATCATTTTAAGGTTACTGAGAATTTTAGGTTGGTGTTATAGAATTATATTTGAGTTATTAATCAGAGGATTTTCGATGAATTGAGTTAGCGGTACTGTTGTAAATCGAGGATCTTGTTTTTTTTTCGTGTTTGTATATTTGTTGCGCGTATAGTGAAACATTTTGAGTTTTTTTTATTATCTAGACTTGATACATTGTATTACATTGATTGTTAAAAAGTTATGTTGATTAGTTAAGCGATATTTTTTTTTATCTTGGAATTTATGTTTAATTTTTGTAGCACTTGCAATAATTTTCTTTTAGTTAAATTACTTTACTCTGTATGTGTCGCCTCCTGTCATGGGTCGCATTATCAATTTTATGTTCTAATTTCTTTTTTCTGAAATTTTCAACTGCACTTGTGATTTCTGGAATTCATTTCTCAAATGGAAATTCGAATGTATTGAATGAGGAAGGAAATTTTTTTTCCTCTCAAATTTATTTTAAAAGCATTAATCGATATAGTTAATTTTTTTTTACAATCGGATTTGCAAAAAAAATTTTTTGTCTTAATTTCATTCTGTCTCTTGTGCTGGCGTTTGCGGCATGCAGCAAATCGTTTGCGCAGGGAATGGCATGTACATTTTTTTTTGCCTTTTTAAACAGTGGGGGTGCATACTGATCACATGCGCATTCATGTTTTGCAATTCTAAATTTAATTACAGTAATTTTTTTCCCCTTAATTTCAAATTGTAACCAATACTCGTAGTGAAATTTTTTTTAAATTCCTTAGGCTACTCAGCATTCTTACAGGTTATAAAATTTTTTTTATCATTTATACGACTCGTTAATTCATAGAATTTTAATTTGCAAATCTGAATTAATTACATTAATTTTTTTTAAAAAAAAACTTTCATTTGTAACCAATGCTTGTAGTGAATTTTTTTAATTTCTAAGGCTATTAAGCATTCTCGGAGGTTATAAATTTTTTTCTCCACCTATGCACACCCATCGTTTCAATCTCTAAATTTTTACTTTTACTTAATTATTTTCATGAAATATTGTTATCAATGCTCTTAGTGAACCATTGCAATTTCTTATGCTTTGAGTATGTGAAGAGTTCTGCTAGTAATTTTTTTTTGGTGGTCTGGGACATTCACTTCACATTAGTCGTGTTAAGATTTCGATGTTAAACGATTATGAGGTGTCTGTTTCTGGGTGCCACGCTTGAATTGTATATAGATGTTTTCACTAGCGTTTATTTCTTATCAGTGTATTTTGTTCAATACTCCTATGTGTGGTTATTGTGAGTAGTGCAGTTGTTAGATACGCAAATTTTGAATTTTTTTATGTGTTACTCGTCTTAAATTTTTATTATTTAGTGGCACACGATTCTTTGTGATTGTTTAATTATTTCTATTTGCCATTCTGTGTTTGATGTTTTTGTAAATTGTTTGGGTGATCCATTCAGTGAATTTTTTTTCTCCTCTTCGTACAGGAACGTAATTGTAGTTGTTGACAGTTAATTGTTTTTCCTCACGGAATTAGGTAGGAACTTTGGAAATTGCTTATAAATTTTTTTTAAAATTCTTATTTTAATGTTATGAGAGGTGAGAGGAGTGGAAGGTTGGTGCTTGGAGTCTACGACGGCGGTCACAAAGGGCCAGGTTTTTTTTATTTTTACAAAACAATTGTGGCTTCATGACTAATATGGTTTCCCTGGGAGACAAAGTTTTTTATTTTGCAGTTTAGCAGATTTCGTTGGAGATGTGGAACCGCCGATAAAACTACAGGCATCACGGACGAGCCGCGGACTTCTTGATAAAACTACAGGCATCATGGACGAGCCGCGGACTTCTTGATAAAACTACAGGCATCACGGACGAGCCGCGGACTTCTTGATAAAGCTACAGGCATCACGGAGGAGCCGCAGCCCTCTTGGCCATAAACATAAATGAACTCTCTTCTAGCATTGATTACATTTTTTTGTGTATGTTTTTAATTTGAAGGAGGGGAGGAGTGATGGGAGGTCGCCAGTCCCCAAAGTTATAATTGCAGTTTTTACATTTGCCCTGTTCTTGCTGTTTACATGAAACGGAATTTGGTGGAATGCGTCTTTCTTACCCCACCTCTGAGGGCGAACCTTAGCAAAGGGTGACACGTTCCCACGCTTAGAAGGGGCATTGTACCCATAAAATATCAGAATATCGGGGGGTGTCATTAGAATTTCCCGCGCTTAAAAATGTCATTGACCGTGGCGCAGTAACCATACGCTGACTCTGGACCAATGAGAGAAAATTAAGCGGACAAAGTAAAGAATCCGCTCCAGCATATCGGTGCAATAAGGCACCGAATAAAAACGGGATGCACCCCGATTAGACACCCTTGGGACTCTGAGCTAACATATCCTTTTTAGATCCAGGCCTAGGACTGGACTCCACGGGACTCCGAGCGGCGACATGTTCACTCCTTTCCTTCACCCCTCTTTTAAAGCTAAGTAGAATTTTGTTGTAACCACTTGTACTTTTGCATAAAATTAATCTTATCAATCAAAAAATAAATTAATTGTTAATTTAAAGAACGGCCTTTTAATTTAGTGTTCTGTTTTATTGTCTTTAAAGGATTTAGTGTTTAATTCTTAACTTAAGCTATGATGCGACGTATCTGTAGAACCTGGGTAATTGAAATTGGGTTTATTGAATTGATTAATCTTTTAAGTTAAACCAGCGTCGCATTAATAATTTTTTAAGTTCTTTTTTAATCTTTTTCTGTAGTCTATTATAATTTGTTTTATGAATGGGATTTAAAGAGTTTTGAAAGATTTTTCTGGCTTTATTTTTCTGTCTTATGAGGTTTTGTATGTGTTGTGGAGTGTTAGTGTGATTCCTGCTTGTGATTGGTCGGGAGGCGTGTTCGTAGGCGGAGAGGACAGCTTCGGTGAAAAGGTTGATTTTATTTTCTAAGATATCGGGATTTGTGATTTTTTCGAAGTCCGAAATATGAGTGTTATTATTAATGTACTCAAAAAATTTTGACCAACAGGTGGTAACTGCTCTAGTATTATCCTTATGAATATTAGAATGAAAAGAAAAATTAAGAATAACGGGGTTGTGGTCGGAAGAAAGTTCCGGGATAGAGAGAATTGTGTAGGGGTATTGAAAGTTGTTTATAAGCGCTAAATCCAATGTATTAGATGAATTGTGCCCAAATCTGGTCGGGGATAGAGATAAGAAGAATTTTATAATCAGGATTAGTTGAGGTGGAGTATTAATTTTGATGAGTTTATAGATTAAACCCACATGCCATACACGGTCAAAGGCTTTCTGGATATCCAGAAAAATAGCCCCGTGTATTTTTTATCTTTGTAGCCAGTTTTAACGTATTCGACTAATCGGAGCAACTGGTGCGAAGTGGATAGACGAGGACGGAATCCGTGCTGTTGGGAGATTAGAATTTTATTGTTAGTAAGGTGAGCATTGAGTCTTGTGAGGATTAGTTTCTCAGCGAGTTTGCTTAGTACTGGTAGGAGACTTATTGGTCTATAGCTATCAGCTAAGCCGCGAGCCTTACCTGGTTTTAGTATGGGGATGACAGAGGCGGTTTTCCAAGAGCTTGGAAAGTGGCCGGTAGTAAAGATATTTGAAATAATATTTGTTAGTTGGAAGATATAATAGGTAGGGTGAGAATTTGGAGTATTTTGTTTATTATACCCTCTCTGCCTGGAGCTCGTTTAATTTTCGTCCGAGGGCATTGGGGGAGGTAGGAGGGGAGTGTCGAAATTATTTTCATTTAGAAAATAGTTTTCAACGATCCTATTTATGAGGTAATCAGAAGGGTTAGTTATGTGTTATTTTCCTGAAATTGAGATTCCAGAGAGCATGCTAGCACCTCGGCTTTTTCAGAGTCTGTGTTTGCGATCCCATTTTCACATCAATCGACCCTTGCATCCGCACAGTATTGCCTTTATCTGTACTCTGTCTCCAGGAGGGATAAAAAGTTGCTTTGGGAGCAGGTGGGCAATAAAAATGTGGCAAAATGGGAAAAGACGACGAGACGTAGGGCAGATGCGTAGGGTCATTTCAAATGGAGTATACCCATCCATGTGACGGGATGGAAGTTTTTAAACTGTGTGATTCCTTTCCGTTACGAGGAAACGGAGGAATTGACTCCTCTATATTTGAATCTATACGGTAACAAAAAATTGCATTTGACGGAAGTAAATAACGGGGAGGGGGAATGGTTCATTTCAAAGGATTAAAGGCGAAATGTACGTGTTGTCTCGCAAACAACAAGATATTATGAATGAAATTTAAAATGTAAAACAAGAGTGGGCCATGGACCAAAAGGTGATATTAAGGGACAAACTCAACGAGAGGAAAGCGAAAAATGACCTGATTCAAAGGGAAAGAGACCTAATGAAAGAGGAAATTGACGCGTGGAAAATTAAAGAACAAGAGTTGAAATCTAAAGAAAATTAGTTGAAAATTACAGAAAATGAGTTGAAAACTAAAGAAAATGAGTTGAAAACTAAAGAACAAGAGTTGAAAACTAAAGAACAAGAGTTGAAAACTAAAGAACAAGAGTTGAAAACTAAAAAACAAGAGTTTCAAATAACTAGAATAAACTCTAAATTACAAGGTACATTGGGTAAAAATAAAATATTGAAAAAGGTATTACAGGGGAAAAGAATGGACAGAATCTCTTCCAATCCATGGCGTTAGAACAGACGAGTAAAAAGTTTATCTCGACCTCCTTCAGCTATCTCTCAATTTTCTCGTTCACTCGCAAATTTTTCAGACTGAACAAAATTGGTGGCATTCAAAAATAAAACATACATGAAAGATGATTACAACCTGAAAAAAATTTTTTTTACTTATGAAATATTTTTTGAGGGTAGAGTTTAAAAACTCCCGCTCATCTCATGATACTCATTGCTGCAAAAATGAATTCCCCAGACTATGATGATTTTATTGACATGTTCAGTGTGCCAACACCAGTTTCACCTTTGCCACCGACTCATGTGGCTTCTCCATCCCACGAATCATCTCAAGATGTGATTTATGATTTGTTACCACCCATGGAGCAATCTACCGTTTCCGAGTCACCTTTGAAGGATCCCATGGAACCATCTAGGCTTCCCGAGTCACCTTTGAAAGATTCCGTGGATTCTAAGCCACCAGTTGTTTCTAAACCGCCAATTGTTTCTAAGCCACCAGTTGTTTCTAAACCACCAGTTGTTTCTAAGCCACCAAATGTTTCTAAATCACCTGATCCACCTGCCAAGAAGACCCATGTCAAGAAGGTTGATTCCGTCATTCATCGTTCTCCGCGATCCAGGGGAAGACGGAATGAAGAACGAAGGAATGAGGAAAGAGAGAACGAGGAACGATGGCCACGAGATCCCAGGTTCTATAGAAGACCCGATTTCAGGCCCCCGTATCAAAGTCCCAGAGTGTTTCGGAGACCCCCTTATGCACAGCAATTGATGCCCACTTCCCAGGAAAATACCCAAGTCTTTTTCCATAGCCAAGGTTTGGCCGTGTGGTGTATTAGAAACAGTGGTTTCACGCTGACCAATGAAATTGTCTCTTATGCCATGGATCGGGAATGTCCCAACGAACTGTTTAAATTTTTACACTATCTCAATGTCGGTACCATTTGTGTCACCGACCAACATTCTAAACAAACATTTAAGGAAATCCAAGGGAATTGGAGCTCCTCGAGTCCATTCAAGCGAACACCTGTGATGCTTTTAAATTCAAATGGACGCAATCTGGGGCAATGTCCGTTTTGTAATCAGACCACATGTCATCGTTGGATTGCCGTGCAGGGCATGTGTGCTATTTTGCATCAACCCATCAATCCCATATTTCACTCGTGATTGGTTCAAACACTCATGGCTCCGACCCCATCCTGTTTAAAAGTATAAAATAAGACTCGACTCGACGCTTCACATCAGTCCTGCACGATGGACCAAATCGATGCCTTCCCCGAGCACATTTCAACGACCGTGGTGCCCGTGACGCTGCCTGAGAAACCCGATGCATTGGAATATGCCGCTGGGCAGGGACAAGTCCGTGCTTGCATCATTTATCAGGATCCCAACACGAAACGAGTTTTTGTCTTGTTTTGGAAAGACAATTGGTACCAAAAAAGACGCTGGTGGATAATTTCAAGCGTGCCATCATGGAGGCGAAGCACGTGAACGAATTAAGGCCCGACGATGTCTTGTGGGAGAAAATCTCCAAGGGACTTTTCTGAAATTCCGATCAATCCCTGAAAAACACCGACATGAGAATGGTGCACATTTATAACAACATGTTTTTTGTGAAAAAAGATTTTACTTTTGGCTTCCGAACGGTAAAGTCCGGCGAGATTCACCTTATTCAAACGAGCAACGTCCCCATGCTAATCTATGAATTTCCATCTTCCAGTCTCAGGTCTAGAGCCAATCCCAATGTGTTTAGGAGGAGCCTTGAGCCATATGATCAGATGCTCTATCATCGAATGGTGTTGGAACCCCACACGGCATACCCGATCCTGGCTGGAACCCGTTACATCTTGTTGACGGTTCAAAAGACTGTGTTTGGTTGGTTTGGTCATTATCCCCGAAACCATTCTCCCCCAGCTCATGGAGAATGGATTTAACCTGGGGGATTTTAGAAAAATAAAGCGGTTCGATCAAAAGGCCTACAGGCTACCTCCTCCTACCCCGGCTCATGTACCTGCAGAGACAAACAAACAACCTTTGGAAAAGCCAGGGCCTTTCTCCAAGAGGAACAGAGTGTTTATCGCACCCGTCGTCAGACCACCTGTGGCTCCTGTGTTGATTTCCAGACCTTCCACTTCCTTGGCCACCCCTCAACCCGTGAGTATTCCAGAGCCTCCTGTGCTGACGACACCTCAGATCCTTCTACCAGATCCACCTCGACCACCTGAGCTGCCGACACCACTTGTGCAGATTCCAGATCCAGCTGTGCAGATACCAGTCTTTCAACCACCTGTGCAGATACCACCTGTGCCGACGATACCACCTGTGCCGACGATACCACCTGTGCCAACGATACCACCTGTGCCGACGACACCACCTGTGCGGCTCTTTTTACCAGATCCACCACCTGTGCAGCTCTTTTTACCAGATCCACCACCTGTGCAGATTATTTTACCACCTGTGCAGATTCTTTTACCACCTGTGGTCGAGACTTTGGAGCCAACCCTTACGGACGACTCTTCAATAGATCAGATCATGTCGTCGGTATTTGGAGACTGCTCGCAACAAGGGCTTCCCCCGGCTCATACCCAAGAACCCCAGTTGCTTGACACGGTGCCTTCCCTGTTTGACGAGATTAATGATCTCATCTCGTCCTTGGATGGATCATTTTGAAACAGGGTTGGCCATAAAGCAACAAGAAACACCCATGGACTTGAACATGCCCCATTTGAAAAAGAAAGTGAGAAAGACTATTGGGTTTAAAGTAATTAAACCATTGGATCTGTCTGTACGCAATTGTTTGCCTTGCATGTAAATATTTTTTTGTAAATAAATTTCATTTTTACCTGAAACCAGTCTCATTTTTTTGTCCAAAAAATATCAAGCTTGGAGACAAGAGTATGTAAAAAAAATGGTTTCGGTAACAAATTTATTGGACCAGTGTCGACATCGCACCACTATTGTGTTTGGAAATCTGGGTCGGTGGCCAGATCGAGTCACGTATTACGAGCAAGACTATCCTTATACCATCATTTTTGAACCCAACTTTGGTGTGCAAATTCCTCGGTCGTTTGGAAAAACGGTGATTGTGTTTACGAGTCATTTGGATCTGACCTGGGACAAAGGGGTCGAGTTGAGATTCTTTCAAGTGGGTCGTCCTCCCTCTCACCGAGTTTGGGAGGCACATCAACCTCAAACTACGGATGCGTAAATTTTGGATTTTGCAGACTGCACTCGAGTCGCAGACGTGTACGTGAAATGGTTGACGTGGTTGAACGATTGGGAAATGCATCGAGACGACAACGTTCCTCGGCGCATGTTGGGTCTCCAACCTTGGAAGCGGGCTTTGGAAAAACACGTGCAGCGCTTGCATGAAAATACTTTGGCCAATGGGATGCCATCTGACGTCACGCTCCTCGAGCATATATAAAGCGAGCAATCAGCCGCTAGAATTATTCTGCTTTTCTCAGATATGTCTATTTTGCCAGCCTATTTTGCTCATGCCACCTTGTTTCATCACGATGGCAAGTCAGTGTCCATCGAATTGTCCATTGCCACGATTCGCAGGGATGGCAGCGATCCCGAAGTGATTTGCATCACCGTGAATCATGCCGGGCAAACTTCCAAGCCCAAAGATTTTCGATCCAACTGCCAAGAGAATACCCGTCTTCGTCTAGTACACCACCCGTTACTCAAGAGTGTGCCCGTGGAATACCTACCCTTTTGCGTGAGGGGCAAGTTTAGTCAGCTGGCCCGAGGCAACAGGGGCCTGATGGTGGTCAAAGGAGTGGAGCAACAAAAATTTTTTCAAGAGCTTGGACTGTTTGCCATGGCCCTGGAGACGCTGCCGAAATTCAAAGACATTTGCGATGGAACCTTTCCCAGCCCCTTGCATGAGGGTGTGCACGAGGAAGAGGACATTTCGTGCTGCACCATGCTAAAATCTTACCAATTTGCCAAATACCTTCAGCAGTTTAATAACCTGCATGCTGAATGGAGCTACAAAGTTACGGTATTGACACAGTAAATGGACATTGGCCCGGAAAAAGGGGGATCGAGTCGAACACAAGAGTCGACTCGGTCCCCCTTTTTTCGGGCCAAATATTGTACCAAGATTGGAGTGCACATTTTAAAAACTTGTGCTGAATCGTGCTGTTTGATGCACCAAGATTGAGTTTATCTGTATTGTGGAACCTTGGCACTGAATCGTGCTGAAAGTGCGGTTTGATGCGTCAAGATTGGATTCATCTATATTGCGGAACCTTGGCTCTAAAGATTTCTTTCATCGGTGTCTGGTGATTTAAGGTTGGAAACGCATGAGCCAATAGGAATCGACTCACGTGATCCAGTAGAGTATAAAGGGCGAGTGCTCAGCCACCAGAGACATTCTCACTCAGAAACATGTCTCATCTAGACTTTTTAGCCCATGTCAATGTGTTTCATCATGCCAATCAACCTGTCCCTATCGAACTGTCGATTGCTAGCATTCCGGAGGATGGCAAAGATCCAGAAGTGATTTTCCTCACTGTGGATCACTCGAATCTCCTTACGACCGCCAAAGACAGCCGAGCCAACAGGTACATCAATGAACGGCTCAGCTTGAAGAGCCACCTGCCCGGATCTGTACTCATCGAATACCTGTCTTTCTGCGTCAGGGGAAAGTTTTGTCACCTCGCCCAAGGAAACAGAGACCTCATCGTCGTCAAGGGCTCGGACCAGAGAAAAAGTTTTGAAAAGCTTGGACTTTTTACCATCAACCTGGAAATATTGCCCCATTTCCGGGATTTGAATGACAGCACCCTGCCTGACCACCTGCATGATGAGGTGCACGAGGAGTATGACATTTGTGACTGCACCATGGTGAAATCCTACTGATTTGCGCGACACCTGACACATTTTAACAAGCTGCAGGCTGAATGCAAAAGACGGACGGCCCATCGAGTAGAGTGAGTGAAAAAAAATTTACCAAAAAAAGGGGGATCGAGTCGACACAATAGTCGACTCGGCCCCCGTTTTTCAAGACACACAATATGCCAACGTTGGAAGGATCACAACATGCACCAGCCAATAGAAATCGTTTCACGTGACCTCAGTAAAGTATAAAAGGCCAGCAGGCAAACATTCAGTCATATTTTCATGCTAAATGTTTTTCGTTAAGACTGTCAGGATTTGAAGTGATTAATATTCTCAAATTTTGGCAGTCTTATCGTTAAATGTTTTTAGCCAAAATCTTCAAGTCCAAAAATTGGGGGTCGTCCCCCTTTTTTTCGGGTCAATTATTACACCAAGATTGGAATGCATCAAATATAGATTAGACTTACCTGTTGTCGTCTTCACACACCCAGATTGGAGGGCTTGTTTCGTTGAGTTGGTATGTCCTCTGTTTTCTCACCAAGATTGGAGGGCTTGTCTCGTTGAGTTGGCTGGTGTCATGTTTTCTCACCAAGGGGCATACATTTCATTTGACATGCCAAGAATTTCATTTGACCCCTTCAAGATGTCTAAATTTCATTTGTTGATGACCCCTGTCTAAATCGTCTCTCTGGGATGGAATGAAAAATTTTGTCTCGCCCCGTCACAAAATATTTTTGGGAGAAATCTGAAAAAATGTTGTGTTGTTTATACAAGGTTCTCAGTAGAACTTTGAGGGATAATTGAATCGAGACCCTAAATGCAACTTTGGGATAAAAATTAGGTGAAAAATGGACAATAGTCATACAAAAGAGCCGTTTTAACTTTCCTTTTGGATTGAAACCTTAAATGCAAAATTTTGGATAAAAAGTAGGTAAAAAATGTACAATAGTTATATAAAAAGAGCCGTTTAAAATGAAAAAGTGAGAATAAAACAACAAAAATACGGCATTGAGATGGTTTTCGCGTCAAACGAGATGGTTTCAAAAAGGGTCTTTTTCCATTTCCAATCATTTTTTGAAAGGGTCACGGTGCTTAACTATTTTTCCACCGACTGTACCATGTTGCTTGAGGCTTTTAGATTCACTTTTTGTTGTAATTCGGCAACTGTCATTCTGCTTAAATTTTTGCGTTTTCTTTTAGGCACAATTTTGTCTTTTCACTTAGCCCATAGCTGCATAATTGTAAAAATTAAGTGGGAGAAATAAAGAGTAGGAATAATTAAGAATTTAAATTTACTATGAATGTAATTAAATAATAATTTAGGAATGAGTGTGTAAATAAAATGCATTAAGATAGTGTAGGTGAGATCTGATTTATACTATAGAAATAATACTCTTGACCGCTTAAAGCGGCCTTAAAAAGGTGAGAATGAGCGAATCAGCCAGTGCAGGGTAACCCGCACCGCCGAGAATCTCATCTCGTCTGAATGCAGCTTGTGAGTATCATGTTCTTGGCCTGACAATGCTGCTTACGGTGTTTGTGTAGGTGTTTGTATTTTCTTGTGTACCTTTACGAGGTTTGGGGAATGTGGAGCAACCTGAGTAGTTTGCCATGTGTCTCTATGTTTCGCAATTAATGCAGTAGGAGTTTTCAACCCTTTCTATTTGGCAATCACGCGTTTGGTGTGCTTCACCACATTTAAGACACCTTGGCGTGATGTGGCAATTTTCAGCAGTGTGGTGGAATCGGTTACAGGAATAGCATTGGGTTACCCCTTTGCCATCGTAGCCGTCCACAGTAACGTTCATGTAGCTCACTTTTTTGAGTTAAAAAATTTCAGCATTAAAAATATTCCTGGGGAAGACAAGAAAGATTGGGAGTAGTTGTTTAGTTATTCGGCCGATAAGTTGAGAAATTTTATCGACCGTGTATTCTAGTTCCAATAAGTCATTTTGTATGTCTTGGGAGTTGGAATCTCAGGGTAGTCCCTGATTACTACTTTTATGGGTCTTTCGGCTTTTGGTTTAATGGCAAAGTATCGATATTTAAGTTCAAGTTTGTGAATTAATTCTCGTCGTTCTACGTCTGTGTCTGAGTAGAGTTTTATATATTCACCGGTGAGTTTACTGCGTAATTCTGGGTAGATGTCATTTAGTGTTTTCATTTGTGTTCTGTGATTTTGCGTATATTTAAGAAAAACTGGTGATGGGAGATTTTTTGCTCCTGGGTTGTTAGCTCTAGGTATTAAGGTAGTATTTTTAGTGTTGTTAGTTCAGGAAGTTCCTGCTGCTTTCGTATCCTTGGGTTGAAGATTTTTAAAACGATTTTCCAAATTAACTTAAAATTTTTCTTTATAAGTTAAATTATTTTTAGAAACTTTTCCTGAGGGGCGGGGAGAGATGAAGCCATCCTCATCCTTTCTTTTGGGGGGTTGAGATTTTACTGGAGATGAGGTAGGGGTTTCATGTACAGGGCAGCCAGGGGTATCACAATATGGTTAATTGCCAAATTCACTCACCGTTTTTTCAAGTGGATCTTCATAAGTGGAACACTGCTTGACCTTCTCAACGAAAGTGGGGTCATGTTCTTTTTGAGCATTTGATTGTCTGAGTGAGGAGATCATGTTTTCGAAGCCTTGAACAATTAGGGTCTAGCGACGGATGTCAGCCTTTGTTACCTCAAGCCTTGCACATGAGGTTGGTCCGATCGGTCGCTCCGGGGTTGAGTTTCCAGATTTTGGGAGAGAAGAATTTTGGTAGTCCATTTCCGTAGGAAGATCATTATTCGAAGCCATGGTCGTCAAAGTTAAAATTTAGTTCTGTTCAGCAAGTCGACTTAGCTCTAAAAAGAGCTGTAAGTACGACCTAGAAAAGTGCGCAAAAATGCCAGACGTGGGAGAAAGATCGGTGAACGGGCTTACACCTCGCTGTCTAACCTTCCATCTCCATACTTCTCATAAATTTGTTTCCAGATTTATGTATGTAATTAAAGTTTATATATGTATTGGTGCTTAGTAATTATAGGAAGCATGAGGCCAAACAGAATGATGAATAGGCGAATTTCTCTTCTGATACAATGTTTGTAGTGAGTGTATCATGTTGAATATTGCCAAAGTCTGTGTTATCAGCAGCTTGGAAAAGCTGTCACAAACCCATTATCTGGATATCCAGTCAATACCAATATATTTTATGTACACATATATAGAAAAGTGAAATGATTAACCTGAGCTAATAAAAAATTCAATTTTATCATTGTCCGGCAAATATAATATATTTTTCAAGTATTGCAAATCAATGTTTTCAATATGCAAGTTTCATTCTACCAGTCAAAATGTCAACACCAAAGTACAAAAGGGGTTCTGGTGGCTATTAGCTGAGCAAAAACAGATGCAATGACTAATGCCATGCTAAGTATTTTTTAAGATTAATGTGTAAGAATTAACTCTTCAGTGGAGTAAAAAGTTTGGTACTTGTGTATTATCGCAACTGCATTAGGGACATTATATCAAACAAAGCACATGGTTGCAAACTGAGCGCTTACAATACTTGTGAAATCGAGTTTGCCAACTTATCGTGAACATTGGCGTTATTGCAATAGTATGCAAGTACCCAAATTTCTGTTGTTGTAGTTGTAGGAAAATCCATTTTTTAAATGTAACATTATCGTAACAAGGATAGAATCTACTTCATTTTTTATAACATGGTCGTAATTTCTAATATATAGGAACAATTAATAATATTTCTAATAATATATACATTTCTAATGTATGATATATGAGCCATTATATATAAATTTCTTTTGAAATATGAATATATATTTTCAAGAAGTATTCTTGTTGGAAATTAAAGTGTAAGAGTAATAAATTGTTCAATAAAATTGATGGATACTATTGTGTATAACTGGTGAAATACTTTTATTGTTAGCACTAACTTGGGATATGTTGACTTGTTAAAATTTCATTAATAATTTATTCTAAGTTCAATCTAAAGTGAATTCAAAAATTAAATTATAATTATGTAGTTAATATGTAATTTGAAAAATACCCATGAATATTATTCATGTACAAAATGCCTACTAAACATATACATATAGATAGTTTAACATTTTATAATGTATATTAAGGAACCGGAGAATTACTTTATACAGATTATATATAATTCGTATAAGTTATAAAACAGTTTATTATATATTACATTTGTATAATATATGTAAAGCTTTTATACTGTTAGAACAAAAACAAAAAAGAAAAACGTGCTATAAGCTTTTATGGGGTGTGGTGTAACCTATAAATAACACTTTTAGGTATTACTTTCGAAATAAATGTGTTATTAAAGTTTTGCAGGAACGTTTAATGCAAAAATATTTGTTCTGTCTTGAAGTGTCATAATAAATATAAGAATATTTTTATTTCCTATACAATTTTTATTATGTTTAAAAGCCTGGATCCTTGAAACTGTGGCAAATAAACCTCTGTTGGAGAAGTACATACACTTCTCCAGCAACATCTATTGAATTAAAGGTGGAGACTAATGGCAAACAATATATAGATGTTTAATACCACACCAAACATTTTGTGAAAAAGCAAAAAAGTATATATATAGCCCTACAAATATGTCCAAAGAAACACCTGTTGATCCTTGAAATTTAACTCATGGTGCATTGATAATATTAATCTATGTAATATATATGTACAGGTATATGGGTTTGTAAATTGTGAAATTCGCATACCATATATATATAACTCCTATAAGCCATTCATTCTTTAATAGAAGCAAAATTATTTGGAAAGGGTATACAATGAAGTAAATAAAATACTCTTAAGATAAACATGGGACTACCACTAATATATTGATGTAGTGGATTGTAAAGCTTGTATTTTTCTTATAAATAATGTTTCAATAAACAATTTTTTTTTGCCCTACGCCATTCTAACATGTAATAACGACAATCAGAAATTTTCTTAATTTCAGTCTAACTGAAAACAATATATGGAATTATTTAACAATTTGCATTTTGTAGAACTCTTGATCGCCAATTCAGTGATAGTTGTTGAAAATATGGACAATTATGTTCCAGTAGAAGCTGGGAATATTTGTGTGTGTTTTTGCATTAAATACAGAACACACGTTTATTTTTTGCAGTTACATAATTTTTTCTCATGATTGCAAAATTATTTAAAAAATATTTTTTTTAGCATTTTTCCCATAAAACAAAAATAAAATCCTTTAGATTGAAAGGTTTTATTGTTAAATGTTATAAATTATTTTTCAATGAATATTTTCATTTAAAAATCAGATAGTTTAATTACATGTTGTATGCTAGGGCTGTAAATTGTAGAGCTTGAAATTTCAGTTCTTTTTTACATGGATTGTTCTCGCATGTTAAATAATTGTTCTTCAGATTATAGTTTGTTAAATTAAATTACTTAAACCTCTGAAAGATGTATTTATTATTTCATTTTTCAACTTAACCAAATTATTTTACTTTGTTTATATCATAAATTGGTAGTTGTGTATTATACGATTAACCAATTCTCAAATCAAAATATAGTAAGATTTGCTAAAGCTTAAATTTGAAACACCATTGTTACATATAGCTTTATTGGAAAGATCAACCAAATATATAAAACAGCTCAAATATCACACAATAAAGAAAAATAATAAAAAAGAACAAACATTTAAAGTAAGAACCAGGACAAATTAACATGGGAACAAAAAAATTTAAACAAGAAAGGGAACATGAGATGTATTCATGAAAATTCTAACATTCTAGTAGCTCGCTTATATCACCATGTTTTTGTGACTTTATCTAGTTCTGGACAAAATGTTTTGCATTCATTATTATGGCATATACTAGATGGAAGGATGCCTATTTTATTAAGACAATTTGCCATGCAATCATGGCCTGTTTGAAGTTTGTTACAGCCTCTTTACAGGGCTGTTGACAAAACTTTTTCCAAGTGTCTGGAATGTTAGCCTAGGTTTGCTGCCTGGTCAGATTTAAGAGTATCAAATTTAACACACTAATTTTCTGTATTTCACTATCCGGTTCAATGCATAAATTTTGAAATCTCAATTAAATATTTCACTCTTCCTGCCATGGTGATTAAAAGAAAAAAAAATACTCCACTATCCTGTTTATCATTCATAAGGAGAATTCTCATTTTCCTCAACAAAATAAAAGATAAATTTAAAATATTTTCATACGTACACAATCATGTGCAATGAATAAATTATAAAAGAAATAAAAATGGTATGTTAGTTGAGTGGCTAATTTCAAAGCATTTGGCAACTCGGATTTTTTTTTAAAAAATGATGAATGTGTTGTAACTTAATCTTTTAGTCACCAAATCTTGAACTGGTACACGAAATTAGTCGCCAAACTTGGAAATAGTTAATTTTGATCAGGATAATAGAACAAAATTATGAAATTGTATGGTCATTGGTCTTTGATTTTTACATTCTGCAAATTATTGATTTTTAAATAACTATTCATTTACTATGTAAAAATTAATGTCATTTCTTTTTAAATTAAAAATTCTCAAGGGGAATGATATTGCATAAGGCAATAGTTTTTAGGAATGATTAAATTTAATTTTATTATTTTTATTACCTTATTTTTTTAAGTACATGTTTAACTTGTAACAAAATTTATTTCTTGAAGCCAGTGTAATATGAAAATTTTTAAGTAGAAAATTATCTTCAGATGAAAATGTGTCTCTTTGTTCAATGTTTTTAATCTCAGAGGCTAATTATTCAACATTGGCTACTCAACAAGTAAATATTAGTTTTTTTCCATGATATAGCTTTTTAATTTTTTTTTGTATATGGCATGGTATTTTACACATATTCATAAAATAGTTTAATTCCTGAAAACTCAGTTTTATGCATGTAAAGATAATTATGGATGAGTTTATGATTTGTGGATATTATAGATATATCTGTTTTAAACTGTTAAGCATTTTAAAGCAGTTCTGTGCATAAAATAGTAGAGTTAATATGGAAGCTATTTAAAAAGATTCTGTAATAAAACAACACTTATTCTTTGAGTGTCTGACTTACTTTGTAGTTATTATTTACAAATGTTTGAATTTTTGTTTTTAGAAATGACTGTCTTAATAGCTCAAAAGAGAAAAGTAAATACTCTTTCATACACAATGAAGCTAAAGAACTGAACCGTATTACTATATATTTTTAGTATTAATGATTAAATTTTGTTTGATCATCCTTTATATATAAAGAGTTATTGAATTACATAATTTGTGATTTATTCTAAACCATTGAAAATATATGTCAATTTTTCTTTGTTTTTTAATGTTTCAGAATATTAATTATAAATAATGTATCTTTTTTAACAATGATTTATCAATATACTATAGATGATTCTAAAAATATAATTTAAATTTTCAGAACTTTTTTTTAAGAATTAGCTTCTTTAAGCCAGTGTTTATTAAATATTAGAGTGAGTTAAAATGAAAGTTTTTGATTAATAATTAAGATTTATCCTTTAATGAAAATGAATTTTTATTTTTACAACACACACAATGAATTGCATATAAGGTAGAGAGAATTTAATACAATATATAAAGCTGAAACATTGTTATTTTAAGAATTATAATACAATCCATATAAGTGATCCATAAAACTTCCCGAGAGATTTATTATTCAAATTCTTTTTTTATTTTTAATGGCGGTGAAATAGTAGAAATACAATACTAAGGAAAAACAGACAAACACAAGGGAAAAAAAGTCGAAGTGACTGAAGTCTCATCACCCCCCAAAAACCCTAGCACACCAATATTCAGGAAATTCCATGAAGTGCCTTGAAGCACACATTGGAGATGCTCATTGGGTCTGTTAAATCACAGAGGCGGCAGTAAAGATAGTAATATTAAACTCCTATGCAATGTCTTCCAAGCAGACTTGGCCTGTCACTAAACGGAAAAAAGCCACTACATTTTGGTGTTATTTATCCGGTATAGTATCTAATTCCTTTTTGTCCCAGTTCTTGCCTATTTTTTGTCCTGGATCTTGATTGGAAACAGTTGAATTTTATGATAGCTTAATCTACAGCAAATACCATCATATAGATTCAACTGCAGGATACAGCAATTTGGAAAATTCAGCTGCAATAAAAATAGTAATTTCACATTACACCTTTATTTACTAATATATCGTAATTTTAAATGAATTCAAACAATGGTAAAGACAGTTTTATTTCAGATTTACCATTAGATACGACAATATTCAAATATTCACTAAACAGTCTTAAAAACAAATGCATTAATTTCTATGCATAAACAATGTCAAAAAAAATTGATGCAGAAATTTTAAATTACATTGTAATGAAAGCATTTCATAATATGAAGGCAGGTGAAAAAATCCTTCAAAACATAACAGATTTTGCATTTCTGTAAGTAAATTGGTATCACACCAACTCTTATGTTTACTTCAAGTTTGGTCAACTCATCTATGCTAATGATTTCAAGTTTAGGACATACAAAACTATTCGCCTTCCCCGCTAAAATACTCATCATAAAACCCGTGCTGCCATAAATCTTGGAAGAGTGGATTTCAAAGAATATTCCTGCTAAGTATTGGTAGAATATTCCTTCTAAGTTGGCGTGATAGTTAGGAGAAGGGGGTGCCAGCTCAGGTGTCTTCCACGTCAGTTGACCATGGTTCAAAATTACGCGTCCGTTGCCAAAAGCCTTCGTGTAGGTGAACAGTGTGACGTTAATATTCACTCACTCACTCCAAAAAATACAGTACAGTATTTATATTTATTTTTATACTTAAAAATGCAATATTCGCCTTTTCAATTATAATTATAGCATTATAATTAACTACTAACCACAAACAAATTTTGAAAATTTATCCAAATGATGTAGTGTGAAAAAGAAAGTTTATTTACTTTAAGTACCAGAAGCAATAAAAGTATTTATTTTGAAAAAAGATCAATTTCTTTCTACCAAATGTGCATAATAAAATCATAAAAAAATATTGAAATAAAGAGATATTTATATAACAACCTCTCCCTTCAAAACTTAGTTTTAGTCAAAACTGAAATAAATATAAATAGGGAATAAATACGCTGATTACAGGAATAAATTAGAAACGAGTGCCTTGCGTAGCCAAAACAAAAAGGGTTTTCTCACAAATAAAAGATAGATATATACTGTCGTGGTGTTTTTTGCAGCGCACGCCAGAATTGCTTACAGATGGCAGAATTTTTTCCTACTTATATGACAAATATCGTTTTATTTTGGACACTTCACAAAATATCTGTATAAATTATAGCTTATGTGTTATTCTGATGTATAAGCTATATTACTGTAAAGTTTCATTAAAATCCATTCAGTTGTTTTTGCGTGAAAGACGACCAAACATCCCCACAAACTTTCGCATTTATAATATATATATATCTATAGATGATCTTTTTTTATGTTAAAGCTCTCATTTTGATAGCGGGCGCATAATTGAGTAAAATCTGGATTATGGGACTAATAATCCAGATTTTACAGAACCGTAACAAATAAAACAAATTTTAAGGTGCTAATTTAATATAAGAGTGCTACGCGCCAAGTTGTTGTTCGCCAAGATGGTTGATTCATATCTCTGTCATTTGGTGATGTTGTTGCCATGGGGATGACGTTTATTATAGTTAAATTTTATTGGTTTCTCTTTTCTGTGGTAATCCTATTAATTTCAGACAATTTTAAATAGATTTCTTTACAAATTTTAAAATTTTCAAAGCATTTATTCTTCACTTCTGCTCTACTTTGGTGTTGCATTTCATTCTACTCCTTTCGAACATACAGTGAACCACAAGTGTTCGCACACTTGCATTTTCTTTTAAAATATTATGTTTTCGACTAATAAAAATTAATATATTGTAATTGTAATTTTTTTTATGATATATGAAATTTGTTCTTAATGGAATGACATAATCAATTTTTTAAAAATAGTATAATTTTTTTTTAAAAAAAATTAATAATCAAAACGCTAATAAAAATATACTCCACAAAAGTTTCGTACACTTAACAAAAATCTCAACTTAGCTTTAAATATTGTATTTCTTTCTTAATTTAGTACTTAGGAGGATATCTTTTAGTGTCCACAAAAAACTTTTAAGCGTTTTGGTATAGATTTAATCAGTTTTTTGTAATTTTTACATCGATTTTCCTCCATTCTTCTGTGATTGTTTTTACTTCGTATTTTGTGTTTATTTGTCATGTTTTCTTTTTTTTCCCAATCAAAATCTCTGGATATGCTATATGGTATTATTCGAGCAGTTCTAGCTTTAAATCCAGCATTATGCAGGTAATTTCTAACAGTTTGGAGCGCAACATCTATATCCAAACAGTCCTTGGTAACATCTGCCTTATTTGATGCATTGGTTTTGGGGTCCTTGGTAATTTGACGAACATGGCATCGCTTCGCAAAATGTTTTTGGTCGACCAGATCTTGTATTGTTATCAACTGATTTTTGCTTTTTATACTTTTTAATTGTAAAGTGCAGACTTGTTCTTGGCCTATTTACAACAACCGAAATTTTGTTTTCAGGTAAATAATTTTTAAAATGCATTATATATATGATTAAATTTTAAATTCCCACTGACTATTTTCCTTGTTTTGGGCTTATCTTGCTCACTGCTTAAATAAAACTTTCTAAATGCCCTCAGTTTTAATTCAAATGCTTTGAATTACGAAAATTCGAAGCCACACCTAACGGCAATTTTGC
Organism: Trichonephila clavipes; assembly: GCA_019973935.1. Taxonomy (NCBI): domain Eukaryota; kingdom Metazoa; phylum Arthropoda; class Arachnida; order Araneae; family Nephilidae; genus Trichonephila; species Trichonephila clavipes. The sequence goes on along the minus strand of BMAU01003634.1, from coordinate 29,881 downwards.
TCTTTGGTATAAAAATTTATCAAAGTGTCCTATGTCAAATACTTATATAGCTTGTCAAACTGCTTTTGAAAATTATAATGGTGATTTTTTTGCTTAGGTTTGCTTTTGTAAGAATAAAAACTTCTACATTAGAAACTGAACTGTAATATGCAACCATACGAAAGATGGTTTCGCTGTTGTTGCATAGTAAGGTGTTAGTCAATATTCATAGAAATCTTTACATGTCGAATACTTATTTTGACCTCTGTAGGGAATTAAAATCCCAATTGGCGATCATGCATATAATGAATAAGCATACAAATGTTAATCTCAGGCTTAAAGTAAGATTTCTACAAATTTCTAAGTGAACGAACACTTTAATTTCAACATGAATGAATGTTAAAAAGAATGCTTATAAAGTCTACTTACATAGTATATATTCATCTCTTTTCAAGTTCACCCTATTTTCATGCAGTTTTAATATTAATACGAGTCCTGCAAGAAAGGTACATTTCATCATTTAGCTATGCATTCTAAGTAACATATTAACAGGAACTGATATTAAAAAGGGAATGTTTATAAAGTTAACTTACGCAGTATTGGCTAGCTTTTGTTTATTTGGATTCTTCTTTATGTCGCCACATCTGTTGTCTGTTTACTACATTTCTGTTGTTCTAATATACCTTACCCGACTCGGAAGAAGAAAGAAATTTACTATTGCGATGTAGGCTATTATATGGAATTTAAAAAAGAATGGAATTAAAAAGGGGAGAAATGATAAAATTACTAGAATATATTAGAAGTTCATAAAATTAACCGTCTAAAATGGCTTCTAATAAGATTCTTCCTTGTTGTTTTAAGTCTTCTGTGGATTTAAGTGTAGGTAGACTTTCAATTATCTTTGGAAATTGTTTAAGAACAGTCGGTATGGTAAACACCTTCCAGAAATCGATTTTGAGATTTTGATATTTCTCAAATCTCCAAATTAAGCCCTTTCCAATGATATAACATACTAGTCAATTTTTGAATTAGAAGTATTTTAAAATGTTTTTTAAAAAATAATCAACTGATTTGCCACGCCTACTTTGACAGATAGAAGTGTAAACATATTGGCCTTTTAAAACTGGGATGCTCTTGCAAAGCCATTATCTGTTTTATTTATTCCCACGAAATTAACTGTAGAATAACTGCAAGTGTAACTGTTAAGGTTGGTTACCTATTTTTGGCGCTTTCGAACACGTTGTGTTTGAGCACTTGTTTATCGATACTTAAAATTTCTGAAATTTTGAAATGCCAAGATTGCAAAAAGTTTTCAAGAAACGCAAAGGTAAGTATTATTCACGTAAGAATACTATTAATAGCAAAGTAAGTACCACTGATTGTAAATTAAATGCTCAAGCTGAACATGCACATGATTCAAAGCAGTCATGTGCAAAAGAAAAGAAAATTCCCGATTTAAATGAGAGTTTTTCTTCTTTTGGTGATAGCGTAGGTATTTTAAATGCAATCATGAATTTGAATATTCTTGCTTTTGTTTTCAGTGTCATGCTTTTGTTTTCAAACTTGCATGTCAACAGTGGTTTAGACATGCAAGTTTTAAAAGGTAAGTCTGGACTGGCTATTACGTTTGTCCTGAAATGTTTTGCTTGTCCATATCGTGTAGAATTCTCTTCTTCAAATTTTCATGAAGGAACACAAATTGCTACAATAAATACCAGGTTTGTGTATGCTATTCGTTCAATTGGAAAAGGTGCAGAAGCAGGGAGAATGTTCTGCAGCGTAATGAATCTTCCACAACCACCTACAAGGTTTTCTCCTAACGGTAAGCGAATTTTAAATGCTGCTAAACTTGTTTATGAGGATTCAATTCAAAATGCTGCGAAGGAAGCTATTTGTGAAAATGTAGGTAACAAAAATATAGCAGTAGCTGTAGATGGGACATGGCAGAAGCGTGGTTACACATCCTTGAATGGTGTAGTTACTGTGACCAGCATTGATACAGGTAAGGTGATAGATGTTGATATTCTTTCGAAATATTGCGCTTGTAAAAACTTGCCTTTTCATGAAAAGGATTGTAAAAGGAACTACGTTGGATCTAGTGGAGCGATGGAAATCCAAGGTGCGTCTAAAATTTTTCAATATGGTCATTATCTTTACATAATGCCCGATATATTACGTACTTAGGAGATGGGGATTGCAAAGCATTTGATGCGGTAAAAAAGAAAAACATTTATGGAAATGAATATCCAATTGAAAAATTGGAGTGTATTGGCCATGTAATGAAGCGCATGGGAACAAGATTACGCCGATTAAAAGCTCAATTGAAAGGGCAAATATTGTCAGACGGTAAGTGTTTAAGTGGGAAAAATCGTTTGACTGAACATGAAATTGATAACTTGCAGTCATACTATGGATCAGCTATTCGGAGAAATCACAGCAGTGTTCAGAATATGCGGCAAGCTATCTGGGCCATTTTTCTGCATAAGTTATCAACTGATGAATATCCTCAACATGGTTTTTGTCCCATCGGGGAAGATTCATGGTGTGGATTTAAAAAGGCTGAAGCATCAGGTAAGTCTTACAAACATAAAAACAGTCTTCCGGTCGCTGTTGTTGAAGCAATGCGTCCTATATTTAGAGATCTTTCCCATCCTGATCTGTTGAAAAAATGTGTGCATGGAAAAACACAAAACCCGAATGAAAGTTTTCATAATGTCGTTTGGTCACGTGTTCCCAAAGCAACATTTGTACAGATTGAAACACTTTCACTTGGTGTTTATGATGCTGTTTGTTCCTTTAATGATGGTAATGTATCAAAATTAAAAATGCTTCAAAAAATGGGCGTAGAACCAGGGGAATTTTCAGTAAGTGCCATGAAACTTCTCGATAGGGAAAGACTAATGAAAGCAATTTATGCTTTTTCTGGACGCTCAAAGAAAATTAGAAAAGATAAAAGAAGAAAAAGAAAGAAAGAAGAAGATAATATCAAGAAAAATAAGGTAAAAACCGGCTACAGTGCAGGATCTTTTGTTGAGGTAAAATTTATACAAAAGCTACTGTGTTTTCTAATTAATATATTTTTCAAGTAATCTGTTCTTTTTCTTTAAATCTACTGTATGCATGAATTGGAGACTTTTACTATATATTTCATATATATTGTTGTGTGTTCTTATTCTTTATGCAAAATTTTTAAATATTTCTTTGACATTTTTCACTAATGAACACATGTCGTAACACAGAAAATGACTATTTTTATTAAATTGTGTATTCTTTTTTTCTATAAATCTACCGTATGCATGAACTGGAAATTTTTACTATATTTTTCATATGTATTGTGTGCTTTTATTCTTTATGCAAAAATTTTTTAATTATTTCTTTGACATTTTTCACTAATGAACACATGTCGTAACACAGAAAATGACGATTTTTATTAAATTGTGTATTCTTTTTTTCTATAAATCTACCATATGCATGACCTTTAATTTTTACTATATATTTCATATGTATTGTATGTTTTTATTCTTTATGTAAAAAATATTTCTCAGACATTTTTCACTAATGAACATATGTCGTGACACAGAAAAAGACAGTTTTTAATAAATTGTGTATTCCTTTTTCTATACTTCTACTGTATGCATGAACTGAAATTTTTACTATATATTTCATATGTATTGTGTATTTATACAAATTTTTAAGCTTTGGTGTTCAATAGTTTTTAGTAAAAGGTTTATAAATATCTAAAAATGCAATGCATTTTTTCGTTGCACATAGCTTGTTACATATATAAAAATACATAAATTTCATGTTCAAGAAATCTGTTTTTATGTTTTTGTTGTTTTGAATACCATTTACCAAATATTTAAAGAAAATTTTTAATTCTGCTGCTGTAAAACATTGTGTTAACAGGTGAATATATAAAACACTAATGAAACTTTTCGAAATAGTGTATAATCATGTATTACCAAAGCCATATTTTCATGTATTGACACATTTTCACATGGTATTTATGATGCTTTATAGTCAAAATTTGATGAAAGTAATGTATCAGAACTGAAAATTCCTCAAAAATTGATACAGAATTTGAGTAAAATAATTAAACGCTAAAAATACCTCGATAGCTTAAAAGTGAAAAATGCTATAAATGTATTTTCTGAGAAATCTAAGTATAAGAAAAACTAAAAAGCCTTAATAGTAATAGAGAATAAGCTAATATTTAATAAAATAGGGCAAATACTTGTTGTAATTCATTATTTTTGTGATCAAGTGCTTTTTTACACTAAAAATGCAATTATCTCAAAATGGTTGTTTTCAAACTGCGGGTACAGTTTTCTCAGAATCTACAGAATGAGTGCTCATGCAATTTTTACTGCACATAAATAATATGTAACTCTATATACTAAGCTTATTTTTTTGGAGATTTTCCTGAAATATTTTGCTGAAAAGCAGTTATCGTAAAAAATTTGACAGTTTTCAAAAATTTCAAAGTGATACTTTTACGAAGAATTTTTTTGAAAAAGTAAACAATATATTTTAAATATATTTACCAGTATTTAAATAAAAAGCCTAATTAATATACAGACAAAATTTGAAGTTTATATATTTAACAGTTTCTGAGAAACTTGAACCTAAAATGGCTCAATTTAACATTGTCGGTATAGGCCCTACCGACTTCCCTTAACTAAGTTTGAAATAATTTTAAAGAGATCTATTAGATTTTGAATATCGGTAGCATTGCTTTCCTATCAATGACGATCTGGGGTTGACTTTGTCTTTCCTTAGTTTCAAGTGGAGGGAAATAAATACTTTTTTGGGGACACGTTGCCCGAGAGTGCGTCGGCGAAGGAAGTTCCTTCGGACACAGTTTAACTTCCGAAATTTTTCTTTGCTTTATTGTGGAAAACAGGGGTTCCTTTTTTGGGGTGGGGGAATTTTGGGCATTTTGTGTAACAGGCAGTATGCCCGTACACATGACAATTTATGCAGTATGGATTCTCTTGTCGTTCTTTAATTTTACAATCTTTGGTGAGGTGCTCTTCACCGCATTTGAGACAACGGGGTTTTATGTGACAGTTCGCTGCGGTATGATAAAAATTGTTGCATCTAAAGCATTGAGTTATACCTCTAATGAGGTAACCCTCAACTCTTATTTGCATATATCCTAATCGGATGAGGTTAAAAATTGGCAAATTTTTATCATTTCTAGGGAGTGTTATTAGAAAAAATGGCAATGGGTTTTTGTTAACTTTTGGAATTAGTTGGTTACAACTGATAACAGTGTAACCAAGCTCTTCTAGGTCTAATTGTACATCGGAAGGCTTAGTGCATCCTGGTAGTCCTTTTATTACTACTTTAATTGGTTTTATTTCTTTGAGGGGGAATGGTATAAAATTCAAAAAAAATCCTTGTCTTTTTCGAGGAAGTTCATTACACATATGCGCTCGTCTAGGGTATTTGTAAAAAGTCTTAGGAAATTTCCTGAGTTTTTACTTGTTATTTCTGGGAAATTATCATTGATTATTTTAAGTTGTTCACGGTAATTTTTATTTATCTTTAGCATAACGGGGGGGAGGGGGCTTGGGTGTGGGAGCAACATTTACGTTTCCATTATTATTTTCAGCATTGTTTTCAGAATTAAGCGAAGGCTCGACATCCTGTTCTAAGTTTTCAAAGTTGTTTTGAGTTAATATTAGTTCGGGGGACTTCGTAGGAGAGTTAAGTCTACATGTCTTTTTAGGAAAGACAAAGTCAACCTGATTATCTTTGATTTCTTTACATTTTTGGGCTTTACTTTTTTTAATATTAACATTAACATCTTTAGAAGGAGAATTTTTTCTAGTACTAAAACAGAATCTGACGGGGCAGAGAAATGATCAGGATAGTCGGGGTCGGTAACAGGGCCGGCGTTAGCAGTTTCGCCGCTCCGGGCAAAGAGGTAAAATGCCGCCCCCTTTTATAACAAGAATTAAATGATATAACCTACACCTTTCCCATGTTTAATGGTAAAATAAAATGTGCACAAAAAATTGCTATCAATAATGTTGAAGTTTTGTTTAACAAAAAAAAATTATTAATTATATTTTTGGCACTAAATTAAAATAAATTAGGGTTGCACAGAAAAATAAGGCATTTCTAGTGTATAATTTTAAAATACAGGTATTAAAAAAATACTAAAATAAATTGTAGAACCACTAAATATTAAATTTTAATTACATATTAAAAATACATTTAAAACAAGAGTTAAAAAACTTAAAAGTGTTTCTTTCTCACTTTTAATTCTGATATTTTTTTTATAATTTCTTTAACATTAATTTCTTCAGCCAGTTCATGTTCAGTGGCTATTGTTGCCAAGCCGTTTAGTCGATCCTCGGTATTAGTGGAGTGTAATAACTCTTTAATTCGGAGAAACTCCTTTCTCCACTTGACACACTTATTGAGAGAGTAAGCAATATCCTTAAAACTATTCCGAGATTTGGAGAAAAATCCAGGTTCGATCTGAATTTTAAAACCTCGATTGGACTTTCTTTTTTATTTAGCAAAGCCACACACACACAAAACCGCTACTTTCTCGTCCGCCAGGTCCAGCGCGTTTATATCTGGTGAATTCCCAACAGTTAACACTGTTTCTAGATCTTTACAATACTTTCGTTCGTCATTTTGAGACTATTTTAAATCACAAATATTGTATAAAAATTGGTAATAGTTGCTGTGGGTACTGATCAAATCAAACCTGGATTCAAGTGCATTGTTAACTTTATCTAATGTGAAAAAATAAAACTCTGCCTTATATTTCAAAGTAGGATCGTTTATCGGATTTACCTCGTGCTTCATAGTCAAAATTAACATTCCTTCTTTGAACTCTATGGCACGTTAAATCTGTCGAGAGCAGAAACGTCCTCCTGAATGTGTGGTGTGGTAGTTAGGAGAGGGGAATGACAGCTCAGTTGTCGTCCACGTCACTTGACCATGGGTCAAATTTACGTGGTCCGTCACCAAATGCCCTCGTGCAGCTGAACAGTGCGACGTTAATATTCACGCACTCACTCACTCGAACTCTATGACGTGACTTGGGGAACTCAAAATTAGGCGGTATGTCAGTTTCGTTGGCGAGTTCTCAAGCATCGCAAAGCATTTCATTAAAGGCTGTGTTAAAAAATTAATTTTCTATTTCACAAATTCTAATGTAAGAATAAAGGTATCACTTACCTTATTCTTCCGTTTCTAACGCCCGGGATGAGCTTGACCTAAAATATTCGATTAAATAGACTCTTAACCAAGAGAATGAGAGTCCTTTTAGATGCAAAAAAGATTTAATGGATAAGGAAAATAGACAACTGATACATTTCACGTTCGAATTATAGACTCTACTCCTACTACTAACAAACGTAAACAAAAAAGGAATGTGCTTACAGCGCCACTCTAGTTAAATTACAAGTTCGTTTGCTCCGTTCGCGATACTCCCCACATTGAGTTTTGACTTTTTAAAATAAAAAAACTCAACAAGAGTCATTCAGTCCTTTTCGGGGTTTCAAGAGTCTACCATAACGAGATTGTCGAGGTCCCGGCTGTTGAAGTTCACCGTCAGAAGTTAAGACATCTGGCAATTCAAGGGTCTTAAGTCAAGGCTCCACTCCGGCTCCCACATCAGAAACACTGGAACAGGGCTGCATCGAAGAGGTTTCTGCCTGCTGGTGTCCACTTGTCTCAGCTCTGGGCTCCAGTCCAGCTCTACCATTAGAAATACTGGAACAGGGCTGCATCGAAGAACAGGTCTGCATCGAAGAGGTGCCGCCCTCTGGGGTTTACTCAGTTCAGGATCTATATTAATAAGTGATCCAGTTTCCAGCTGGTGTCCACTTGTCTCACCATAGAAGATACTGAACAGGTAAATGACTTCCTTCATTAGCATCTGAAAATAAAGGAGAGTTAGTAGGGTGTACAGATGATTTATTTTTCTTCATCACCTCTAGGAGATACAATTTTTGCACTGGACGCAGAAAAGAGCCAAATTTAGTTTTTACTTGGGCTACTCTAACCTTCTTGTCTTTGCCAGGATACAGTTTCAAAATTTTACCTAAATTCCAGTTTAATCTTTTGGTGTGGTCATCTCCCACCAAAACAATATCTCCTTCACTTAAGGTATTTTCCCCTTTTATGTTTCTTGTCTCTCTCAATTGACCTAAATATTCTACTCGAAAACGTTTCCTAAGATCATTTTGTATTCTATTTTGGTACAATAATCTTTTATTCAATTTATTTTCATCTGTTTGATCTAACTCCGGCACACCAACTTCTCTAATGTCTTGCAAAAACATTGCTGGAGTTAGAGATTACAAATCTTCGACGTCATCTGTAACATAAGTTAATGGCCTGGAGTTAATTAAACTTTCATAATCGCAAAGAAGCGTAAACACTTCTTCATGATTCAAGGAAGTTTTTCCCAGAGTTTTTCTTAAAGTCCTCTTCACAAGTCCGATCACTCTCTCCCAAAAACCTCCCCACCAAGGAACCTGTGGAGGAATGAGATTCCATGAAATTGGATTTAGCTCTTCTACATTCTTCAATTTTTCTAAGTTCACTTTCTGATAAAGTCGATAAGCACCTTTAAAATTGGTCCCGTTATCCGAGTAAATGACGCATGGTCGGACTCGGCGTGCTATAAATCTCCTTAAACCAAGCAAGAAACTTTCAGTCTAAACGGAGGTTAACAATTCAAGATGAATTGCTCTGTAGACCGCACAGGTCAATATCAAAATCCAATTCGTCTCCCCATTCTTAAGAATGAGAGGTCCTGCCAAATCTAATCCTATAACTTCAAAAACTGCAGCATCTCTCACCCGGTCTTGAGGTAACAGTCCTTCTGATTCCGATATAGGTTTCGCATTGAATCGCTTGTAAATAATGCAAGTCTTAATGACTTCTTTAATGGTTTTTCTTCCTTTCAGGATCCAATAGCTTTCTCTGAGAGTGTACATAAGTATTTGAACTCTGGCATGACCTAATTGTACATGCTTATAAATAATGAGTGCTTTGACTACTGGATGATTGGAGGGAAGTATAATAGGTAAACGAAAATTTTGTCTAGCGTATGATGATTTCGAAGCATCACAAAAAACTTGTATAGTGATAGGTTCATATCTTTAAAATCGAGTTTCGATAATCTTCGTAGAATCTTGATGTCATGTATTTCTATAAGTTGGTTTTTCCACCTTTCAAATTTTCTTTCGATGTCTATTTGTAATTTGGAGTTCCATGAAGTTTCTATCTTCCAACACTCTTCTATAAGTAATTTGGGGATGAGGGTGAAATGACATGTGAATCCAATTGGGTCAAAAATTCGACGAGCCAATGAAAGGATTCTTCTCTTTGTGACTTCTTCTTTCGATTCTGTTTCTCTGTAAGAGATGGAAAGGGTATCTTCTTTTACATTCCACATAAGTCCAAGAACTTCTATTTCTTGTGGGTCGTATTTCTGTTGATTATATTGAAAGTCGAAATTTGATTCTATATCACTATGTCGACAACCACGTAAGTCGAATTTCCTCAATGCTAACAATTCAGTGGAATCTCTTTGAAAAGATTCAAGTTCTTCGGAGGAATCGACACTCGCCACACAGTTGTCAACGTACATCGAATCTTTCAATTTTTCAGCAGCCTTTTCCAAATGTTCAGGAGCCTGCTTAAAATGATGGTTTAATACTGCCGTTAATAAAAAGAGACTGCAAGAAACTTTTCAAACACCACTCGACGATGCCTATAGATAACAGCTTTCTCCGAATTACCACCTTCCCACCACAAGAAAGGTAAAAAAGTTCATGTCATTTTCGTGCAAAGATATCTGAAGGAAAGCTTTTCGAATGTCAGATATGACTCCGATTTTTCCTAAGCGAAAACGATTTAAAATTGCTCGTATCATTCCAATCAAATTAGGCCACTTTTCTACGCAGTCATTCAACGAACAAGATTTTCTATGATGAGCTGACCCATCAAACACAGGACAAATCTTAGTCGTGGAATTTTCCTTGAATACAGGTCTGTGTGGCAAATAATGAAATTTCCCACCAATTTTTGGTTCATCTTGTACTATCTTTTTAATAATGCCTTCCTTTTCCCAGTCTACAAATACTTGTTCATAATCAATTAGTCTGCCTGTATATTTTAAAGTTTTTACAGTTTTCTCCAATCTTCCCTTAGCTAAGCTGTAGTGATCCTCAAGTCTTTCATTCCCTTCTATCCACGGAATATTAACGATGTATCTACCTTCATCATCTCGCAATACCGTATTCTCAAAATGTTTCAAAGCAAGATCTTGTAATTCTAATTTCGATTTCTTTTCACAGGGATTTTTTATTCCTATAGAATCCAATTCCCAAAGGTTTGATATTTTTTCTCTGTTAGTAAGAAGAGAATGAACAAGAAGGGAATTCTCTAATTTAAATTTAGATTCACAGCCTAACTTCTCCATAACTGTCCATCCTAATCGAGTATTCACAGCTGTAAGCCCCTCAGAAAGTTGTTTTACCTCACCAGTAAATAATTTTCCAATTATGTCAGATCCTAACAGATTATGTATTTCATCAGAATGTTTTTCGAAAAGGCAAAGTTTGTTATTTGCGTACGAATCACTAATAAATATATATTATGTGTTGCCAATTTCTGTAAAACGCGAGAGTCATTAATTCTAGAGATTCCTAAGCAAATGGTTTTCTGATCATTAACTTCCATTATGAAACTATATTTTCCGTCATAACTGCGCAAATTGATTAAATATTTATTATGAATTTCGGTCATTTCGTGTCCTCCAAAAAGTCCGTGAGTTATTGTTTCTTTCCCAATACTTTTTAAGCCTATAAATTTTGCAGCATATTCTGAAATGTAGCTCTTTTGGCTACCAGTGTCTAATATCACTCTCACCAATTGTTTGGAATTTTCATTTTCTATAAAGACAGCTAATATTTGTAAAAAACCTTCCCTGGTGTTTTGGTTAGCTAGATCGGTAGACGTTGACCCTATTTCTCTTTTCAGTTGCTTAAAACAAAAAATTTATGATGTAAACCCGAACAAATTTCACATTTTGTTTTATTTATTGGACAATTACACGATAAATGCTTTGCGATTTTTAAAAAGTTGAAACAAGCTCCTTTTCGCAATAAAATATTCTTCCTTTCTTCTAAAGACATATTAATAACGTATTCACATTCATTCGAATTATGAGTCATGGAATCGCAAAATATACAGATGAGTTTTATTTTGTCTTTATTTTTTGTAACAGGCGCCGTTAGTAGTTCGCTTGTAATATGAAAAATTTTGGTTTTGTTGTTTGTATGATCTGTGGGTTCTTGAGAAAAATTTGATTTCGTTTCCTGTCTACGATTGCATAATTAAAAAGATGATTTTTTTTGTAGAATAAGTCTGCTCTCGCACCGTCAAGGATTGCGTAAGAAATGAGAGCAACTGCTGATTATCTGAGCTAGGATCCTTTTGTTGTAATTTATTATAATCTAATACCAAATCAGATGGAATAAGTTTTAACAACATGGGACAGTAAATTTTCCCATAATTCACGGAAGATACGCCTAATGAATTTAAATTTCTCAATTGAACATTACAGTTATCAACAAATTTCCGAAAAGAACGAAGGTCATTAGAATTTTTTAAAGGCTGTAATGATAAAATTTTGTTCATATGTGCTTGTATTAATATTTCCGGATTAGCAGATCTGTTCTTTAATAATTCTACGGTTCATCATAGGCCTTTGCCGAAATTGGAAATCCTTCAACAGTGTTTAAAGCAGATCCTCCCAAATGCGCCTTCAAATAATTAAACTTATCGACTTTATTTAAAGATGATTCATTATTATGTAAGGCTGTTTCGAAGCTATTCCAAAAAGTTAATCATTTTGAAGCGTCATCTCCATAGAATCGGGTGATATGATATTTTGGGACTTTAATGCGAATGTTATCAGAGTTCTGAAAATGTTCATCTTGTGATTGAGATAATGTAGTCTGTAAGGAGGGCGACGTAACAGGGGTTTTTGAAAATTCATTAATCTTTTTCGCACGAAACTGCCAAAGTAACACTGTTCCTCTATATTTTTCGGCCATTTCAAACTCACCATCGAAATCTTCGGGCTTAAAAAGGGGTTCCATTTGCTGATCAATTAAAGTTAAAGGCTCAAATTTGATGCATAGAATTTCTACCAGTTCACATAATCTATCAACATTTAAATCATAATTCAATAATTCAGTTTCTAATTCATTAACTACTTTAGTAATAGAAAAGAAAAACATACAAATCATGCAGGCTTTACCATCCAACATACTAGTGGTAGTACTTTTTTCATCATGCAAGTGTATTTTGTTTACTTCATTGCATCTTCTTTCCCAAAGAATTCTGCTGATTAAATTATGTTCATATGAAAATTTGCAAACTCGCAAATAAAACTTTACAAATTCTAAAATTTTGAATTACTCGCATTGAACACATATCTTGAATTCAAAAAATGTTGTTATTTATACACCTTTAGTTAATGTTCAAGGACCAGCAGATGTTTCTTTTGGGCATATTAGCAGTACTAAAAATTTTTTGCCTTTTCACAAAAATTTGACTGGGGTTAAGAAATCTGTATATGATATTACTTGTTTACCATGTACTCTCAATGTAGTTTACTGCCAGCATTGGACCAAAACATTACACAACTTTCTGTTACCTTTATTTGGAAAGAGTATGAGTAAGTATCTTAAGAGTATGTATCTTACCTTCTGTACACTTATCCAGCAGAGGTTTTGTTAACAGTTCCAAGGATACGAGTTTTAAGGTATTGATAATTTTATTTTATAGGAAACAAAACGAATAGGCTATATTTATTATGACACTTCAGGAGAGAACAAATATTTTAGTAGTAAATGTTTTTGCAGATATTTAATAATATATTCATTTTGAAATTAATACTATTAATGCGAATGGTACTGTATTTAATTAAAAATGCGAGTTTTGAGACATAAACATTTATTGCGACTGCTTTGTGCAGTGTCTCCCTTGCAAGAGAATGTACAAGTATGGTGGGGGTGACGATATCGCAGCGCCAATGAATACCTAAGTGTTCTTATCCTTAATAAAACTCCATTACAGTTTATTTCATCATTTTTCTTTTTTTTTTTTTGTTCTCATAATAGAGAAAAAAACCAACTCTCTGTTTTATAACTTACATGAATTAATCTGTATAAAGTAATTCCCTAGTCTACATTAGAAAATATAAAACAGCCATCGAAATATGCACATGAGAAAAGAAAAAAATGTTTTTATCGCTTTTATGTCAATGTTACATTAACTAATATATAAAGAAATGGATTTTCCTTCAACTACAACAAAGATTTGTACTCAGCTGAATAGTTAAATGCTTACACATCAAGCTTAAAAAAAGAGTTTACATGCTGTTGGTCTTGTCTCAGTTTTTGCTGAGATAATAGCCAGCAGAGTCCCTTTTCCTCATTTGGTTTTGACTGACAGAATGAAACTTATACAATGAAATCAATGAACTACACTACTTGGAAAATATATTTTACTTCACACGGGGAGAAAATAATAAAATTTAATTTATTTTATTAGCTAAGGTTAACCCTTTCACTTTTCTAAATATATGCATACATGATACATATAGATATACACTAGCTGAAATGCCTGTTCTTTGCACGGGTTAAGAATGAAAAATATTAAGATCACCTATTGTAGCAATTACAGTATTTTTAGGGAGGGTAAAACCATGTGTAAGGCAGTTGTTGTTACTTATGCCGCCTGATCAACGGTAACGTCAGATCACGGCCCAGGAAATTCATCGTGGCAAGTAGTATTTCTGTCGTTAGCCATAGTTTTGAGCACACTACAGTTGACAGTACAATTTGGCTCGGTTCCATCTCAGTCCAACTAACTACCTCACCATGCCACAAAGGCAGTATACATTTACAAACATCCATGCCTTCCCCTGGATTCGAACCCAGGCCCTACGGCATAGCAGTCAGCGTCACTAACCACTATACCGGATGGGCAGCACGTATAAAGCAGTACAATAAAAATTAAACATTTTTTAAATGAATGTTCGCATTGTAAATCATCTTAAACTAACTGCAATTTGAGAAAGTGAAGAAAATTTATCAAATATATATATACATACACTAGCTGCATGGCCCAACATTGCACAGGCTTTCTCTACTTTTATAAATTTTCGCTTCATTTCACAAAATCACCACTTGCATTATTCTTTTTCGAGGTGCCATCCTCGTCACTTGACAATGGTTTAAAATTTCGAGGTGTGTTGCCAAAAGCTCTTGAGTAGGTGAACAGTGCGGCTTTTAAATTCACTCACTCACTTTGCAATTTTTTAACCCTTGTAAACGAAAATGTACCCTTTTTAAAATTAGTTGTAGATTGAAGAAAGACAGAAAAAGTAGAAATTTTTAAATTTACAAAATTCCACAACTAAATGCTTAACATATGTGTGTTAAAAAACACTATGGGGGAAAGCCTACTTATATGTTTACATTCACTAAAAAAAAAATTCAAAAAGGAAATATTACACCTGATAAAAACATTTTAGTATTTTATTTTTATAGTTTTTCATTCCTTTGTGTTGAATAAATAATTTAAACACTTATCTGATGAAAAAGTATGTTATACAGAACTAACATATTTTCATTATTTTAAAAATAATTTCCTTCTTGGGTTTTGAAATAAAAAATTGATTAAAAATCTTCATTTAGCAATTAATTGTGACATACTGTTTGCTTAAGTGGCAGTAAAAGATAAAATATTGTTTATTGATAAAGACTTATTAAATATTTAAAAAATTATAAAATAAGAGCTGGTTTACCCATTCTTTGAACGAGTGAATTTAAAAGTTAAACAATACAGATTGAAGGATACAGAAGTTTTTAATGAGTATTTTTACATGAATCGCAAATTAAACAAAAAAAAGCTTATTGTATCTCAGCTTAACAAAAAACCCATGTTTGTTAAATTGTAAGTCTGTAAATCTAATAGCTGATATAAAAAAAAAGATTATTTGTATTAATAACTCCCTGTAACTCTCTTATGGGTCAGTTTTTGAAAACACCTTCCTAAGCTGATCTCTGCTCAGCAAAAGTAACATTGCTTACTTTTTTACATTACAACTTTTGTATAATGAATGCTTAAAATACTGTAAATAATTTATATCTAGGAGTGTAATACGTTAATATTACTTTATCTTGTATTTATTTTATGTTAAAATTGTTATCTGCCTCACGCTCCGCCTGTTCAAACCTTCGCAGTTCTGATTGTGGAAACGTTTTGTTAGGTCTAGCTACTTTCATAGCTCGAATTTTGAGAAAGATTAGACTTACGTTTTCGCAGCATAATTCTTAGTAGGTACTTTTTCTACTCTTACAAAAAATATCTATGGTAGTTATTATTTTTATACTTAAAAAGTGCAATACCTGCCTATTCAATTAAAATTATAGTGTTAAAAATTAACTATTAACCACTACAAATTATGCATGTTTGTCAAAATGATGTAGTGGGGGAAAAAGCGATAAAGTATTTATTTTGATATAAGGATCGATTTATTACTACCATATGTGCATAACAAAATTTTAAAAAAGGGCATAGAAATAAGTTATCAATTTTTACTGTATTTAGGGTTCACTCTTTTGGCAAAAGCACACGGTCCGGTGTAGACAAAAAATAGGTAGAGTTTTGCTTCACACATAAAAGATAGATGTATGCTGTCGCCAAATTTTGAGAAATTGCCAATTTGGCGTGCTTTTGCGTAATGTGTTTTGGAGTAGCAACCTTTCCACAATATTCAACCTTTTCCTTGACTGATAAAAAACATTCAGGTGGGTTACCATATTTGGTGCATTTATCAATTTTGCAAGAAAAACCGTGGTGGGATATTCCTACTTACTTGACAATTAGTTATATTTTGGACGCTTCACTCAATATCTTTATAAATTATAGCCTATGTGTTATTCTGATGTACACTCTGTCGCAAAAAAATATATGCACCCAGAAGAAATTGAGCTACATTCACGAAATTTGGTATGCATGTAGTGTATATGAAAATAAACAAATGATTAAAAATTCAGAACAAAATATCATTTTATTAAGCGGTTACAGCTTGCAAAAGGTTAAAAATCAGTAAGTAGTAAAGCCACCTCTGGCAGCTATACAAGCCGAAATTCGGCGTGGCATCGATTCAATTAGATCACTTATGACCCCCTGTGGAAGATCCTGCCATAGTCTTTGCATCTGCGCAGTTAATTCTCCTGTATCTCGGGACGGCTGCAGTTGCCTTCCCAGCGCGTCCCAGACAAGCTCTATTGGCGAAAGATCTGGTGACCTGGCAGGCCATGGTAGGACGTCATATCCTTGAAGACATTGTTGTGAGAGTCACGCAGTATGTGGACGAGCATTATCCTGTTGATAAATGGCACCTGGGCGACTTGATAGCATGGGTAGCACAATCGGCGTTAAAATATCGTCCACGTATCTGCGAGCTGTCAAAGTGCCTTGAAGGACCACTAAAGATGATCGTGTGTCCCAAGAAATTGCTCCCCACACTGTCACACCTTATGAAATTGCTGTATGCCGCTCGACAATAAATGCCGGATCGGACCGCTGGCCGGTGCGCCTCCAGACACGGGTGCGGTGGTCATCAGCACTGAGACTGAATCGGGATTCATCACTGAAGATGACACGTCTCCAGTCTGTCACACTCCAAGTTGCCCGAGGTCGGCAAAAATCCAGTCGACACTGCCTATGATGTGGGGTCAGTGGTAAGCGTCTTAGCGGACGTCGGCTCCTCAAGCCAACTTCGGTCAGTCGTCTCCTTATGGTTTCTCTTGATGGCACTGGATGTCTGGAAGGAGGTAAGTGGCGTTGAATCGATGCTAGCGACGTTGTTGGTGCCGAAGTGGCCACTCTTCTGATTGCACGATCCTCGCGATCATTTGTGTTCCTGGGACGTCCTGACCCTCCGCGACGGTACACTCTACCTTCTGTGATCCACTGTTGCCAACACCGAGCAACTACCATATCGCTCCGACCGAGGTGGCGGCCGATACGTCTATCCGACCAACCTGCTTCTCTGAGGCCTATTATACGGCCCCTATCAAAGTCCGTCAGCTGCTCGTACTGCCGCCGGTTACGTCTTAGAGGCATCCTAAGTCTCAATATCGTCTATCAAAGTCATCAGATTCGTTTGGATAGCCGTACGGCGCTCGTACTCATGCTTTTAAACTCTCCCAGTTGCGCAACTAATATGCGCATAGCACACTTAGCCTTGTCTCATTGGCTTCGAAATTTTAATCATTTGCATATCTCTTACCAGACTACATTCTTGCCGAGTTTCGTGATTGTAGCTTGATTTCTTCTGGGTGCATATATTTTTTTGCGACAGAGTATATAAGCTTTATTATTGTAAAGTTTCATTAAAACCCATTCAGTTGTTTTTGTGTGAAAGAGTAACAAACATCCATCCATATATACATCCAAACTTTTGCATTCATAATATTAATAAGGATAGTTTTAGTTATTTATTGGATATATCCCGGTAATATGGATTTGCAACTGTTCTGAGTTGTTGACAACACAGACATTAGCAATACCCAAAATGATACAGTCAGCACAAGCACTGAAACAGAACAGAACTTCACCTGTTCCTCACTGTGTTTGGCTTCATAGTCCCTATAATCACTACGTACCAATACATATATACAAGCATAAAACTGCAGTAAGCTTTTATAACAAGAAAAGGGAGTTTTTCTTTAAGTATTTAATTACTGTCTCTCAGCCCTATATATAATGAACTCCTATTTTACAACTTTTTCCTAGATCTAGTTTATAAAGTATATTATAGAAAGATGAATGTAATGAATTTCCTACATCAAGGGTGGCCAACCTTATAGCTATGGTGCGCCAAACAAATCTACAGCATGCCACATGATAGGGAATATTTGAAACAATTCAATTCCGGTGGCAATACATATAGATTTAAAGATATTAATAATAACATAAAAATAAGCTACACATAAAATATATATATTTATATTCCTTTAACATAGGTAAAAATTCAGATTGTACATATAAATACGCATCTTGTAAAAAAATTGATCAAAATAAAAAATAACAAATATAAATATTTCAGCAATATAATTAGTATACCTTCAATAGAATTTTTAATTTAAATATGAAACTTGTCCCTGCAAAGCTCTATCTAATATTGCAATATAAGTGGAATAATTTGTAACTTACAATCTGATTCACACATCATTCTGAATGTTCAACTATTAAACAATTTCTTTATGGACTCAAAATATATTTCATAAGAGAAATAAATTTCTTCATATATATATATGGAACCAAAAGCGGAAAGCAGAGTGCATGCAATTTTCTTCAAACAATTAAATCACTCTGAAAATGACATGCAGCAGTCAAAAATAGATTTCAATTTATTGATAGTTACCGTGCAGAGAGATTTTTTCATAATTCAGTAAATACTGCTTTAAATAATTCTGAATTTTTCTTTTCAGGATGCAGTAAGAAGTGATGTTTCATTTTAAAATTATTACACCATCTTTTTGACATGATGTGAATATTTAATGAGTCATTTAAACAGAGGATGTTAGTGTTTTTTTTTCACACATAAACCTTTTACATACATAAACATTTTTACAAACAACATTTTTACCTCACATTTGTCTGTTACATATTATTATCTATGCACATTTTTATTCTTTTGCTACTTTTTAAATGTACAATAATATACTTCTATTCTTTAAAAACTACTGCTATTCAAATGTATGTACATATTAGATTTTATTTTTAATTAAATACATATTTCAAACACATTGCAAAACACTTTCATATACAAATCTTTTATTCTGATCATCAGACCTAATGAGAACTTGATACATGATTAAGAGAATGCTGCTAAAATTTTTAAGAAACAATACACATGCAATGAAGCAATTTATTATTTTACCATTATTGCATTAAAACAATAGTTTAAATATAATGTACAATTACTTTCCCCATTCATTTTAACACAAATTTAAAATAATGGAGAAATTATTCCAAATAAATTTTCTTTCTGTGGAATTTTTCCCAACCATGGGATTATTGTGATGTGAAATAACTCATTATTTCGAATCACATAATTCCATTCAAACCAAATTTTTAATTTCTACACTATTGCTAATTCATTTTTTTTAAAAAAAATTGCATTGCATGTACTGCTCTTTCTTCCAGGAAAGACAGATTCATACTTCTCAATAAAATAACTTTAAAAAAATAATCGTTGCAAGGAATGCTTTTATAGAAAACCGCTTTTTTAATGTTAGGGAAAATCTCCTGTAACTGAGAAATTCTTCCCTTAAACTGACATACTTTTCCCTCCAACAAACTGCTAGAATTTACTTTACCCTACCAATCTCTAAAATAGAATAGTCCATTTCTGGCACCCTGGAGACTCTAGTATCATAGAGTTAGATTGTGAATTAGCACAGTATGCGGAAATGACTGCATTCATATCCATATGGAAGTCCGAATCAGTCATTATCATATTCATAGAGGAGACCCCCTTGACCATAAAAGCTCTATTAAGGCTGCAAAATAAATTTTGTCAACTTTCCGATATTCTTACCTTATGCCTTCGGTGCCTTCGGTGCAATTACTGGGCATATGGCTCGCGGGGCGAGCCTCCATCCCATATCCGATATGTTTATGTAGATCGGACCATAAAGTTATCATGCTAGCATGTAGCAGGATGCTGATTGGCCGAGCCAATCGTTGAGGAAATGTCCTGGGTCATGCGGAGATCTGCTTTCATGACAGAGAGCTGAGTGAGTGCTCTCGTATTGGATCATGGCTGGTGATTATTGAGACTCTCATTGGCTGCTCAAATCTCTGAGAAAGAAATTTAAGTCTAAAGGGGGAGGGGCTAGCCCTGATGGTGGGGATACGAAAAATAAATTAAGATGGATAAAAATATAAATATAAAAAGTAAAAATACAAAAAATTGATTATTTAAAAATAATTTAGCAAAAAGTGTGCAATCAAATGCACTAATTCAAGAAATTAAGGCGGATTATAAGAATCGAGAAGGATTCTTCTCGGTCTTTTGGTATTGTCCTGAGGATTGTAATTAGGCATATTAATCATGTTAGCATTATTTGTAAGTTTAAGTGAATTAAAGAAATTTTTTGCAATTTTTTGAATGTAAGATTTAAAACTATTAATTTTAATCGCGTTCCGAATTTCGTCATTTCTCATATATCTACAAGCCCTTACGATCATTCGGATTGTAGAATTTTGCAGTGTATCAAGTATATTAATGTTAGTTTTTGCTGCGTATCCCCACACTTGGCACCTGTAGGCTAATATTGGACGCATAACGGCTGTGAAGAGTAGCACTTTATTGTCTCTAGATCAGTGTTTCTCAAACTGTGGGGCGCGCCCCCCTGGGGGGGCGCGTTAAACGTACAAGGGGGGCGCGAGCATATCGAAAATAAAAGATTTAAAAAAATTTATTTACTGGAATGAAGTAAAACAAAATACTTTCTGACATAATAAAAAAAATACACATTTACACTGATATAATTTATATATCTGCGATATTACGCCATAAAAAAATTAAAGCTTCTACTTCTATTACGGTTTCTTTTCAAACCAAAATGAGAAAAAACAAAACCCAGATCCATAATCGAAAAAAAAATTTAGGAAGATAAAAAATTCATCACTGTTATATTATTGTCATCAGCTGTAGGCAGCAGAATGTAGTTGCTGCGGTTTGACCTTCGAACTTACTTGTACAGTTAGTTACGTCCCTGCTCTTATGTATTTGTTTTTTCATTTAGGGAATTGCAAATAAACTATTTCTGCTGCGATTTTTTCCTTGTAAAATATTTCTATGATTTTTGGAAAAGCACAGAGAGCTCTTTGAAGGATTACTTGGCCAAGATTTATTTCTATGAGTTATTCCCAAACATATAAAAAAGCATAATGAAAAAAACGTTTTACATAATTCTTTTGGACATTATTATGGAATAAATACACTTTTATTCCGGAGCTGTCACGCCGAGCACAGAGTGCACGAAATCGGTAATTCTGGCAAAACTGTTTAATTGTTACCAATGGCTCTGACACTATCCTCCTGTTTGACAGTCTTAACGTGTGAACTAAAATATATTTGTCACATATCTCCCCCTCTTTTTTGGGAGTGACAAACGTTGTTTTACAATCTCAAGGCACTTGTTTTGACTGAGTTCCAAGTGTGATAACTTTTTTTCCGAAATATTTTCTGTGTTCTTTAAAGTAGGGGTGAGTATATTTTCTCTTAATTAAATTATTCACTGGAATTACGATTTTTATTGTGTACTATAAAAAATAATTATAAAAAAGATTGGGGTGGCTCAATAACCCCACTCGACCATTAGTATCGAGTGCGTGCCTGCTCCAGGTTTAAAGCATGTTGAAGTCTTTTCACTTTAAATATTAAAAATAATACAATTATTTCGCATCGGAATTTTATATTATTGTTCATTATTCAACATCAATTCTAAATGCTAATTCTGTGAGGCTTAAAATTACAGTTCGCTTAAAACTAATTATAATTTGAGCAATGATTTAAAAAAATCATTTTACATTTTTGTAAACATTGTTGCGCACTTGGCTTTACTCTTCTTAAAATTCAGCGATTATATCAATAATGTTTTATTTTCTTATAAATGAACTCGTGCAAATAGCGGGTACTTCAGCCGGTATACATTTAATGTATCAGTGCGGCACAGAGTATTTTATAACTAATTAATTAATGCTAAATTAATAACAAGTTTAAAAAGTATTAGCGACTTCCATGGGCTTGTCTTACAGAGCAAATTTTTCAAAGGAATGCTTATATGATTAGAAATTGACCCTCTGAGTTCTTTTTCTATATTTAGCAGATACCTATATTTTGTCTTCTAAGCAGCCACCGCATTTTGCAATATGTTCCAATTTAAAAATTAGAGAAAGGAAAAATAACATAATAATTATCCTATTACTTAATATTTTTTTTTTGCTTAAAAGCAACATATACAAAATTTAATACTTATGTCATGAATTTGTACGGTGTATAATTAAGATTATTGCTTTAGCGTAAAAAAAAGTGCATTATTATTGCATTCAGTACATTATTAATGTATAAGGGGGGCGCGATAAAAATTGTGATTGATAAGGGGGGCGCCAGTATTGAAAGTTTGAGAAGCACTGCTCTAGATAATTCAGAATTCCGGCCAATTAGGGGGTATAATTTAAACATTATTTTCCGGAATTTATTTCGCGTGTGTTGAATGTGTGTTTTCCAAGTGAGATTTTTATCAAAGATGATACCAAGGTATTTAGTGCTTTGAGACCATGGAATTGTTGTGTTGTACATAGTGGGTGGTGGTGGCAGTTTACGTTTCTTGGTGAATATTACGGCTGCGGATTTTTCAACATTAATGCTGATTTTCCACTGGTCGTAATATTTCTCGAGTAATTTAAGGTGTTTATTAAGAGCATATGTGACAGAACTGATTCTTTTGTATGTTGTGTGCACGGCTGTGTCGTCTGCGAACATATTGAGTTTTGTAAGTGAGTAATCTGGAATGTCGTTGATGTACAAGTTAAAAAGCAGAGGCCCAAGGAGAGAACCCTGGGCTACACCGCAGCATATGTTTTTTGTGTTAGAAAGCGTATCCTTGACTCGAACCTGGTAGGAGCGATCAGAGTTGTACGAGTGGAGTATGCAAATAAGGGGTGGGGGAATGTTGTACGTAATTAATTTGAATGTTAATCCGGTAAGCCACACGCGGTCGAAGGCTTTCTGGATATCCAGAAAGACTGCGCCGGTGCTCTTTTTTCTTTGAAATCCCTCGGAGATTGCTTCCGTTAAATTGAGTAGTGGGTGGAGAGTGGAAAGTTTATTAGTAAATCCGTATTGATTAGGGTTAATTATATTGTTAATATTGATGATATTTTTGAGTCTAGTTAAAATAATTGATTCAGTAATCTTGCTTAATGTAGAGAGAAGAGAAATTGGTCTGTAACTAGCAGGATTATTTTTGCTTTTACCTGGTTTAAGTATTGGAAAAATTATGGCCTCTTTCCAGATTTTAGGAAAGTAATTATGCTTTAATATCTTATTGATTAGTATTGTTAAAATCAGAATTGCTTTGAGCGTAAAGTTTTTAGTCATGCGATTACTGATGCCATCTTTACCTGGTGCTTTTTTAGCATTAGAACTTTTAATGTAAGAAATAATCTCAGAGGGATAAGCCGTTTCAGCAGTGGGGGGAGGGTGCGAAATAAATGCCTTGACAGTATTATTAACAATTTCATCTTCTTCATCAAAATCGTTATTATGCCTCTCGTTTTCAGTAAAATTTTCGGGGATAGATTCGGCCAGGATATTAGCTTTCTGCTGGTCTGTAATAGCCGTGCCTGTAGTGCAGTGTAGAGATGGAATGTCTGAACGTTTGTTTATGAAAAATTTTTGCACTGCCCATAGACTGTTGTCTTGTGTGCTGAGTGCTTGTAATCTGGCAGTCCAGTTTTCATTTGTATAATTTTTAAGTTCCTTTTTTACGTTTTTTTTGTGCTCTGTTGTACAGTGTTTTGTAATGTGGGTCTAGTGTTCTGTGATATAAGTTTCTAAATTGGTTTTTCTGTTTGATCAGTTTGTGAATGTGATGTGGAGTGTAACTTTTGCGAAGCGTTTCTATTGGTCGAGAGGCGTGGCTATGGGCGGCGCGGACCATATCGGTGAACTCAGAAATTTTTTGATCTATGTCAGAATTAGAATTAATGGAATTTGGGTGATAGTTGAAAAGCGAAAGTTTAGTATTTAAATAATTAGAAAAAAGCGGCCAATTCGTGTGAACTACCCTGGGGTTAGTGACATCTTTGTTAAGTTTAAGAGTAAAGTTAAGCATAACTGGGTTGTGGTCCGATGACAGCTCATGAAGAGAGTTGATGGTATAGGGGTAATAAAAATTTCTAATAATAGCTATGTCTAAAGTATTAGTTGAATTAAGTCCGAATCTCGTTGGAGTATCCGGGTATGCAATATAAAGATTAGCCAAGTTAGTAAAGTCAGGAGTCGTACGCCTCTGGATGAGTTAGTATTGCAGTTCCAGGCAGTATGCGGGGCATTAAAGTTTACTGCTGGTTTGAATAAGATTCTCAATGTCGGTAGTGAAGGTATACTCGTTGGAATTCGGCGGTATATAAACACTAACAATCGATATTGGATCGTGATCAAAAGGAGTTAAAATTACGATAGTAGCTTCAATAGTTTGCATAGGAGGGGTAGGGAGAGAATAATGATTAATAGCGTTTTTAACGAGAATGAGAGTTCCACCGAAGGCCCTGTTGTTATCAGAGGATGTTGGTCTGTTATTTCTATAGCAGGTGTAATTAGCTATGTTGATGTTGTGTGAAGGTCTCAAATGTGTTTCTTGAATTAAGATTAAATCTGGGGAGTGCTGCTCAATAAAAATTTTAAGTTCGGTAATTTTACTTAATAAGCCGTTAGCGTTCCAGGAACACAAACTGAGGCCGATAGGTGATTTACTTATCATTATAAATTTTATTGCAAGATGCCTCTATTAGGCCGTACATTTGGTTTGCATCCGCTTGGGCGGAGTTAACAGTATCGAAATTATTAGCAAGATTAGGGGTTGAGTTCATTGCATTTAAGAGTTGGATAAGACACTGAACAGTGGTACTTAGCAAAGCTTTAATATCGTTATTATTATTACCATTTATAACGTTAGAGTTTACAGTATGGGTTGGGTTAGAATTAATTATTGGGGGTGCAGTTTCTTTTAGAATTGGAATGGGTGGTATAATATTAACGGCCTCAGTTTGGCGAGAAGTCTCAACTCTTCGTGGCGCCATCTGTTGCTTATTTTGAGAGTTATTTCGTGGAGTGTTGTTCGTTACTTGCGCGTAAGAGAAGTTTGGTCTCACAAAGCTGTTGTACAGGTTTGTGTATGTATTCCTGTTCGTTTTAGCAGCGCCCTTAGGGGGCTTGGGGAAGCAGGGGCAACCATGCCAGTTGGCCATGTGTCCATACACCTGGCAATTGATACAAAATTTAGTTTCTAAGCGTTGTTTGATGAGACAGTCCTTGGTGAGGTGTTCTTCACCGCACTTCAGACATCGTGGCTTTAAAAAACAGTTATCGGAATTGTGATGAAAGTTTTGGCAAGTGTAACACTGGGTTACTCCCTTGCCATTATAGCCGTCAACAGTAATGTTGAGGTGGGCTAGCGTTTTTAAATCGAATATTTTGAGGTTTTCCATTGATCTAGGGAGAGTTACAAGGAATATTGGTAATTTTTGCTTCGTGCGACGACCTATAAGTTGAGTTACTTTATCAGGTTCAAAACCTTCTGCTTCAAGATCGGCTTTTATGGTTTCTGGGTCAGCGGTTTTAGGGAAGCCCTTAATGACTATTTTGATGGGTCTTTCATTTTTGGGGGTAATTCTGTAAAAACGGTATCCGAGACTTTTCATAGTGTGCTTAACTGTCCTGTTTTTGTTCTTCTGTGTTGGAATAGAGTTTGATATATTCGCCAGTGGTTTTTAATCTTAAGTGGGAAAGTACTTTTCATTGTATCGACTTGTTCACGATACGATTCGTTTATTTTCATCATAACGGGAGGTGGGAGAGCATTTGTACCTTGATATTGATTAGCTTTTTCACTGGGTTTATTTGGAGTTGCTGTAGATGGCGCCACTTGACCTGCGACTTGTTGCTTCATTATTACATTGGGGAGTAAAGAATACTGATTGTCTAAGACAAGATCTTCGGATTTTTCGAGAATAGTTTTTCTAGCAGTTTTACGGAGTGGAGGAAACTCAAAGTCTTCCTCGTCTTTTCTTTTTAACTGAGAATTTCTCCTAGTAGGAGAGGGTGGTGGAGTAGAATTTGGCGTGTTTCTAGGGAAAGAAGATGAGAGCAGCCTGGGTTGGTACAGGGGGAGAGAGTCAAAATCACTCACCGCTTGTTGGAGAGTGCCTTGCACGTCCTGGAACTCATTCCATGCGAGTTGATAAAGAGCGTCAGTTTCAACATGTCCGTGGTCAGATCGTAGGAGTGAGACGGTTTTTTCCTTCTCGTTGCATATTATGCGTAACCTCCTTATATAATTCTTCATCGCGGTGAGCTCCTCGCAGGGGTTGGGAGCAGTACCGGATGAGTCAGTAGAGAGCGGTGATTGGGGTGTAAAGTCCATATCCGTTTGGAGTTCGTGAGCCATGTCCAGTCGTATCCGAGAGTAACCAAAAGATTGTAAAAAACTGTACTACGCAAATAGCACTGAAAAGTGCTGTAGCCAGTTATACGTGCGTAAGAGTGGAGGTGAAATGTGCGAAATAAATTGGGGCGTAGAGAAGACGCATCCAATTTATGTGATAGAGGGAGATCTCTTGCGGGCCACTGTCAAGAGCGGCGACCAGTTAACCTCTATAGTCCGTGTCAGAATCCAGAATCCATCTAGGAATTTGCTGCACCCACCAGAAAATGCCCCCTTTTTAACAACTTAAGTTCAATCAGCCAAAATCCAGGGCAGCCAATAGAGAGCTTACTCACTTGCATTCACCAACCAATAGCAGTGCTCCTTATCCACTTCTTAAATCCAGAACTATTACTCAGGATTTTTTCCCGCCGAAACCAGATGGAGTCTCCGCCCATGATGATGACGTCACTCTTCTACCTTGCCTAGTCCTCCAATCACCATGCCACTACAGAAAATCTTACTCAGGAAATACTTTTCTCCAATCAGGACTCTCCACTTCCATCAGGAGCAATACACCTTTGTTAGGGGAAGGAGGATCTTGCTAGATCCATATCCCCGAGACATTAATCGAAATCATCACGTGCTCCTGAATAAACTAAGTTACTTTAATTGACTGGCTCGAGACTGAATTTCTTCCTCCAACGCCGAGCATCGGGTAGATGCAGCTCGCAGAATTTTAGAATTGAAATTGTTCTTTACAGTTATAAAGTATTTCATCTAAAGTTGCAACTATAGGTGGCTTAATTGTTTAAAGCAGCGTAACTCCACGATTCATATGAACAAATGAAATTTATCAAAGTCAAGTAAAGTAGCTACATTGATACATTTTACTATTTGGAATACTTAAAACACAAATTTAGAAATTATTTCCTATATAAACCATATAGTTGAACTGAGTAAGTAATTTAAAGTTGTCGGCTTTTTATAAGTATTGGAAAAAAACATTACGCACGGAGTAACTTTTCAAGACATGCAGAGACTCCTAGCGTTAGAAACTTTGAAAGGGACACTTAAGAGCTCTCAGAATAGTAGTGGAACAGTGTGTGTGTTAGGTACTCTGACAAACATTCAATTGGAATAATTTAACATGAGACATATTGTGTGATTTCAAAGAAATCAACAGACTTTCTGCATCAACCGGATCTTAATTAAGCTTGCATCATGTAGCATATGTATGGCGAAGCTACGTTCGCCGGTACAAATCCAGCCAATTTTAATTTGCCGTTCCCAAACAAATTAAAAGAAATATATATTTATACTAGCTGACCTGGCCACGCTTTGCGGTGGCTTTCTTGTCATACGTTGATTTAATATTATTCTAAGCTATTTTATTCAGTCAAATTAATATTCGTTTTCAATTTCAGAGAGTTGAAATTATAAATATAAAGAAGCATAAAGTCTTTCATTTTACATTTTATTCGTCTCCTATTTGATTACAGTGTAATGCATGAAGTTTTTGAGTAACAACAATTGAAGATTTAATTTCATTAATGGGGTGAATAATGGAGATTTTTAGCAATTTTTACTATTATTTTTATCCTTTTAAATTATAACAAAAAATAATATAAATAAAAATGATAGCTATTCGGTGTACAATATTTTTTCGAAAACCTGTCTTTTGCTAACTCAGAGACTCGTCGGTTTCTCCACATGTGAGCATGCAACATATAGTTGCCCATTCCAGAAACATGGATTTTCCAAATCGAAGCCCCCAATGCACATTGCTCAGCTTTGAGATTTATCTATGGTCACCGCGAAGGCCAAACGAATCGGGAATTCGAATCCTTTTAATTGTATAGGAGATTCTGATGGTATATGAAATACGTTGCAACGGGACAATTTCTACTTTAAACTTTTAAATCAAAATGGTTGCATCAAAAAGTTTCCCGCTAATTCTTTTGATGACCAAACATGAACCGTTGCATTATCTTGGTGTATTTAAGATACGCAGTAAAATAACCAGTGAAGCAATCTTCAACCGAAGATTGTGTGGTGGCATTCCTGAGAAATCTAGAGAATTCAAAATTTAGGTTTTCGTTTTCATCAACAATAATGTCAATTAATTTAAAAGGCAGTAGATCATCTGATAACAGCTACGTATCTGGAAGATGTTTTCGTCAACATCAACAAAGTAACAGGATTACAGAGCACATAATTATCTAGATAATTATCCATTATATCCAGGAAGACACAATCACACTTCATTTTTTGTCTGAACAACAACAGTACAAAAATTGTTTTGCAATTTTATGCATTATGTATTAAGATGAAGTTCTATTCCACTTTTTCTAATATTCAGCACTTAGTAAGAAAATATTTGCTCCAATTGATCATTTTGCAAATGAACTCGTATGTTTATGGTCTATCGAAGTATCTCGACAACATGCGTTAATCTCGTGAGCAAAAGTAGAGCGAGGAATGAATGGTAATGTTTGTCGGAGGTTTGTCTGAGGTATCAGCAGAGTGATAAATAGAAGGAATTTAAGGGGGAGGTTTTTAATCATACGATTAGAAATCTGATCAAGTCCGGGGGATTTCCGGGGCTTGAGTCTCTGTACGTAAGTTAATACTTCCGTTGGAGTGGTTGGTTCAATTTCTTGAACGTGTGGGGTATTGATGAAGTTAGTAACTTCATCGTGTATGCGTTGGTCGAAATCTTCTCGACCAGCGACGTGATTTGGTTTGAATTGCTCTTGCAAACTGTCAGCGATAACCTCCGCCTTTTCAATAGGGGTTATCGCGGTACTGCCTAACGCCCCTTTCAAGGGGGGAATGGAACGAAAAGGCGATAACGCCTCAATGTGTGATTCTCGATTCGGACGCCGTGGAAGCATGACGTCCAACGTGAACTGGTCCGATAGGACAGATCAATCCGCACCCCCGCAACCTATACCAACGGGCTTGGGAGCTTCGCCTTCGCAAGTCATAGCCGGCGACGATTAGATCGCCGAAAACTCAGACCTTTTTCGGGAAGCGATCGCAGCAAGGAACGTTTACGCGACATGGGCCCGTAAGCTAACCAACGCCAGACCGAACGACCCGAAGATGCAAAGTTACCACCAGGAAGTTACCTTGGCAGGTGAGACCGTTAACTCTATACTCGTCAAGCTAAACGTCCCACTTTTCCGAATCCCAGCCTCGGAGAAACGCCCACTTTCTGCGAACGAACGGCCTCGGCCAATCAGATCGCAGGAAGAAGGGCAATCGTCCCACCGGCCGTCAGACTTCGTCTGTCGCCGTTCCAGCGGGTTGTTCTGCCCATTTAATTTAATCTTTTATAATTTAACTTAAGTAACCCCATTAATTCGGCTCTTAATTTTAAAATTCTGATGAGGAGGTACGTCCCTCATTTAGGGACAGGTACTCTGTAAATTACATGCCACTTGCCACGCCTCAATGTGTTTTTCCCACTGTGTGTGGGAATATATTTTAATATCCTTCGCTATCTCACGACTGAGGGTACGGAATTCAGAATAAATACTAGGGAACCTAGTTCTTTGCCAAAATTTCCGTAACCTGTTCTTCTTTACATGGATTGTTTTTTC
>BMAU01003632.1:0-160259 GCA_019973935.1 Trichonephila clavipes | reverse complement strand
TTAATGTTAAATAAAAGAAAAGAATGTAAAATTGCAAGGATGAATAACTCTGCTATTCTTAATATTTAAATTTAATTAATTGTATACACTATTCACTTAAAAAATAGTCAAATCATTTTCTAAGGTCTTCCTTAACATGTAAAAAACAACAAGACACTTACCTTTTGATATTAACTACTTTTTTAGAAAAAAAATGACAATCTTCGCAATCCGATCAAAAAGTCAGCTGAAAACGCAACTTCTGCTGTAAAACTATTTATTGCTTTCCTTGTTAAAATACTCATCATAGAACCCATGGCTGCCATATATCTTGAAAGAATGGATTTCAGAGAATATTTCTGCTAAGTATCGTCAGAGTATTCGTAAAATGGTTGTTCTATGTAATTTTTAAAGTGAGTGGTACTTATAAGTACCGTTGGTACATAAAGGTGTTAAGTAGCTATCGAAAATTTTCCTTTCGTTTCATGTTCATTGCTTTTCTCAAATTTACTTTTGCTATCATGATTAAGGGGCATTATTTTTATTTCCAGCAAGCTTTTTGCTTTGCTTGATCAGTTTCAACTTCCTTCAACAGAATCAAAGATGCACATTTCTTTTTTTTTTTATATTCTATTCATTTACATTTATAAACCATAATAAGTCGTACAACACAACAATCAAAACCATAAAGTTGTTCATAGGGAAAAGTGTAGCATGTTCATAGAAAATACTTTTGAACAAAAGGGGTCACGCCGAGAACTCGTTCAAAACAAGTACCTTAAGATCATAAAAAAACTTTTGTCACTCCCAAAAAAGTTCCCATTAAGACTGTCATATTGAAGGATACTTTGTAAAGGTCACTGGTAACAAATAAACAGTTTCCCCAGAATTAATGATTTCGTGAGCCTGAGGTGACTCCGCGCATCGCACGACCTCTCCTGTGTTAAAAGTGAACTCAATATAAAAAAGGGATATTATTTCTAAAAAAAGAATTGTGTAAAACGTTTTTCATTTTGCTTTACATGTTTCAGAATACTCATAAAAATAAATCTTGGCCAAATAACCTTTCGAAGTGCTTAATATGCTTATCCATATATTATAAAACTCTTTCACATGGAAAAAAGCGCAACAGAAATATATTATTTACAACTTCTCTTTAAAAAAGGGACGGAGATAACCATACCAGTAAGTTCGAAGGTCAGCAAAAGTAGTACTTAAGGTCAAAAGAAATGTAATAAAAAAATCTCTTATCGTGAGATTACTGCAAAGCAAACAAAATATTTTTTTATTTGGTTATAGGATCAAAGATACGCTAGAAGTAGAATCCTTTATTTTTGAAGACGTAATATCGCCAGATGATATACATAAATTATATCAATGTAAATATGTATTTTTTTATTATGTCAGAAAGTATTTTGTTTAACTTCATTCCAGTAAATTAATTTTTTAACCTTTTATTTTCATATGCTCGCGTCTCCCTTGTAGGGTTATCGCGTCTCCCTAGGGGGCGCGCCCTACAGTTTAAGAAACGCTGATTTAAGGAAAATAAAGCAGTGGATAACTTTCCGGTGTAATGTAGCTATTGCATCTAAAACGAAAGCCTTGATTTTTAGTAAAGGTCACTCCTCTCACGCATCAGACAACTCAAACTATTTAACAATAGCATCAATTGCAACTCTGAGGTTAAATATTTAGGTACCATCTTAGCAGGGCCGGCTTTAACAGTTTTGCCACCCAGGACAAAAATGAACAATGCCGCCCTTCCTCCATATAGTAAAAAATATGAATTAGGTACAAAAAGAACCGCACCTATAAAACTTGAAGAATTTTTGAGAACAAAAATGCAGTATAACAATATATCCCTTTAAGACCCGAATTATTTTTTAATCTTTAAATATTGAATTCTTCTGGTTATTAATACTATATTGGCCCCAATGACACTGGAAAATAATAAAAAATCCCCCCCCTTGAACGTAGACGGTTCCCCGCATGATCGTGCGGGTTGGTTGGGCGTTTTCGAAATAAGCACCTGTGAAATTTTACCATTTTGGCCGTAAGTTGATGGAATAAACACACTAAATTCAACTAAAATTGGTACACAAATAAGGAAATTATTGATGTAAAAATAATTATTTTATTGGCTCTGGTTATTTTTTCCCCCTGTGAAATCTTTTAAACATTTTTTGTTTTGTTTTTTATAAGCATAAATATTCATTGCATTTTTCACAACATGTCTTCGAACTGCTTTCTTAGTTTTGAAATCTGCTCTTGCGAGGCCTTGAAATGTCATCAACACATCAAAAATGGATATACGTGTCAAGCCTTTTTATCCTGGAATGGCCAATATAAAAGGCATAATATGTATAACAGGTGGATCATAACACTTCGATCTTTTTGCGAAAGGAATCTCTCATCACACTGTTATCTTCATCTGTTAATATGCTTTTGTTAGTACGTGGAGAGGCTGCTACGCTTCAACTATTTCTAATAATTTTAACCGATCCATTTTGATTTTTGGAAAAATTTTATTTGATATTGCATTTTACTTGCACAGAAACCAAGAATTTGCAACATCTAAAACAATGAAATGAATGGGTTCAAGAAACTATGATGGTAAAGAGTGGTTCAAAATTGTCTTTCCATTTGAAATATTTCTCTCCATGTTTTTCCTCCTCGCTCTCATCTAAACTTGATTCTCCGTTCAGTCTACACGATTCATATGTTTTGTTCGTAGCATTGTCATCATCCGAGATATCACTAAGTTCTGATCTAAGTCATTCTAATTTATTCATCAATTGCAAAATTTCTTCTTGTGTTAGAATTCTCTCTCCACCTTTTAGACACCTGAAAAAAGTTTTTGGTCAAAAGTTAGCACAGTAATCCATGAAGAAGAATAAAATGTATCAGAAAATTTTATTATTTAAAAAAAATATTATAAAATATTTAAACCGCACTTTTTTTTACCAACGCCTACCTGAAAACCCAGATTTTTTTGGGAAGGGGGAGGGAGGAGAGATATGGATGCAGTTATCTGTGTAAAGCATGAAAATGCCATACCCGTCATCAAATGTGTAAAAGAAAAAATGAATTGCAAAAATGATCGGGAGAAAAAAAAGGGACTCATCAAGGAAATATGTTTTTAATAATATAACAGCAAATTTCGTTTTAATTTCAGCTTCTATCAGTATTATTGAAACAGAAAAGAAAATTCACATGGCAAGAACTAACTTTTATAGCCTGCAGTGACTCAGTAACGCCCCACCCGCACGATCGTGGGGGTATCGAAATCCCGAGTTCTACAAGCAATATTAATAGAGTATATAATTAATATTTTTTCCATTTTACAATTATTTAAACATTAATACAAAAATTTGTATCGAAGCAATTATGAATATATTGATAATTACGTTTTTACAATAGATAAAAAGAAGACGGGTTTTCGTTGTATTTGAAAATAAAGCTAGAATCGACAACTGAAAGTAAAATTTGTACTACAGCCACCGTCTGTTGATAAAAAGTGATACTTTATACTTTCTGTAAACATGCTCAATCGTTGGATTCGAGATTTTCTTACATACGACTATTTCAGAAGCAAAAACGTATAAGAATATCCAAATCGCAATGATCGTGCGGGTTGGGTCGTAAAGGATAGAGAGAGAAACTGAAACAGAAAATAAAAAAATCAAAAGCAAAACAAAAATCGCTGTGTTTTTCTGACTTTTCATTCTGAGGACTTTCTAATCATGATTAGAAATTAGATAGAAATTAGATTAGAAATAGATGATTTAAAATCGGTTTGTTCGGCTAATTCATGTTCGATATCCAATATCATAAAACCCTTTTTAACTATGTTGAAGAAGAAAGTTGTAAATCCTAAGAATATTTTTACTAATTTTAATTTTATAAACTCTTCTTGCTACATTTGTTTGAATGCAAAATTATTAGTGCAATAGCAATATTTGGTGCAAATTCTAAAGCTGAAATAAGTTTAAAACCAATAGGGCTTTCTTTTTTGTCGAACAAAAAGCCGAAACTGGCACTATCTCATCATGTGCCAGATGAAGCATGTTTATATCTGTCTCAGGAAAATGATGGAATTAGTAATTTCATCAAATCCCTAAGGGAGATGATCAATTGGCGGGAGATGTTAAAATGACGTCTCTTGAAAGCTCATGTCCCTGATAAAAGTAAGGGATTTGAACAAATCCTTTGACATGTTTCAGTGAAATGATGAAAGAATTGTGAAGAGTTTAAAAGTGTTTATTTAACAAATATAGTGCATTATTAAACGTAGAAGTAAGTAATGCAACGATAGTCAATGGAATACAAATTATTTATTCGAAACTAATTAACAAATAATTAGAAAATTAGGCTGGTATTTTTTATGTGTAGCATTTTTTTTCTCGGTTGCTTACACACTAAAATATCTATCCTTATGTTAATCCTATGGTGCCATTTTTTTAAAGATATGGGGTTGATATTTAGGGGATCGATAGTACTACCTGTATGGTTAGTAAGTACAAGGACTCGACCCCAAGGTGTCTCCCCCTCTGGACAACATTTTGCCAATGTAAATCCCGACTAGTTCATTTCATCATTTCACTGAAACAGTTCAAGGTTTGATAAAATCACTTACTTTTATCATGGAAATGACCTTGAAGAGAGACGTTATTTTAACATATCCCGTCAATTGATCCTATCCCTTAGGGATTTCATGAAATTCCCAATTTCATCATTTTCCTGCGGCATATGTCGTCCAATGATTCTACATCACGTGATTAATATTATTTCTAAATTTTTAGTTTTTTTACTTAATAGGTAAAACTAAAAATTAGGGTTTTTACTTAAGGTATGCGACAACGTTCGGAACCGTGATTTTGAAAAAGCGCATAAATCAGTGCTTCTCAAACTTTCAATACTGGCGCCCCCCTTTTCAATCACAATTTTTATCGCGCCCTCACTTACGCCATTAATAATGCACTAAATGCAATAATATGCACTTTGACGCTAAAGCTACAATACGAGATCTTAATTATAAACCATACACATTAATAACATAAGTATTAAATTTTGAATACTACTTTTAAGCAAAAAAATAAATTAACTAAAAGTAATAGGACAATTATTACGTTATTTTTCTAATTTTTAAATTTTAAATTGAACATATTGCAAAAAATGCGGTGACTGCTTAGAAGACAAATATGGATATCTGCTAAATATAGAAAAATAACTCAGAGGGTCAATTCTAATCATAAGCATTCCTTATAAAAACTTTGCTTTGCAGGACAAGCCCATGGAAGTCGTTAATACTTATTAAACTTGTTTCTTAATTTAGTATTAATTAATTAGTTATAAAATACTCTGTGCAGCACTGATACATTAAAAGTACACCGGCCGAAGTACGCGCTCTTTGCAGGAGTTCGTTTGAAAGAAAATAAAATATTCTTGATATAATAGCTGTATTGTAAGGGAGAGTAAAGCTAAGTGCGCGACAATGTTTACAAAAATGTAAAATGTTTTTTTAAATGCTTGCTCAAATTATAATTAGTTTTAAGCGAATTTTAATTTTAAGCCTCAAAGAATTAGCATTTATAGTTGATGTTAAATAATGAACAACAATATAAAATTCCGATGAAGAATAATTGTATTATTTTTAATATTTAAAGCGAAAAGACTTCAACATGTTTTAACCGGGGAGCAGGCGCGCACTCGATACGATCTAGCTGGGTTATTGAGTCACCCCAATCCTTTTTTTTATAATTATTTTATTGTACACGATACAAATCGTTACTCCAGTAAATAATTTAACTAAGAGAAAGTTACTTACCTACTTTCTAGGACTCTTCAATTTTTGTTTGGTGACAAATAAACAGTTTTGCCAGAATCAACAATTTCGTGATCTGTGTGTCCCGCGCGACCACTTCCGGGTAATAAGTGTATTCATTATGATAATATGTATGTTACTGCTAAAAACAATTGTTATATGCTTTCTGTTTGAAAATACTCCTCTTGGTCTCAGTCTTCGCATAGTAATCCATCAAAGTGTGTGTGTGCTTTCCGTGATTTTCCAAATATCATAAAACTGTTTTACATGGAAAAAAGCGCAATAGAGAAATACATTACTTACAACTTCCTTAAATGAGAAATAAACACATAACAGATGGGTTATATAACTAACTCTATCAATAACTTAGAAGGTCAAACAAATTACAGCTATAATATGCAGTACTTCAAAAATGACAGTGATGAATTTTTTATGTTCTTGAATTTTTTCGATTCTGGATCTGGGATCTGTTTTTTCTCTGAAAGAGTAGAATGTTATTTTTAAAAAAGAAAACGTAATAAAAACTCTCTCATCATGGGATTACAGCAAATTAAATAAAATATTTTTTATTTGGTTATAGGACCAAAGATAGCTAATTAAGTATTGAAGAAGTTTTTTTTTTTTTTTTTTTTTTTGATGACTTGATATCGCCTATAACTTACATCAGAGTAAAAGTGCATTTTTTATTATGTCTGAAAGTATTTTGTTTTAATTCATTCCAGTAAATGAATTATTTTTTAAATCTTTTATTTTCGATATGCTCGCGCCCCCAGTAAGGTTATCGCGCCCCCAGGGGGCGCGCCCCACAGTTTGAGAAACACTGGCATAAATGGATAATTTTCACAATATTTAGAGTCACTCAGATTAGAATACATGCATAAAGATTGTGCAGGTCCCCTTGGACCTCACTTTGAGAACGAGAATAAATTGGAGTGATATAAGAACCAGTAGCCATTTTTATAAATAACTTTCTTTATTTGGTTATCTTATCCAAATAGAATCAAAGACTTATTAACAAATATATCTAAATAGTTTTATGAGGTTTAAAAGAGATTTTCTTTTAAATCAACTTAAATATTTAATGATCCAATTAAGAATTAGAATATCGATCACGCAGAGATTACCGCGATAAGAGATCCCAGAATTATAATCAATAATGTTCCTATTGAACATTTAACTTTAATCTAACTCCTAATATAAATCTTTAATGAGACTTTAATTATAAATCAATATTTTTTTACCACACGGAATCTCAACTCTTCCTGAGATTAAATTATCCACCAAGAAATCTTCAATTATAAATTTTTCTTCACTATTATAACTTTCTGCTTCAATCTCTCTCTCCTACTGCTCTATCTTTACTATTCCGTTTGACTTAAATACTTTATCTAATCTGCATATATAACAAGGAATCCTGTCCCCCTTTTAGGAGCTGATTGGAAATAGGTAGGAAATTAAATTTCCTAAAAAGACGACTCAGAAGGTTAGTGATAAAGTTCCGTATAGATTTGTCACAAATTGTTTTAAGGACATTTTGACAAAAAAAAATCATTTAAATACAATATTTCGGCTAAAAATTAACAGAATAATCTTTTTTCCAAATGTTCTCCTATTGTGAAAGATGGCTCTATTATAAATATTTTTGCCTGTATATAGCTCAGACTTCTCTATAGAGGCTCAACTAGAATTTTGAAAAATTCACATTATTTTCAGAGTTACCACCAATTGAAATAATAATTGGCGTTTTTTTCTTAAAATTGCTCCCCTCTGTTGTCGTAAAATATGAATAAACCCACTTCTAAGTTATATATTTCAGAAATTCTAGTTGAGCCTCTGTACAGAGGTCTGAGCAATATACGGGCAAAATATTATTATAATAGAGCATTTTCACAAAAGAACAATTGGAGAAAAGATTATTCTAAGTTAATTTTTTTGCCAAAAATTATATTTAAATAATTTTTTTTTTGTCAAAATGTCCTTAAAACAATTTTTTATGCATGTATTCTAATCTAAGTGACACTAAATATAATGAAAATTATCCATTTATGCGCTTTTGCAAATCATGGTTCCGAACGCAGTCGGACACCTTAAGTAAAAGATTAGGGCATCTTTTAAATTATACGTATTATATGAAACTTGAAAACAACTGCTGTGAGTACTCATTGTATTAAATCTTCATTCCAAGTATTAAATCTTCATTCCAAGGCATTAATTGCTTGATCAATTTTAAAAATAAATAAATAAAACTCTGCCTAGAATTTTACTTTATGTTTTTCCACCGGATCATCTTGTGCTTCTTAATCAAAAT
Source organism: Trichonephila clavipes (assembly GCA_019973935.1). Taxonomy (NCBI): domain Eukaryota; kingdom Metazoa; phylum Arthropoda; class Arachnida; order Araneae; family Nephilidae; genus Trichonephila; species Trichonephila clavipes. Next base: position 152,148 of record BMAU01003632.1, on the reverse strand, counting down.
TAATATTTCTTAGTACAATTCTGTGTCGTGACCGCGTCACTTTTAAGTCAGCAGAGATAGCAATCTCATCGGTAACTTGTATCACAGAGCATTTCATAGAAAGCCACATGCGATTGGATATCCTTAAGGTATCCGACTACGTTCGGAACCGTGATTTTGCAAAAGTGCTTAAATGGATAATTTTCATGATATTTAGTGTCACTTAGATTAGAATATATGCATAAAAGTGTTTTAAGGACATTGTGACAAAAAAAATTTATTTAAATGCAATATTTTGGTAAAAAATTAACTTAGAATAATCTTTTTTCCAAATGTTCTCCTTTTGTGAAAAATGCTTCTATTATAATAATATTTTGCTTGTATATAGCTCAGACCTCTGTACAGAGGCTCAACTAGAATTTCTGAAATATATAACTTAGAAGTGGGTTTATTCATATTTTACGACAACAGAGGGGAGCAATTTTAAGAAAAAAACTCCTATAATTATTTCAATTGGTGGTAACTCTGAAAATAATGTGAATTTTTCAAAAATTCTGGTTGAGCCTCTGAGAGAGGTCTGAGCTATATACAGGCAAAATATTATTATAACAGAAACATTTTTCACAAAAGGAGAACATTTGGAAAAAAGATTATTCTAAGTTAATTTATTGCCAAAATATTATATTTAAATATTTTTTTTTTGTCAAAATGTCCTTAAAACAATTTTATGCTTATATTCTGAACTAAGTGACTCTAAATCTAATGAAAACTATCCATTTATGCGCTTTTGCAAAATCACGGTTCCGAACGTTGTCGGATACCTTAAAAGAGTTTTTAGAATTTTTTTAAATTCCAAGTGGAGCTGGAGCATTCCATAGATGGTAGAAACCGTAAGGGGGGGGGTGACATAGATTCTTAAAAGAGTCTAAATAATTTCTATTCAAAGCGTCTCGTTAGAGAAATCGTTTGAAGTAAAATGCAGATAACAGTTAGAATAATAAAAATTCATTAGAAGTTTTATATTCGTAAATGACAACATTCTTTGTCTATTGATTTACTGACTGTAGGTAAACGTCGTATTTAAAAGCTACACGAAGGTTGGTATTTAGTCGGAAACTTTTTTCAAGATGGTCTAATGAAAGAGAATTAGATTCAGCTTTTTTTTTTTTTTTTTTATTTATATAACATTCGAAGAGACCGAATGCACATTCATAATTAGCAAGGGTTCAAAAGCTGTGCCCCGTTTTATATAAGAAAATATAGGACCATAAGTCCTCTGTCAACTTCGCATTCGTTATATACACTGCAGGCCACCGTAAATGCAACACCCTGAAGAAAGCATGCAAATAACGTGAAATTTACAACATGCATTAGCGAAGGTGAAATATGCAAATGATTAGAATTTCAGCGCAGACACACATCACGCGCTCCTGTGGCGCCACCTCAAAGCGCTATTTAAGGCTGGGAGATTTCGACGATTTCAAGTTCGGCAATTGTGTTTTTCTTGTGCTTTTCATAAAACGATCAGTTATGTCTCGTTGAAAACGGCGATCAGCTTTTGATCAAGCATCCGAGTTCGACAGAGGAAGGATAGTGGCCTACCGAGATTGTGGATTATCTTTCAGAGAAGTCAGTAGTCGTATTGGACGAAACCAAACAACTGTACTGCGGATATGTGACCGTTGTATGCAGAAGGGTACGACGGACCGTCGTAGTCGATCGCATCCACCTCAGTGCACCACTTCACGTGAGCAGAGGCAAATTGTGCGCATGGCAGTGACGGATCGCCCAGTCACATCACGAACCATAGCCCAGCACATTGAGTCTGTAACGCATCATTCAGTGTCTGCGCGTACCTTTCGATGCCGTTTACAGCAGAGTGGTCTGCCCGCAAGACGTCCATTGCTTGGTCTACCCTTGACGCAGAACCACAGACGTCGCCGCCGCCAATTGTGTGATGAAAGAAGGATGTGGGTGGCAGAATGGAATGAAGTTGTCTTTACTGACGAGTCACGCATCTGTCTGCAACACCACGATGGTCAGATTCGAGTCTGGTGACACCGTGGAGAGAGGATGCTGAACAGCTGGGTTATGCACCGGGTATTATGGTATGGGGTGGTATTGGATATCACTCTTCCACTCCTCTAATACGCATTGTCGGTACTTTAAACAGCTAGCGCTACATCTCCGAGGTGTTGGAGCCAGTTGTTCTTCCTTACCTTCATGGCTTGGCCACAGCCATATTTCAACAGGATAATGCTCGACCCCACATGGCACGCATTGTCCAAAGGTTATTTGTCAATCACCAGATTGAATTGCTTCCCTGGCCGGCTCGCTCTCCGGATCTTTCGCCGATAGAAAACATGTGATCCATGGTTGCTCAACGATTGATCCAGATTACACTCCAGCTGCCACACCTGATCAACTTTGGCACCGTGTGGAAGCTGCTTGGTCTTCTGTACCCCAAGAACACATCCAAAGTCTCTTTGAGCCAATGCCGAGGCGTGTGACAGTGGTGATCTCCAACAATGGCGGCTATTCTGGCTACTGATTCTGGCAGGAACCACACTTCACAGAAATCTATAAATTCAATCATTTGATACTTGGTCAACATGATATCTACAAAATAAATTTTGTTTGGCTATCTCTTGTCTTTCTTGGTGTTGCATTTACGATGGTCAGCAGTGTACTTGAAAACTGATGAGAACATTAAAACATTAGCAAAATAATTTGAAATTTCCGAGCTAACCCAAAAATCTTTTTGACAACCGTCACTACATTAAAAAAGAACAACAAAACAAAAGCAAAAGAGAAATCTAAAAATTTTTGAACTAAAAATTTATATTTTGATTACATTCATAGTTCCCTTTGTCTAAATTAGCAAAACTTGAAACGTAGACATATTAAAAGGAAATTATATATATATATATATATATATATATATATATATATATATATATATATATATATATATATATATATATATATATATATATATATTATATATCAAACTTGGAACACTATGTTTTTTTAAAAAATTAAACACGTGGAAGCAATTAGTGAAAAAACGATTCTATGAAACCAAAACAATAAAAATAACTATACAATCATTGCCATAAAAATTTGCGCATCAAGAAATTATTATTGGATCATAACGAAACTCGGTATGAAGGTACATGTTGGGTAGATGATTAGAAATTTGGCGTGATTACGCATTGTGTAAAGCCACTAGAGGGCGTTGAACTTCGTTCTCCTTGGAGTAATAAAACAGGTAAGCAGAGCTTGTTTGAGTGCACTTAAATATTTTGTAAAGGAGGCACTGAGGTAGACATGCAATTTCATAACCATCAAAGAAAATATGAGCAGCTGTCAGATTTGAGAGGGAAAGAATCATCGGGATGATGGAAGCTGGATGGTCGGCTCGGCGAGTAACTCGTCAAGTCTGCCGTTCTGATTTGACTGTGAGATATTGGGATCAGTGGACAAAAGAGACGCCATTTACACGGTGACAAGGATCAGAACGCATTTGACAGACCAGTGGTCGAGAAGACTGTCACATTATGCGACACGCGTGCGTAGAGCCAACTGCCTCTTTGGCCGCTGTCCAGACACAGGCAGCTCGTTCACTGCGTTCCCCTGTGTCTTCCCGAATCATCGCAAGGTTCCTGGCCGAAGGATATCTGATATCGCGGTGTCCATTATGTGTGCTGCCAATGACACCCACCCACCGACTCCTTCGTTTGGAGTGGTGTCACGCATGACGAGACTGGACTGCAATGAAATGGAACCAGGTCATCTTCAGGTAGAGCCGTTTTTAACCTCCCCGGTGCCCTAGGCGCTTCAAATTGTTGCCCCCTCCCATTATTTTCAGAGCACCCCTCCCCTTCCTTCATTTCTTATCTTGCCAGTTTTGGTTCGGGAGGGATTTTCCCTCACCTATCTGACTCTTTTCCTTTGTCTTATGGACCCACCATGTCCTGGACTGGTAACAGACAGCCACAAGGAAAGAGAGTGATATGGTTTGGTCACTCTTGTTCATTTCTTACCTTTAGGACATCATGGACCCTCACCTCCCCACCATCGTTTTATAAATAAGTACAGTAAATTAATACAATCGTATGGGAATATACACTATTGTATGAACTTATTAACTATATCAACTTTTTCGCGATATATATGCTCGGCTCCCCCTCCAAGTAGAGTTATCACGCCCTTTTAGGGGGTGCGCCCCACAATTTGAGAAGCGCTGCTGTGGAGAGGTTTTATTTCGAGTTTTGAGAACTGTTTAATAACCGTATACATGAAGCAAAATATGATTTGGGAAGAAGAGCCAAGTGATTTACATAATAAATTGGCCGATAGCGAAACGAAGATTTGATAATTTAGATATAAAAATGAAAGAGAATAATTGGGTTTTTAATAAACACTAGGCGGTTGCACGTTCTCTGTAATTTTAATTTTTTTCTCCTCCAACTTTTTGCGCTTTAGGCATGCGCCTAAACAGAAAAGCGGGCCTGTCTTCAGGCATGAATCTAGATTCAATTTCAGCAGCGATGACTAGCGTGTTCATGTGTGGAGGCTCCTTGGTGAACGTCTCTCTCAATCCTGTCCTCGCTTTATAGCGACATACCACTCCCACAGCTGGTGTGATGGTACGGGGTATCATTGCTTACGATACGTGGTTACCCCTAATATTGATCCATGGCACAATGACAGCCCAGCAGTACATCCTTCAGCGACTCATGGCAGGGCTTACAGGAGCCGTTTTTCAATCAAACAATCTCGGCTACACACAGCAAGGATGCCACAAGACTGCTTCGGTCACATAACCATCTTTCCCTTGCCTGCTCGATCCTTAGATTTGTCAACAATCGAGCATATCTGGGATCATTGGGACGGCAAGTTGGACAGCCAACAAGTTTGATCGAACTAGAGGCACGTTTACAGAAACTGCGGAACGAGATGTCTCAAGACTTCATACGGAACTTGTATGCCGTAATGCTCACTCGTATTGCATTCGCATAGAGGGGGTCCAACAGAGTACTAAAACTCCCGCTTATTTGTACTGAAGGATATGTTGCGTTAATGTTCAATCAGGATGCAATCAGATAAAACTTAACAACTTTAACTTTATTATAGACACATGTTCTAAATCATCTGCGAGTGTTGAGAGAGAGAGAGATTACCCATGAGCACAACGTATATATACTGCAACCCTAGCGGAGAAAAAATAGTACTATTCTAGATGTACACTTCATTGTAAGGTGCTACCATCTAGTGAGCTAAAATATAGGATATGCTACAATAGTATCCCCCCAGTGATGGAGAGAATCGAAAGAACGATATATGACATGCTCATGAGCAAACAATCTCAAATACAATTATTTGAAATATGCTTGAAAATTACATTGAAAAGAAAATTATATATACATATGCTTGAAATTACGTTGTAAGAAAATATAATATGCATACAGATATTTGAGATTACATTACATAAATATACATAATATGAAAAGGTATGAAAATCATAAGATATTAAAAGTCAAACAAATTTCCCTAGAAAAAAATATGTATGTCCATCTGGTACTTGAATAGTTTATTTAATTTCAGTTATTAGTCTCTGAGGAAATCTTACCCGTCTACCTGATTTGGTAGTTTGCATGTTTGTTGTCACTGGATGGCGATGTGATGATTCTGCACTAATGATAGGATCAGGAATGGTATCGGGCAAATCCTTGAACACAAATGCTGGTTTAACTCTATCAAGTGACACACAACTTTTCTTTCCATTTATATTAATGGTTATGTGTTTGTCATTCCTTGATAGAACTTCGTGTGGCCCTGTGTAAGGCTGAGACAATGATGGGGAAACTTTGTCAACACGGAGGAACACATGAGAACAGTCATCCAATTTAGGGTGCACAAAAATTTTTGAAAATCCATGAGTGGATGTTGACAAGGGTTTTAAATGATTCATGTGGTTTTTCAACTGTTGCACAAATCCGTAGTCTAGTGGCATTGAAGATGTGTCAGTGCATATCTCGGCTGGTAATCTGAGGGAAACACCCATACACTAATTCTGCACTTGAAGCATTGATGTCGGGTTTCACAGCTACTCGCAAGCCAAGAAGAACTGCAGGTAGGGTCTCAGTCCACTTGATATTCTCATGAGCCATTAAGGCGCTCTTTAGCACTCTATGTAAACGTTCCACTAAACCGTTTGCTTGTGGGTGGTATGATGTGGTCCTGATGCGGTTTGTGCCCAGGAATTTCGTTAATTCTTTGAAAAGAGCAGCTTCAAATTGTCGGCCTTGATCAGTCGTTAGGTAAACTGGGCAACCAAATCTAGAGATCCAAGTGTCAAAAATGGCACGAGAAACTGTTTCTGCAGTAATGTTCTCTATGGCTACTGCTTCTGGCCACCTAGTGAATCGATCGACAATTGTTAAGCAAAAAGATTTTCCTTCTGATGATGGTAAAGGACCTATCAAATCCACATGAATGTGTGAAAATCTTGCATCAGGTAAGACGAAAGTGCCCAGAGGTGTCTTCGTGTGTCTGTGCACTTTTGAACGTTGACAAGCAATACAATTCTGGACCCAATCTTTCACTGTTTTCCGCATGTTTGGCCAAACATATCTGGATGCGATGAGTTGGAAAGATGCTGCAACACCAGGGTGAGCTAAGTTGTGAAAATGCTCAAATATGGTCCTACGAAAATTATGTGGTACAAATGGTCTGGGAGAGCCAGTGGAAGTATCACAGATAAGTTGAGTGGCTGATACTGGAGATGGCACACGTTTAAAGACAAGGGAAGATTTCTCGTCATTTTGGAAACTTTGTAATTCGTTGTCTTCTAGTTGAGCCTTTGAAAGTGCCTCGAAATCTAAAAATGAATTGGATATTTGATTCACTTCAATTCTTGAAAGTGCATCAGCGACTGCGTTGCGAGTACCATTTATATGACGAACATCGGTACTGAATTGAGATATGAAATCTAGATGTCGCCATTGCCGTGGACTGCACTTGTCAGGATTTTGCATAAAGGCATACATGAGAGGCTTCTGGTCTGTGTAGATTATGAAGTCTCTTCCTTCGAGCATGTGACGAAAACGTTTGACCGAAATATATATTGCCAGGAGTTCTCTGTCATATGTGGACCATTTCTGCTGACTTTTCGAGAGTTTCACTGACAAAAGGCAACAGGTTCCCAATTGTTTTGGCAAAGTTGCATAAGAGAACCACCTACGGCTTTTTCACTCGCATCAGTCCAAAGGCTTAATTTTGCACCTGGAATGGGATGTCGAAGAAGAGTTGCGTCAGCTAAAGCGTTTTTGGCATCATTAAATGCCTGCTCTGCCTCCTCAGTCCATTGAATTGAGTCACGCAAATTTTTACAGGAAACTTTTTTTAGACTTTTTAAAATTTTTAATTCCTTCCAAAAATTTATTTAGTGGGGCTAATAAATGAGCAGCTTTGGGAACAAAGCGTCGATAAAAATTAAATAACCCGAGGAAACGTCTTAATTGCGTGAGTGTAGTAGGTTGAGGAAAATTTAAAATGCAATCGACGCGATCCGACAAGGGTTCTATTCCTGATTCAGATACTTTAAAGCCTAAGAATTTTATTGAAGTTACACCGAAAATGCATTTAGAGGGCTTTAAAGATAGTCCATATTGTTGTAAGCGTGTGAATAAAATTTGTAAATGTTGTAAATGTTCTTCGGGTGAAGAAGACGCGACCAGAATGTCATCTACAAAAGCGAACACAAATGGAAGATTTCGCAAGACTTCATCTATGAATCGTTGAAATGTAGCAGCGGCATTGCAAAGACCAAACTGCATCCGAGTGCTTTCAAATAACCCAAAAGGTGTGATGATTGCACTTTTATGTACATCATCTGGGTTAATTGGAATTTGATGATATGCCTTCACGAGATCAATGTGAGAATAAATTTTTGTACCGTGAAGATTAGAAGTAAAATCTAAAATATTGGGAACGCTATAATTATCTTTAATAGTTTGAGCATTGAGTGCACGGTAATCGCCGACTGGTCGCCACTCTGTGCTGTCTTTTTAGGAACCATATGTAAAGGTGAGGCATAATTACTTTTGGAAGGTCGCATATGACCTAGAGTAATCATGTTCTCAAATTCCGCTTTTGCGATGCGGAGACGATCGGGAGCGAGGCGGCGAGCTTTAGCTGTTACAGGTCGACTATTTGTTTCGATGTAATGGACTACGGAATGTTTAATTTCTTGATCAGGCCGGGGAGGTTTTGTGATGTCAGGAAATTTTCTTAAAAGTTCATGATAAACACTATCACCTGACACAGTTTTAATTGAATGAATTCTACTATTGCCTAAAATACAATGACATTTAATATTTGTCTCCGAGTCTAACAATGCTTGCTTACTTATATCCGGTACTAAACGGAAGTTGTACAAGAAATCAGCACCGATAATTGGGGTTGAAACGTTACCAACTAAAAATGTCCATTGGAAAATTCTCCTTAAGCCTAAATCCAAAGAAAGTGTTTGAGTTGTGTATACGTGTATGGGTGATGTATTGGCGGCAGAAAGTGTCATTTGTGAATTATTTTGCCTTTGAGTTTTTGTTGCTGGAATTATGGACACATCAGATCCCGTGTCAATTAAAAATGTGACATTAGTACGTCTATCTCGAATAAAAAGGCGACGAGAATTTCTTGGCAAGGCAGTAGTCGCCATTATACCTAACCGGACTCGTTTTTGAGAATTTACATGGAGGGTGACATTTTTGAGCTGCTGAGCCAAATTTGTAATGGTACCAGCACTGCTCGTATGTTTTGATTTAGAGCGATTACGTTTATGAAATGGGAGATTACGATTACGACTACGACTTCTGCTACGCGAAATTTCATCAATGCGCAAATTTAATTTTTTTTTTCTTCGAGTACATGGCTTTCAATGGAATTTTTGTCTGAGGAAACGGAACAGGCACTTACTGTAATTGGCGTCACCTCCATGACTCGATCGGCTACTTCGGCAGCTTTCTCCAATGTCAGCGGGCTTATAGCTGCAAGAATGGATTGTACACGAGTGGGCAGATGCTGCTGAAAAAGTTCAAGCATGAGGTCATCCGGAACGCTATGAGATTCCGCGCGCCTCCTCATGACGCGCAATAGTTCGCTGGGACGTCTATCTCCGAGTTCTTCTCCGATGAGTAATTTCCTGATTTCTTGATGGGATGATTCACCGCTTCTTTTTATTAGCTCCATTCTTGCTTTTTCGTAAGGCTCCACAGGGTCGGGATTCATAATGACGTCACGAATGATGGTTGCGGCTTCCGGTGGTAAATGTGCGATGATGTAATTAAATTTTGTTTTGCTGTCTGTTATTGCCTTGGGACAGCCAAGTTGGAATGTGCTATCGCACATTGTGAACCAGAGAGCAGGATCGTGAAAGTTATATGCCGGTATCTTGACGGCGCCTACGTCATTCATTTTGAAGCTTACACGTGGTTACCAGTTCTTACGCAATATTTAGCTATTTCGTGAAAATTTTAAAAATAAAGCATTATTTTAATGCCATAATATCTTATTCATGCAGGTCACCATTGAAGGATATGTTGCGTTAATGTTCAATCAGGATGCAATCAGATAAAACTTAACAACTTTAACTTTATTATAGACACATGTTCTAAATCATCTGCGAGTGTTGAGAGAGAGAGAGAGATTACCCATGAGCACAACGTATATATACTGCAACCCTAGCGGAGAAAACTAGTACTATTCTAGATGTACACTTCATTGTAAGGTGCTACCATCTAGTGAGCTAAAATATAGGATATGCTACAGTACTATTTTCGGCAATATAAATGATCCTTTTTTCTTTGATTTTCTAATTACTTATATCAAAGTAGTACTTACATATGCAAAATTTCGTTTCATTTTGACGACTTTTTCTTGGTACGCGAATTTTTATGGCAATGGCAATGAGTGTACAACAAAATAAAGCAGAAATTTTAACTTTACAGATGAACTGGCATACCATGCAAAACAAATTAATCAATATTAAGAATAGTGTTAAAAATGCCAGCAAAATTCAGATTTCATAGAAGTATTTAACTATAAACTTTGCTATTAAGGCCTAAATTCAACCAGCATGAAATAGTTTGCTTTGAACTCGACACATCTTTTATTACATTACTTAATTCTGTTTTATTTATCGTCATTAGTATGCATTCTACAGTAACTAATTAGAGCTCGGAACTCAAAACAAACTTAAATAGTATTCGTTCGTTCAAAAAAAAAAAAAAAAAAAAACCGCATGCACAAAAATTTTATACTAATTTCAACAATACAGATATACGGAGGAAAGATGGTTAGTGTTGTTCCACGACTGAAATCCGTGGTAATCATTATGTTGCAATATATCGGTTCAAGGTCTTCGTGTGGCACGTTGGAATCAAACAAGCTCGGGGCCCCTGGCGGCTTAATCCATCTCTCTGGGGTATCGTCCTTGTCACTTGACCATGGTTCAAAATTACGAGGTCCGTCGCTAAAAGCTCTCGTGTAGCTGAACAGTGCGACGTTAATATGCACTCACTCCAAAAGATAACGAGCAAAAAATTTGTATTTTGTTTAGAAACGATATAACAAATAACCTGAATTAATGAACAATGTTCGGTTCCGATGAATTCGTTAAATTGGGGTCCGACAGTATTTGAGCATTCCACAGGAAACATTTTCAGCCACATGTAATTTTTACTTCTCCCCAATACTTTGACATGACGGAAAGCAGGCAGTCAATATGATTGCAAATTTAATTTGGTTGACATGTTTAAATTGGATGTATCATTAATGTTACATCTCTGTGCTGGTCGTTTTCCAACAAATTCGGAGCTTGACGTATGTAAAGAGATTCGTCAAGGCACATTTACCCACAGCGAGCCTTCGTTATATAAAAAAAACTGAGAATAAATATCAAATATTTCAATTTGTTAGTAAATCACTCTGAAGTTGTCAGTTTCAAAACGAAATTTGAATTGGTGCAGGACTGTCATTTCTGTTCAAAATGCCATTTTTTTTTAAATAGATTCTCTTTTTAATTTACAGTTCCTTCTTATAATTTTTCTAGTGTTTTAACCACACTTTGTCAAAATTTGGGAATTATGTCTGCCTAAATTGTAGCATGTGTTCTGATGAGCTATTTTTTTCTTATTTTATATTAGAAGTTATTTCAAAACACCTTATTCATTCGAATCACTTTTCCCCACTCTAAATGCTACTGAAAATCGGGTACGGCCTAGAATCAAAACTGAAAAAATTCGTTGGATGGCGGAAATTGAACGATACAATTACAAGTTCATGTATGTGTTTAAAATTTCGTACATATATCAATAAGCCAATATTTTTCCATATAAAAACGTGTTGAAAATGAGGGAGAGGCTTATATTCAAATAAAAACAGCATTATAAATATGGGACATTTTGCAACAATTCACTCAAACAAGTGAAAGCTTGAATAGCATTCTGTGTAATATAGTTCTGAAATAAAACTTTTGCATTTCAACCACAAATAGAAGTTGTTTTAACTGGAATGCAACACCAGATGAAATGACAGAAATTTTAAGTAAGAAAATATCTTTACAAAAGTCTTCCCAGTACAGTATAGTTTCAATATTTTGTATATAATTTTTTTTTAACAATTTGGTTTGATTACAGAAAGAATGTAGGCCTGAGAGTTCCAAATTGATTTTACTGATTAAATATGCGTGAGAATGAGCAGTTGATTTTTAAAACTCAACCAAATTATCAGGTACAAAGCAAACTAAAAAATTAGGAATTATAAAAATAAATTAAATGTAAAAATACATAAATAAGCTCATGTAAGTTCATAAAATAACCATAAACATTAAAATCAGAAGTAGCCCTAAGCTAAAAAGAAATTATAGCAGCTTACACCAAATCACTTTTTGAAAACATTTAATAAACCAAAATTTGATGCAACTGTATCATACATAATTCCGAAAATATCAATGTTTATATCTTAAGAAAGTCAAACTGAAATTAAAAGCCATGTATAACACCTATGCCAGGGATGGCGAACCTTTTTGGATCAACGTGCCATTTTTTTCTAAAAAAATGCCTACAGAGTTACAGATGTGCCGTCAAATATTTTTGACTTGTGATTATGGGGAAAATAATGAAACTTAATACTGACAATTAAAAACTTTTTATTTACTGCAAAAAATAATTTTGTACTTTATAATAGAAAATCTTTTTGTTATACGTATAATTCAAATTAAAATAACAGTGTGACTTCTGTTGTTGCAGATTAGATTACAAATAACTTATTTTGTGATTATCTGATGCTACTTTTAGCAGAATACATGGTGTTGGGAGTTGCCAAACACATTTTCTAAGCGAGCCTTTAATGTTGTTCATCTCTGAAAATGATTCGCAAGCATAGATAGATAAGATTGTTAAAATAGCATGGACCAGCTTCTTCAAGCAGTCAAATGTATCCGAATCAAACAAATGAAATCACAACAGGGTACATATAACAAACATGTGTTTCCTATAATTGTTTGAACTGAGAAAACTTCACTAAAAATTCATTGATTAACTTTTTCTTCGTCTGATTTCTCATGTACATCTAATACTTCATATTGAACTAAAATGCAAACCGTTTTGATCAATGACGTGCCCAAACTTACTTTGGATATTAATTTATTACTTGCAGGATAGTAGCACCAAGAGTTTTTACTGAATTGTAGACTAAAAGCAGTATTACTTGTTTAAAATTAGTTCAAACTTGCTTGTAGATTTTTGTTTCAAATACTTTTTAGTTTTACTAAAAAAAAGTATCTGAACAAATAGCTGAATTTATCAAAGAGTAAATCAAAAGCATTTAAGAAACACTCTCTGTATCATTTCATATGTTTATCCTTGAAAATTTTACACGTTTATCAATAGATATAATGATACAAAATTTTATAGGATGTGTTTGTTACCCCTGCATTTTGCGACATTACCATGAACAAAATATTTTGATGTACCAAAGATTTTAAGAAAGCCATTTTACCTCATCTTGAAAAGGTTCTCAAGAAAAAGAGCCATTGAATAATGATTTGTGCTGAGTGGTATAGGCATGAACAAAATTATATTTCTTTAAATAAAACCTTTTCACAAAAATCAAGCAGGCTGATTTATGTTTGCTGTTCTCTTAAGAAATAGTCAAGATTCCAATAATCTGAAAACATATATTCTTTAGATACTTTCTGCTTGGAAGACGTGAGGATTAAATAAAAATGATAGTTTCGCCCATAAAATTGTTCCTACTCCATTGTTATCACTAGTGCAACGGGCCATGACTGGGTCACATGTAGACCTCAGGTTGAGTATCGCTGATCTAAAGCAAGTAACAAAAATAAATTTAAATTAAGAATTAACTGAAATAAGATTAAAGGGGAGAGGGACTATCCTTGTCAGAACAAAGGTATAAACTGAAAAACCCAGCACTTATTAAAATAAGATAAATCAATTTCAGGAACCAATTGATGTCGGCATGCTTAGATTTCGGCAAAGTTGGAGTAACATTAGATGGGCAGAAAAAAATCTTATCAAAAATAAAAAGTTAACTGATATCAACTGTCAATTTTGTTTAGAATTACTGAAAAAGTGCATTTAATTTACTTTGAATTGTATCACATATATCTAAAGAAAGTAAATTTCTGTTGTTGGAGCATACATTTTCACATTCAGATAGATGTTACATTAAAAAAATTTGTGAATTTAACCTCTCCCTCAGATGTTAAGGCAATGTTGCGTCACATTTTCAGTGCATTTGGTGAAGAACTTGGGAGATTTACAGCTTTATACAACACATTTACATTTTTATTTATATGGATTGAACAATACTTCAACCATATATGTGTCATCAAAATATAGCAGGCTTTTCATTCTAAACAATAACAAACACAATCTTTTTTCAGTTTTTTTTTAATTATAAAGTTACATAACTTTTAGAACAGGGGCTCTGGAAATTCAAAGGTGACTTCCTTTCCAGTTAATTTCTTATAAACAGCAGCGAAAGTGTCAGTCTGAAAAGAACATAAAACATAATTATACTTATGTAACTGAAAACAAAATGGTAATACATGTTAAGTGATAATTTACTTAATACAAAATATTGTACTGAACAGTTAAATATTTATATCCAAATTTAATTGCAATATGTTGTTTGTGTGCATTTATACTTCATTAAAATCCTATACAATCTAATATTTCCTTTATATTAAGTGTCTCTCACTACACATGTACAAAACTTAAAATATGCATGGATAAAATTTTCCCTTTTTACTTCAGACAGATGAAAAAGTGTTACAGCCACTAGGAATACATAAAACTTTGTGTACTTAACTCAGCAGAATTCAGAAACTTTTTAATCAAAGTGTAAATCAGTAGTCTCTAAGAACTGCAAGGGCCACTAACATGAATTTAGAAAAAGGGTAATAATTTATGTAATAATCAGAAAACTTATTAGTAGAGTACAAAATACACCCATTAAAGGTAACAAAGAAAGAATAATTATTGAAAAAAGTTTATATAAGTACAACAAATTTTTAGAGTGACAATGTTTCCATTTTTCTGCAGACCACAGGTTGGTGACCGCTGGTATGGACTATGGGCTAGATACTATTTGATAGACAGCTCAATTCTTAGAACTGATTTTAAAAACATAATCCTGCACTAAAGCTCAAGATCTAAACACTTAAGTTAATGAACTGGTACCAAAGAAAACTTAACAAAGTTAAAGTTGTTTATTTGACCATTGGCATTTGTGAAAAAAAGTTCAGAATTGCTTTACAAACTTCCAGCTTTTGTAACATGTGCTAACAGATTTTGACCCCATAACTCTATACTGCTTTGAGGCAACCCTTAATATTTGCAATTTTTCCCCATCAAAATAAAAATTTTAATGTTACTTTTTTTATGAATGAGACAGGGTTGTTGCTCAAAACATTCAGTTTTTATTTTATAAGTAATTAGAATTAATATTAAATTAAAATGGAAAATAAATTACTCTAAATACATAGCTAGTTTTTAAAACATTAAAACTATTCTATGTCAAAGAAAAAAATTATCCAATTCAATTTCACATGTTCCCTCAAAACTATTATTAAACAGAAATAATATTACAGGAAAAAACAAACGGTAAAAACTTTTAGTTAGAATTAGAAAATTTCTACGACTAATCATGTTATCAATTGTATAATATTGTATGTAAAGCCATATGTCAAACATAAATGACATTTTATTTTTGAACAATTGTGAGATTACTGTTCAAGCTTGGGAAGAAGAGATCCAGGTCTTTTTAAAGCAAATGAATTGGTTCAATTTAACATATTATGAAAACATTAAAATTTAAGGAAAATAATTGCAATATAAATATGAAAGATTTATTCAGTATGGTTGAGACATATCTAAAATACACTGGTGTGCAAAACTTAAACAGGTGGGTTTATTGCCATAACTTCACGAAAAATCATCTGAGAGACATGAAATTCAGAAATGAGGGAGAGTATTATGTACGTAAAGGATGACGAAAGCATTGGCGCTGAAAAAGGAACACAATGCATACGGTATGGAATCAAACAAAAATAAGCTTTATTGAACGCATAGTATCATGACTCATGATGGTCTATCCAACAGGAAGAACAAAAAGCAGATGTTCCTTAATATGGTATATGCCCTTCCCTCACTGCAATGGTTGCTTCGCACCGTCTCTGCATACTCAGAACCAGCTGGTGCAACATTTCTTGCGGTAGGAGTGCCCATTCTTCAAGCAGCACCTGCTTCCGGATGGGTGTTCTCCGGATGATGTAAGCGCGCTGCGCATTACATCTTCCCAAAGCATCCCACACATGTTCGATGGGATTTAAATCTGGGGAGTATGCTGGCCAATCCACATTCGAGTGATATCCTCACTTTCCAGCAGCTCCTCAACAGCAAGAGTCCGATGTGGCTGTGCATTGTCATCCATAAAAATGAAGTCTGGGCCAATGGCAACTCGGAACAGAAGCACATGGGGAAGAAGTACCTCCTCACAATAGCGGTTCCCGATTACAGACCCTCTATCGAAAATGTGGAGCTCAGTTCACCCGTTCAGCATAATGCCTCCCTAGACAAGAACTCCAGGACCACCGTAATGGTGTCTTTCCTTGATGTTACTGGTATAAAACCGTGCCATGATCTCTCTTTAAATCAAAATGCATCGAGAATCGGTTCTGGTACTGAACCGACTCTCATCCGTAAAGAGGACATGACTCCATTGTCAGTTGTCCAGTTTTTGTGCTCTCTGCACCACTGTAAATGGTGGCGTCGGTGGTCAACTTTTCAACGGGAGGCAGCGTTCAGGACGGCGGGTGAATAGGCCCCCTTTGTGAAGGTGTGTGATCACAGTAAACCATGACACTTGTCACCCCGTTGCTGAGCAATGGCGCTTGCCGACTGCAGTCGGCCTCTTTTCGCCTGCAGGATGATGCATCGGTCATCCTCTGCAGTTGTCGTCCTCGGGCGACCACCACCAACATTCTAACAGCTGTACCTGTGGTTTGGAACGCTTTCCAAGTGCGCGAAATGACACTTTTGTTGATTCCGAACTCTGCAGCTACACTGGTGACGGTACGCCTCACCTCTAGCTTTCCGATCATTCTTCCATGTGTGAAGTCATCCAGATGATTTCTTCTAGCCATATTTCACAAACTGACTCACTGACATTTGCAGTGAATATGTTGAATTGCGTCTGCGTCCTTCATTTTATCTTACTGTTGAACAGCACACACCGCTCACGTCGCTTTTGACGTTTCGTTCCTGATATTTGCATACGCATGACGTTTCTACCGACTTGCGTGTTCACTGTACTGATCTCCAGGCCTCTTTTTCTGCAATTTTATGGGTATCTGCTTAATTTTTACATTGTTGCTTAAGTTTTGCACACCTGAGTAATTAGACAAATACTAACGGTCTACATAACAAAAATTAAATTATTTCCACTTTATTTACCGTGGTCTATTTTTCTTGGCTTTGGGCTTTTTATGAAGATTACTTTATATTCCTTATTAAATCACTTTCTGGTGTAGCTGTATTTTACTCTGAAGGCCCGTTTAAATACAATTAAAACAAAATTAAATCAAAACAATCTAAAATATAAACAATCAACATCCTCTCCCTCAGTAGGCAGCAGTAAAATTATCCTATGTTGACCGGTCCACTGCGATAAAAAGGTTAGGGAACATTGCTTTGTATCATACGAGTTTGATATGCCTGATATGGATACTAAAATATATTAACTTTGGAATGTATTCTACGTGAAAACCAAGAACATGAGCCTTAATACACATATGAAAATTTATAGATTAATGTTTAGCTTTTCAGATCTTTGACTCCTCATCAGTATCAGAGTTGGATTGTTTAAAAATCATCATAAAAGCTAAAATGTTTGAATTTTCTTAAGTACAAAATATTTACTAAAAACATACTTTATGTTCTATATTTGTCTGCTGTGTTTTGTCTAGATGTACTTTAATGAGCTTGCTTCCATCTAAACGAATCCTTATCCGCTTACCAACTATTTCTGCAGGAAATACTAAATCTTCAAGAATAGCGTCATGTACAGCTGTTAATGTACGACTGAAAAAAAAACATTGATGAGGAAGAAAAATAATTAAAATTATCACAATACATTTAATTTAAATACCTAATTCTTTTTGCTAATACAATCAATCAAATGCCCAGATCAGATACTATCTAGCGGAGATCATCATAGAGAATCATCTCCAAAGGTTATACATCATGTCTCAGCATTGAAATAATTGCAGATCTTTGCAAATTCATACATGATTAAATTTTGATAAGTCTAAATCAGAGGAGGATAACCTTTTTGAGAAGAGTGCTACTATGTGATAAAAACTATGTATGCCCCTTTAAACTTTTCCAGCAAAAAAAAAAAAAAAAAAACGTTACGTATTGGCCTACCATTGAATTTTTACACAAATAGCACATATTTTATGCGTCTAAGTAATGGAAATTAAAAAATTATAGAAGACAAAATATAAATAATAAGACACAAGTATCTGAACTTAAGTTATACAGCTAATTTTTCTTCTTTCTGTTAGGTCGGGTATAAAATAAAAATGAGTAACCAGAAAAATTTAATAAAAAAAAATTCTAAATAGTTATTAATAAGTACTTTTTAATGTGGTTTTTCAAATTTGTAGATTTTCTTACATTAGGATTAATTCTTGAAAATGCAAACAAAATTGGGATGGTTTAAGAGTAACTTACTTTGGAAACCAACAACAATGAAGGAGTCCTGGTCCTGTCTATATTATAATTTCCTATTTTAATTAAGTGTCCAAAACAAATTGATGTTTTGTTTTGACTGAGAAAAACCACCTTTTAATAAGACAGTAAAAAAAATTAATTATTAGCCTTCATATTTTTTAATTTTACAAGTCTTCGTGTGCCCCTCTTGTAACTCAGCTGTACGGCAGGTTGGCCACCCCTGGTATAGATATTTATTCCCGGCCAAGATCAGATACTATCTAGCGGAGATCATCACAGGTAGTCATCTCCAGGTTATACATCATTTTTGACAGAATTGAAATAAATACAGATTCTTAAGTATATATTCTTTACAAACTCAAGAAAACCATGATTAACTTTGATATATCTAAATTTTTTCTTATTGCTTGTACAGATCAGATACTATCTAGCGGAGTTCATCACAGACAATCATCTCCAAAGTTTTACATCACATCTGCTTGCAATAAATCTGCAGATTCTAACGAATGTATTCTTTACAAACTAAGACTTAACTTTAATACACCCAAAATCAACTTCATTCCTTTTGAAATTGGTTCATTAATAATAGTTTACGAGCTCCTTTCTAAAAACCTAAGAAAACTTTTAGTATCATAAATTTAAATAGAATGATGACTTTTTTTCCATAATTTATACCAAAATGTTCCTTAAAAGAATCAAGTATACAGAAAAAAAAGTGATTTATAAGTAAACAAAAAGTGATGTAAATAAATGCTTTAATTCTTCACAACATTACCTATATAGTTCAGATTAAATTACCACATATTAAGATTTTTTTCTGACCAATTAAGAAATTAGATGAAAGGCAAGCACTTTTATATAACAATACATTTGTAGGGTTTTTTTTTGGAAAGGGGAGGGAAAGAGAACACCCAGAATAAATTAGGAGTTGGCAACTTCACAGATGTAGTATGCCAAACTAATCTACCAATATGATTTAAGGTGCTAAGCAGCAAAAAATATTTGTAAGAATTAAGATTCCCACAGCAATGCATGTAGTTGGGAGAATCCAGATAAAAAAACATAAGATTTAGATTTTTATTACAGATTTCTGTATCATTTAAATATATATGTGTGCTAAATTGAGATAGGAGTGCTCAGCACCAAGTTGTCTAGGTTTGCCAAGATGGGCGATATTGCTAGCTTTCCGTACTTTGTAATTGATATTCATCATTAATTTTAATATATATTATGTAATCATTTTATTGATAATGTAGTAAAAATGCAATTATTATACGATATGTAATACGAATATCCGTAAGCGTTTATTTTTTATACAATATGATTATATACTGCATATACTATTATTAGTACAAGTTACTTTTGATTATATTATATTGATTGATCTTGGTTAGTGGCGCACACAAGGGAGGGGGTCCTGACCCCCCAAAGCCCTTGATTTCTCCCGATTGATTATAATTCTAAGTTTATAGTACGCAAAATTTAATGAAGTATTTGTTATTAATGATTAATTTTATTAATTAATGCTAATTATTTATTCAATAATTAGTTTTTTTACTGTGTTTTGTTCCCGAAAATCGACAAAATAAAAAGGAACATGATACAAGAATGGCAAACTTTCGACCCCGGACCCTTCTTCCTGAAAAATTCCTGTGTGCAATACTGATCTTGGTTATTCTCAGCCTTTTCCTATATCCTTCATTTGTAATGCATTTCAATATATTTCCAAACAATTCTTAAAAATTATTGTGTATCATTAAATTACCGCACTAGGCACCATCTTGGATTCCATTCCAGTAAGAACAAGCACTGTTTGGTCTGATTCCTTCATTGCACCAAGCGGCCTTGGCACCATGTCCTCAAATATCAAACTAGTTCCGTATTTTATGCTATTTTCAAATATGGACAATTCTAATACCATTGGTGTGTACAAGGTTAATTATTGTAAAAAAGAATACGAGGGTTGTGCTTTTAATTATTGCTACAAACTACGCATTTCCACTTCATTTTACTTTTAAGTAATGCATTTTTAAATGTTCCTTGTTTGACTAGGAACTAGTTTAATAAAGGGGTGCTATGTGCCAAGCAGAGCTCATTATTGAGTGAAATCCAAGAAGGCGGCCTAGAGGTAACCAATCATTATGTAAATTATTGTAAAGAACTATTTTGAAATATATTCCAAACGTATGCAGAAATAATTGAAAATAACCAATGTCAATAATATAATAAAAATTTCCTGAACTAATTTGATAGGGGGTAATTGTGCCAAGTGCTGCTTGGAGCGATAAGATCGTGCATAGCAGCGTTTGCTGTAGTTGGAATGAAATCGAATATGGCGGTTTAAGGTATCCGTACACCTTCAAAACGTCATTTTTCGATTTTTTAATTTAAATGTTATTTGAAAATATGAACTTTTTCTTTAAAATGGTGTTTAAATTTTGTTTCTATCTTATTTAAAACTTAAGTTATGGGGATTTGAGTTTCATTCGACAGCACCGTTTTTTTGAACCCGAACAAGTCTGCATTTAACGAGTGGAAAAAAAAAAAATGTTTGTTGACATTTTTATTTTTCAAAGTCTGCAATAGTAAGAAATTTAAACTTTTTTAAAATATGAATTTGAGTTTTCAGAATTATCAAGAATATAATTGGCAAAAAATTTTTATCTAGAATCTGGGCAAGAAAATAGAGTGCTTTACTGTTTGTTTACATTTGCTTATGATTGCGTAGCTCTTTATAAGCTTTTATTTAATCCTTTTTTATAGCAGAAAATTTTAATTTTTGTCATTTAAAATGGGTAATGCTAAACGTAGAGTTAGTGCAAAGAGAAAACGCCAATTTCGAGGTAATGGATCTACCATTAAACATTCAAAAAATAGCAGCGCAACCTCTACCAATGCCAGTTCTTCAAAAATTAAAATACCTGCTGCCTTTGATGAAGAAATAGCAGAATATCAACGTAAACCACTTACTGGTAACAGAATAATTGATATGGAAGGCCTTTTAAATTTGTTTTTACAACTTTGCTGCCCAAGATGTTTCGAAGAAGGTATCCTGCTTTCTGAGGATTTCACATATGGTTTGTGCTCACATTTTGTTATCAGGTGTAAACATTGTGACTTTTACTCAGGGTTTTCTAGTTCAAAGAAAACTTTAAACTGTCCTGAAGTAAATACAAGATTTGTGTATGGTATGAGACAAATTAGGAAAGGTTTTTCTGCTGGGTTTAAATTATGTGGTACATTAAATTTACTCAGGCTCAGTAAAACTACGTACACTAATCATGAGAATAAACTCATGTCCGTGATTTCAGAAGTTAGTGAACTATCAATGCAAAAGCAGCTTCTGAACTGTTAGTGCTACATCCTACTAAAAATAAAATTGTTGAATGTGGCATTTCAGTTGATGGAACGGGCAGCGTAGAGGTTACTCTTCCATGAATGGGTGTGTCGCAGCTTTGTCAATTGACACTGGTAAAGTAGTAGACATTGAAATAATGTCGTCATATTGTCCCACCTGCAGAAAGATTTCTAAAATGCCTAGAAGCATTGAGTCAGAAACTTTTGCAGCAGATCACGCATGCCATAGAAATTTTCAAGGTTCTGCGTTCAAAATGGAAGCTGTTGGTGCTACGAGAATCTTCCAACGTTCTATTGTCAAATCGAGGCCTTAAATATGCACATTATTATGGTGATGGGGACTCTAAGGGCTTTATCAGTGTCAAAGATACTTATGGGAAGGATAGCGTCACAAAATATGAATGCATTGGTCATGTTCAAAAGAGAGTAGGTGCGAGATTGCAAACAAAAGTCTAAAAATAAAAATCTGTCTAAAAAACTCAACTCTTTTAACCGATCTGTTGCTCACGTACCAATGTTGGAAACCTATCCTGTCTTCAGCAAAATGTTATTGCTTTGTTTCATTGCTCATCAAGTGTCGAGAAACCGATGCATGGGCAGTGTTCCATTGAAAAAGATAGTTGGTGCTACTACCAGCGAGCACTGTCTTGTGGCAAAAAAGCCAAAAGAAAATATAAAGGCTTATCAAATTAAGTACTAAACATGATTAAGGATTTTAGAGTCGTGTTCTGCTTACTAAATGCCTTCATGGTGATGGGGACTCTAAGGGCTTTATCAGTGTCAAAGATACTTATGGGAAGGATAGCGTCACAGAATATGAATGCATTGGTCATGTTCAAAAGAGAGTAGGTGCGAGATTGCACAAACTAATGTCTAAAAATAAAAATCTGTCTGGTAAAGGCAAACTCACAGACTCTTTTATTGACCGATTGCAAAATTATTACGGGATTGCTCTACGTACCAATGTTGGAAACCTATCCTGTCTTCAGCAAAATGTTATTGCGGCTTTGTTTCATTGCTCATCAAGTGTCGAGAAACCGATGCATGGGCAGTGTTCCATTGAAAAAGATAGTTGGTGCTACTACCAGCGAGCACTGTCTTGTGGCAAAAAGCCAAAAGAAAAATATAAAGGCTTATCAAATTAAGTACTAAACATGATTAAGCCTACATATTTAGAGTCGTGTTCCAAAGAACTGCTTACTAAATGCCTGCATGGCAAAACACAAAATTCAAACAAGTGTTTAAATGGCGTTATATGGCAAAGAGCACCCAAGGAAGTTTTCGTGTGCCTCAAAACTTTAAAATCTGGTGCATTGGATGCTGTGATCCAATTTAATGATGGATACAAGGGTTGTGTTGAAATTTTTAAAAAACTTAATATAACTCCTGGTTATTTTACCTTAAAAGCATACAAACATCTTGACATCAATAGAATTAACGACGCAGAACGACATTCAACACCAAATGTAAAGCAGCGTAGAAAAATTTTAAGAGCTACAAGGAGAAAAAAAAATCAATGTTTTAGAGAGTAAAGAAGGTGTTATTTATAAATCAGGAGCATTTTAAGTATATCAAATTGTGTTTAATATTAAAATTTTGCAGTTGAAAGTTTATTTCTGATTTATCTCATTACATCTGACAACGTAAATATCAGAAAAAGTTGTGAACCAAATTAGTTCAAATTTTATAAATATATTTGTTTTATAGATTTAAAGAACCCCTACTACCTTCATAATTATATAGTTGATATGTTTTTAGTAACTAAGGTATATATCATGCTCGTAATAATTTTTTAATGATCTTTCAGTGTTCTTTTACTCGAAACTTGATAAAAATTGTAATAGATTATCATCAGGAAAATAGTACCAGCCCTAAAAATGGTTATAATGATCATCAAATTTAAAGGAAAGGGATATTTTTATTTACATTTATGTGCGTTATTCTAATAATCAATTTAATTACTATTTACACTATGCTTTACTCCCTAAAATTTTTTTATGTACTACAAGTAACATATTAAATGTATTTTTCATAGTTTTAAGTTATATTTCATCAGTAAAAAATATCTTAATAGCAAATACTACAGTTTTTTAAAAAATTTTCTTCGAAGGTGTACCTTAATGGTAATTTAATGAAACAATAATTTTAAAGAATTATTCTGAAAGACATTTCAATGTATTTCAAATAAAGGATATAGGAGGAGATTGAGAATAACCTAGATCAATCAATAAATAATGAATATCAATATGTAATAAAAAGTAACATGTAGTAATAATAGTATCATAAGCAGCATGTAATAATCGCATAGTATTTTATTGTAATTATATATATAATATTCATTTAGTATGATTTAATAAGTTATTAGAATTAATAATCACACAATATAATTTAATAGTAATTATAAAAAAGAATAATTGTCGAATTGTTAAAAATAAATAACATAATAATTAAAAATAAATAAGAAAATATGTAAAAATATTTATAAATAAATGTTAAAAGAAACAATTATAAATAACGAATATTAAAAAAGTAATAATTGCAACTTTGTATAGCATTAGGAATAAAACAATTACATAATGTATGCTAAAATTAATTAAGAATATTAAGTACAAAGCAGTGAAAGCTTGCAATATGGAACTTGCACTGCAAGTTCCTTCAATGAATTACATCGAACAAAGAACGTAAAAACCATTCTTAAAACGTAAAATAAAATGAAAATAAACGATTTAGAGTGATAATTGAAAGCACAAAACTTATTCTTCTAAGAAACAAATATTCTAGTACTCACTCATTTTAGAAATATCCATATTCGAAAATAGCACATAATTAAACAGAAGATGCAAACAGTAGAAAAATTACACTGAAAATGTGTGTGGTTAAATTTTTATTAATATAGTCTGAAATTAATAGGGTTACAGCGGGAAAAAACCAGTAAAAGTAATTTCTAATATACGTTATCCCCATGGCAACCACATCGACAGAGATAAAAATATTAAGGTAACCATATTGTAATGTTATCGCCCATCTTGGCGAACATAAACAACTTGACGCTATTACCCCTCGATATCAAGCTAGCACCCAATTTTCATACAGAATCATACAATAAATATTTAAAAGAATACTCATAATTATAAATAAATATAATAGAAAATAATTACATAGCAGTACACACAATCTCAACCACGTACTAATACAATACTTCTTTAACAATTAGCTAGAAGTAAAAAAAAAAAAAAATTAAAGGTTATATCTAGATATTTAAAAAATATTTATTCCTTACCTTCTTGGCCTTTTCTGTTGAGAAGGCATATTCTTCTTTCGTTGGGGTTTAGGTAATATAGTCCTTCTTGCAATAAAAACTACATGCTTCCCACTGAATTTTTTCTCCAATTCTCGAACAAGTCTCGCTTGAATTTTTTGAAAGGATCTTAGTTGTGGAACTGGTACCGATATAACCAGGGCCTGGGATAAGAAAAATAGCTATCACTCAAAGTTATACAGATTTAGATTTTTATACAATGCTCTCTAGAATCTAAACTACACAGTTCTAAAATACTTAGCATCCTTTGTTTGAAAATGTTTTGTCAATGAAAACATTTTGGTTGATTTTTCGAATCGGCTGCTTTTCCCGCCAAGGCAATAAATGAACCAAATCTGGTAACTCTTCTGAATTTGTTTCCCCGGTAAGGAGAAGTTGTTTTTGGCTAAAATCTAGTGCACGCGTAATTCGTTTAATTTTCCCAATGGCAATTTTTTTGCTCTGGGGCAGAAAGTTATTACTTATCGCCACAATATCCAGTGATGCTATTAGAGAGAATCAATGAATGCATGAAAAAGTACGATTAATATGCTGAATGGTTCTTTTGCCCCGTTGCCTGTACTTGGAAAGAAAGCAGTTTTAGAATAGTGCATGGAAAAAGGTTTGAATGGTTTATCGAATGTATGTCCGAAATAGTATGGAATTGAGAAAGAACAGGCAAGAAAGTAAATGATGGTTTTTGAATGGTACTGCAGAAATCAATCGCATGTGAAAAGAGGATAACCATCATGTGTTTAGGAGTGTAAGGAAAGGGCCTTAGTTTGAACTGAGTAATATGGAAGTGTACCCTTTTGTTAGATGCAAAAATGTTTTGGAAGATGCCCTAAGAAATATGCAGTCACAGACTGGTATAATTTCTGTAGGGAACACATTATCATAAATGTCAGAAAAGTACTATTTTTTGAAGGAAAGTGAAATTATTTAAATTTCATAATTTTTGCAGAGATTTTCAGTTTCAAAACATTAAAATGCTATCTTAATGATTTTCCTTCTGCCATCTTAAATTTCGCGCTCCGGTGTTGCGATAGGGTTGCTACTCCAAAACACAACACGCAAAAGCGCCAAATTGGTGATTATTCAAAATTTGGCGGAAAGGCAGCCAATATTCAACAACTTCACCAACATTATTTCACAATTTTAAAGCACATATAGCTTTTTATACTACCAAACAATCTTTAGAACTGATTATAAAATATTTGGTCCCAAAAGTACAATTGGATTGTTTTACTTCATCAGAACTATTGCCATTAATTATTCAAATTGTGGTTGCATAAATCTTGGGCGAAGAAAAATAGAAAAAAATTGTAGCCAAGCACCTCAAGATTGCTTTAGAAATGACAGCGGACGAAATCTGCTAGTTATGGAGAGAAAAACCACTGCTGCGCCTTATGTAAAATGGAGAACCATAAAAACAGATTGAGAGTGGGGAAACAACTCAAAAATTACTGACACATACAACATAACATTTTAAAAATGACATTTAATGAATAATAAGATTTACTTATATAAGCACATTACTTAGATTTGACATACCAAGCAAGTCATTATGAGTTTAGTAATATATACATTCCAAATAGTGCTTTGCAAGAAAAAAATTTCAAAAGTCACAAAAACTCTAGGAAAAGTTTATTTTTAATACATCTCGAAATATTAGTATAACTTGACTTTTACCTTTTTACCACCAACATCAACTTCTTTGGCTCCAACAATGAACAACTCTCTTAATTGGGCTTTAAGGTCACTGTTTAGTTCCAGTTCTAGAAGGGCCTACAAAAGAAAACACGTTTAATACTTTTGTTCAGGCAAAGTAAGTATTAAAACATCGATTTATCAAACATACCTGCGAGATTGTATTTTCTAGTTCATCAGCTTTTTCCCCATGAGGTTTAACAATTTTAGCTCCAATTGAATACATCTAGAAATAAAAAGTATATATATGTTAATATAGCAAAATACTAATAACCGACAAGCATTATATTTATATAAACATGATTTAAATTATTCACACCCATTAAAATATTAATAGAAACACTTATAAAGATTAAATAAATTATACATTTAATAATAATTCAAAAATCCTGATTTATATCGATAATTGCAACAATTCATTTTACGGCACCAGCTTTACATATTTAGCAATCTAAGTGAATCTTAATCCTATAAAAGGTATCACATAAAACAGGTTAAATTTCTGATTGTAACGGTACTAATGAAATAGAATAAACAATTATTCGTATTTTTAGAGGAAGTTTAGAATAAAACCTTACTATGAAAAAGTGCAAGTCCCACAACTTCACCCTGATTTACAACGTGTGCGACTCCATTAAACAAGAACGCGGTTAAAGCATTGCCATCTTTGGAATGCTAAATGATAAGAAAGACAAGAAATATATTAACAAATAAAACATTTTGAAAATATGATCAATTTTTAATAAAGTTACATTTTGGATGACATGATGCTTATAACTTTTTGCTTCTTAAAATGAAATGATCTTCATGAATGATTGACCAATTCTGATTTTTAAGAGTTTTTACCAGCATCTGATTCAAAACACTCCAAGGATTGCAGGACCGAAGAATAAAGAGCAACTAAACATCACTATCGAATTCTAGTTCTGATGAGAAAACATGCTTTTCTTTTATCCATTACAATCAAAAATAGGTTTGACTTTACTCGAAAGCAAAGAATGAAAGAGAAAGAGTTTAATATAATTTAAAAACTTTCCTTATGAAGCCAGTGTGAGTTTCTTTTAATCGAGATAAATTTCAGATTTAAATACTCTCTATTTTCATTATTCAATCTTTGTTAATACCCAGTGTTTCTCCCTCCCATTTATAAATAAAATAGACCAGACGGGTTGTTGGGCTTCAGTGGTATCTTTTTCACTGAATAAGCGAACAAATCAGAACTGGCCAATTTTGACGTAATATTCTCATTATATGTAGTTTTTTTTGTTCAATTTATTATCTTTCTCTATTTATTTTCTACTACTGACAACATTGGAATGTTACTTGATTTCTACGGTAACGCTATGTGACTCGCATAACTAATTGTATTCTATAGATTCAGATTTCATGGTAGTTTTTCATTTGCTTCCTGACTTTATCTGCTATGGTTTCATCAATTGGAGTATTTTTTTCAACCTAACAAAAATAGCCCCTAATTAAAATCTTCGGGACATAGACTAATACAGCAATTTTATTCGAACTTTTCAATTGCGGATGGTACTAGTGATTTTGGAACACACTAGATAGAACTCTGCATTCCATTTTTCTACATATGAATGGAATAGAACAGTGTTTCTCAAACTGTGAGGCGCCCCCTCTAATGGGGCGTGATAATCCTATGAGGGGGACGGGTGCGAACCTATTGAAAAGTCGGAAACAATATATTTAAACAAATAATTAATTTACTGAAGGAAAACAAATAAAACACATTACGACTTAATGGTACTAGTGAAATAAAATACACATTTAAGTTGATATAATATACTTATAAATATATCATTACTGCGCAATGCATTTTATAATTAATTTAACAATACTAAGTTAAGTACAAGTTTAATAATTACAAGTGACCCCATGGGCTTGTCATATATAAAATTATATGCAAAAATTAACCGTTATCTTGATAATATGTACGGTTTATAATTAAGCCCTTAAATGCCGATTAAAAACGACGCGATTCGCTCCCTAATACCACCATTTAACATGTAGGCAAGCGTATGTGGTGTATTGGGGTGGGGTAGAAAAAGAATAAATAAGCAAATCCTTTTTGAAATAGATAAATAGTTCGCAAACACTATCAAGATCTTTTTATTGCATTCCAAAGCTTTCGGAATAATTTTATGGATAGCATTTCACAGTAAAGATCGTACTTCGGAAAGACGTATATATACGTCCAGAAATTTAATGCTTTGGCTGGGTGAGACGTTTATATACGTCGGTGGCCCATAAGAGGTTAAAGTCGTATATTGTAGCTTTAGTGTCAAAGAATAGCATTATTGAATTCAATACATTGATATTGTATGGAGGGGGGCGCAATGAAAATGATGAGATAGTGAGTCGCGTACATTGAAAGTTTGAGAAGCACTAGAATAGAAGCAGAACTGGTAAAAAAAAACTCTTAATTTAAAATCCCTTTCAGTTTTAAAAAATGAACTTAAGGACAAGTTTAAACGGCTAAATGAGTACTCTATCTCTAGAACCATAAAATTCCAAATATATTCCAAATTGAAGTTTAGAAAAGAATATGCGATTGATTTTCATTTAACTCAAAAGTATTGAAATGAATACTTTGAACCAAAAACCAAAATTGAAAGCACCATCTACCAAGCATTTCCGTTTGAAATAAAAACACAGTTAAAAAAAAGAACATTTGAGCTGTCTAAAATTTAAATGATCAAAGTCAATGGAGATGCTAGAGAATATTTAATTTTCTGGAGTCAACTCTCAAAAGTTCAGGATGACAGAACCATATCGCATGGCGATAAATTCGAATATTTATCATAAATGGTGCCTTCTAATTCAAAAGCGGCTGGGATAGAGGAAAGTTTTCCAGCCACATCATCTAAATTATCGGAAAGTAATCTAGAAATAAAATAAAACAATCTCGGAAGTGAAGACTTACTTGTCAAAAATCATGCACGAGAACTATTGTTCAAGGTCAGAAAAAATGTACTCTGAAGAAGAGCCAAAATATATCTCCCATGACTTTTCAATGAATTTAAAAGAAAACTCAGATCCTTTAAAATATTGTATTATCCTTTAAAATATTAATATTAAAATCCTATTGAACTCAAGAGAAATATTGAGATTTTCTTACCCCCATCAGTTGAATCATGCCCTCCAGAAGATATGTTGATTGCGTGGGAACGAAAAAGAAATTTTAAAAGAAACGACTGGCAATGAGATATTATTGAAAAGCTTTATGCACTTTATAAAACAAGAAATGCAAAGCAGGGAAAAAGTTGTGTTTTCCTGTTCGTGAAGTGAATCTAGTTGGTATTAAATAATTCAGATTACGACGGCAAACTTCATGGAACTCCGACCACGTCATCTTTAGGAAGCGTCACATACGAGAAATGGAGATGAAGAAATGAAGCTTATGAAGTTAGAATGTCAGAGAAATGAAGCTTATCAAGAAAAATATCCGACGCAAGCATTCCATAGATGGTCCGAGCTGAATTGGCAATCATGTGCTTCGTTTTATGTCATGTCGTCAATGCGGTTGCGATAATACGTAAGTACTAATTTCAATTAATACATTAAGTATTTCATGTTAGTATTTTGTAAAATTTTTAATTAGATGTTATTATTTTCTTAAAGGGAAAAAACAAGTGTCAAAAAAGTATATAAGTAGCAGAAGCAGTCTTAGGATTATTGAGGATCCTTTAAATCACGTAGCCATGTGCTCGGAGTCAGGAAGGGTTGCTCAAAATTTTGCGAATTCGTGATGTCTGACTTGTACATAAAGGGGGGGCCGTGGAGATAGAAAGTCTAAGAACCGCTGCATTAGAGCTTTAATTTTAATATTGCAAATGTTTCACGAAGCTTATATTCCTTAGAAAACCAGGAACAGATTAATAGCATTTGGAAGGTTGTTTTTGGAATTTTTTCAAGTTCCTTTTTAACTGCGACACAGCATCACTTTTTGACAACGTGCATAGGGACAGTGCCGGTTTATCCACTGGGGGCTTGGGACGGGCAACCAGGAGCCAGGAGTCACCAAGAAGGGCTCGGTTTTTCTGGTTTTAAATTTAGATCTTTCATTACCAAAGGGGCCTGTAGATCTTCTGTGCTCAAGGCCCAAAAAGAGCTTAAATTGGCACTGCAAAAGGAATAGGCATACCAAACAAATAAAATAACACTTTCATTTTTGTTTTTGTTTTGGGAATGGTCGTTGTTAAAGAAAAGAAAAATTTCATTGCGGAAATTTTTTTTGTAAGGTAAGTCTATTTTAACTTAAGATATTGGGAAAGTAGCATTAAATGTACGAAAGCCATCCAGAAATTAAACACCATTCAGCTGTACAAAACGTAAGCCACAATATTTGTTAGAAAAAGTATTTCTGTTAGATACGTTGTGAAGCTTCCCTCACTTTAAATAATTACTTCCTACATTCAAACATTTGCCGTATTTTCCAACGAGCTTCATAATTCTCATATTGTGTTGTTATGCTACCAATGCATTAAGCCAAATAAACACTATATTTTCTACCTTTTCATCAATTCTGAAACGTGTACTGTTCGGAAACTCATCCAGTTTAGGAGAAAAATAGTAATAACCGAGAGAAAGGTTTGGACTTTTGGGCTGTAGTTTGAATGCAGTAAACGCCTGGTTATGGCCTTCTTAAGGTATCTGTACACCTTCGAAGAAAATTTTTTTAAAAACTGTAATATTTGCTATTAAAATATTTTTTACTGATGAAATATAACTTAAAACTATGAAAAATACATTTAATATGTTACTTGTAGTACATAAAAAAACTTTAGGGAGTAAAGCATAGTGTAAATAGTAATTAAATTGATTATTAGAATAACGCACATAACTCAAATGTAAACAAAAATATCCCTTTTCTGTAAATTTGATGATGATCATTATAACCTTTTTTAGGGCTGGTACTATTTTCCTGATGATAATCTATTACAATTTTTATCAAGTTTCGAGTAAAAAAACATTGAAAAATCATTAAAAAATAATTACGAGCATGATATATACCTTAGTTACTAAAAACATATCAACTATATAATTATGAAGGTAGTAGGGGTTCTTTAATCTATAAAACAAATATATTTATAAAATTTGAACTAATTTGGTTCACAACTTTTGCTGACATTTACGTTGTCAGATATCAATACGTTAAACGAATTCATTTTGAGATAAATCAGAAATAAACTTTCAACTGCAAATTTTAATATTAAACACAATTTGATATACTTAAAATGCTCCTGATTTATAAATAACACCTTCTTTACTCTCTAAAACATTGATTTTTTTTTCTCCTTGTAGCTCTTAAAATTTTTCTACGCTGCTTTACATTTGGTGTTGAATGTCGTTCTGCGTCGTTAATTCTATTGATGTCAAGATGTTTGTATGCTTTTAAAGTAAAATAACCAGGAGTTATATTAAGTTTTTTAAAAATTTCAACACAACCCTTGTATCCATCATTAAATTGGATCACAGCATCCAATGCACCAGATTTTAAAGTTTTGAGGCACACGAAAACTTCCTTGGGTGCTCTCTGCCATATAACGCCATTTAAACACTCGTTTGAATTTTGTGTTTTGCCATGCAGGCATTTAGTAAGCAGTTCTTTGGTACACAACTCTAAATATGTAGGCTTAATCATGTTTAGTACTTAATTTGATAAGCCTTTATATTTTTCTTTTGGCTTTTTGCCACAAGACAGTGCTCGCTGGTAGTAGCACCAACTATCTTTTTCGATGGGACACTGCCCATGCATCGGTTTCTCGACACTTGATGAGCAATAAAACAAAGCCGCAATAACATTTTGTTGAAGACAGGATAGGTTTCCAACATTGGTACGTAGAGCAATCCCGTAATAATTTTGCAATCGGTCAATAAAAGAGTCGGTGAGTTTGCCTTTACCAGACAGATTTTTATTTTTAGACTTTAGTTTGCGCAATCTCGCACCTACTCTCTTTTGAACATGACCAATGCATTCATATTCTGTGACGCTATCCTTCCCATAAGTATCTTTGACACTGATAAAGCCCTTAGAGTCCCCATCACCATAATAATGTGCATATTTAAGGCCTCGTTTGACAATAGAACGTTGGAAGATTCTCGTAGCACCAACAGCTTCCATTTTGAATGCAGAACCTTGAAAATTTCTATGGCACACGTGATCTGCTGCAAAAGTTTCCGACTCGATGCTTCTAGGCATTTTAGAAATCTTTCTGCAGGTGGGACAATATGACGACATTATTTCAATGTCTACTACTTTACCAGTGTCAATTGACAAAGCTGCGACACACCCATTCATGGAAGAGTAACCTCTACGCTGCCACGTTCCATCAACTGAAATGCCACATTCAACAATTTTATTTTTAGTAGGATGTAGCACTAACAGTTCAGAAGCTGCTTTTTGCATTGATAGTTCACTAACTTCTGAAATCACGGACATGAGTTTATTCTCATGATTAGTGTACGCAGTTTTACTGAGCCTGAGTAAATTTAACGTACCACATAATTTAAACCGTGCAGAAAAACCTTTCCCAATTTGTCTCATACCATACACAAATCTTGTATTTACTTCAGGACAGTTTAAAGTTTTCTTTGAACTAGAAAACCCTGAGTAAAAGTCACAATGTTTACACCTGATAACAAAATGTGAGCACAAACCATATGTGGAATCCTCAGAAAGCAGGATACCTTCTTCGAAACATCTTGGGCAGCAAAGTTGTAAAAACAAATTTAAAAGGACTTCCATATCAATTATTCTGTTACCAGTAAGTGGTTTACGTTGATATTCTGCTATTTCTTCATCAAAGGCAGCAGGTATTTTAATTTTTGAAGAACTGGCGTTTGTAGAGGTTGCGCTGCTATTTTTTGAATGTTTAATGGTAGATCCATTACCTCGAAATTGGCGTTTTCTCTTTGCACTAACTCTACGTTTAGCATTACCCATTTTAAATGACAAAAATTAAAATTTTCTGCTATAAAAAGGATTAAACAAAAGCTTATAAAGAGCTACGCAATCATAAGCAAATGTAAACAAACAGTAAAGCACTCTATTTTCTTGCCAGATTCTAGATAAAAATATAAATAAAAACCTGTTGCCAATTATATTCTTGATAATTCTGAAAACTCAAATTCATATTTTAAAAAGTTTAAATTTCTTACTATTGCATATTTAAACGATACTTTGAAAAATAAAAATGTCAACAAACATTTTTTTTTCCACTTCGCAATGCAGACTTGTACTTCCGGGTTCAAAAAACGGTGCTGTCGAATGAAACTCAAATCCCCATAACTTAAGTTCTAAATAAGATAGAAACAAAATTTAAACACCATTTTAAAGAAAAAAGTTCATATTTTCAAATAACATTTAAATTAAAAAATCGAAAAATTTGACGAAAATGACGTTTTGAAGGTGTACGGATACCTTAAATAATTCATAAAATACTTCAGTTCCAAACAGCATTTACATTCATTTGATAGCATTAAACTTATCATCTGTGCAAAATTTATATTGCAATATTCATTAATTTATCAATATTCATTAATTTATCAATATTCATTAATAATCATTAATTTATTTGCTGGAACTATATCTTCGGTGATCTTTGGAATAATGAGGAGTTCTCTGAGTCCCTAGTACATAACTTTTTCTTCATTGCACACTGAAGCAGATACTCGCATTCGAATTGTAAGTAATGTATTATTTAAAACGTCGTTTCATCGTAGCAGACTGTTTACTGAAAAAGCATGACGTGCGTTCATAATCCAATCGAGTTTTTACAGGAAATAATTTCCTTTTATACGGCTACTAGCCGTTACCCACCCAGTTCACTGGATATTTCACGATGTTGTATAAATGTATACTGTTAACATATTATTGATATCTGATCTGATTACATAATTATTGATATCTAGCATTAAGAATTCGATTGTATCGAAAAATATATTTATAGCGGTAATTCTCGCCTCTTCATATAAAAAAGACATAAATTAAAATATCTAATTTATATTTATAACTAAATTAGAAGTAGAAAGATTTTTTTCGCTTACTTAACCTAATAATCAAGTGAATTTCCACCGAAGCAACTTTCAGTGGATCTCTACTCCATAAAATAAATATGCGTGCTAAATTTCAAGTCTAAATCTAACAGAGCAAAAACGGAATTTTTATCATCAATACCTTGTGAGAGCATTCTTAGCGGTTTCCAATACAACAAAAGAAGCATGCAAACCAAATATTATTATTATAGTCTTAGCAGTTCGAAAACGGGAATTTTGTCTATCAATACGCCTCAGTAACTCTCCCCGCTTCCCCCTGGAGTTGATTTCCGTAAAATCCATTCTTAGTGGAACTCTATTCAATTAAAGAAACGTGCTAAACAAATTTCAAGTAAATGGGTTAAATTCAAAAACAGGAATTTTTCTATAACACGCCTTAATCCCTTGCAACCCAACTCCTTTGGAAGTTCGTTTTCGAAAAACTCTTTGTAAAAGAAACTCTATTCCATGAAGGGAACATACCTTCTAATTTTCAAGCAGGTGGATCTATTAGTTGAAAAGCGGCAATATTTATCTTATACGCCCCTTAATCCCCCTCAGTGATCCTTGGGGATCAATTTCCCCCAAAACTATTTGGTAGCGGATCTCTACACCATGAAAGGAATCCGCTCACACCAAATTTTAAGACTGTATGTCTAATAGTTTAAAAAATGGAAATAATTATCTATAACGCCCCTTAAGCCCCTGCAACGCCACTTAGGAAGCGATTTTCACAAAACCCATCTTATAGCCAATCTCTACTTAATGAATGGAATCAGCTTACTCAATTTCAAGATTTTACGTCTAATAGTTTAAAAAAAGGAGTTAATTGCCTATAACGCCCCTTAATTCTCTACAACGCCACTTGGGAGTCGATTTGGACAAAACTCATTTTGTAGCGGATCTCTACTCTATGAAAGGAATCCGCTTATATATACCAAATTTTTCTCAACACTGTACGTCTAATAGTTTAAAAATGGAAATAATTATGCATAACGCCCTTTAAGTGCCCTCAACGTCCCTTGGAGGTCGATTTTCGTAAAAAGCATTATATAGGGAATCTCTCCTTTATGAAAGAAATCTGTATACCAAGTTTCAAGACTGTATATGTAATAGTTTAATAATGGAAATAATTATCTATAATGCCCCTTAAACCCCCGTAACGCCCCTTGGGGTTCGATCTTTGCAAAATCCGTTCTTAGCTGATGTCTACTCCATGAAGGGAACCTACATACCAAATTTCAAATCTGTAGGTTTAATAGTTCCGGAGATATCGTGTTTAGTCAGTGAGTGAGTGAGTCACTTTTTTCTCCTTTATATATATAGATGTGCAACAAAACACTTTTTTTTATTACACTCGTAGCAGTAAATATACAATTCTCTTTATTTGGGATCAACTGTTTAGCTAGGTGCTAGAGCAGGGATGGTGAACCAATGGCACGTGACACAATATTTTTGGCATGCTACTGATCCATACGATTTGCATTTTAGTTCAAAATAACAACGTTCACACAAAGTAATACGAACAAACGCAAGTGATTGGTCGTGAGGCGGTGAGGAGTACATCCGTTTGTTATTGCATTGCCTTACTTACGACGTGGACTAACTACAACTGCTGATAATGCAAAGTTTGTCTACGAAAAGAATAGTATATTTCGTTAAAAAACTGTAACTTGAAGTTTATTTGTGTTATATTTACGATTTTTAACTGCTGTTTAACATGGCTAGTTCAGCAAATTAATTTCAAACTTGATGGATCGAGAAATGTAGCATGATTTACTAAGGCAGCGTTTCTCAAACTGTGGGGCGTGGACCCCTGGGGGAGGGATCGCGATAACCCTGCGAGGGGGGCGTGAGCATATGGAAAATAAAAGGTTTAAGAAAATAATTTTTGGAATGAAGTCAAACAAAATGTTTTTTGACATAGTAAAATATACATATTTACACTTATATAATTTGTATCTATCATCTGGTGATCATCAAAAATAAAAGATTCCACTTCTGTTTGCTTTGATGTAATCCCATGATGAAAGATTTTTTTATTATGTTTCTTTTAGCCCCTAAAATACTACTTTTGATTATCATATATTTGACCTTCAAACTTACTGGTATGTTTTACTCCGTCTCTTTTTCTTTTAGGAAAGTTGTAAATAATATTTTTCTGTTGCTTTCCCCCCCATAAGAATGAGTTTTATGATACATGGATAAGCATATTTAGCATTTTGAAGAATTTTTTGGCCAAGATGTATTTTTATGAGTATTCTGAAACATTTAATTCATAATGAAAAAAATGTTTTACACAATTATTTTTTAGAACCGACATCGATATTTTTTATATTAAATACACTTTTAACATAAGAGCGGTCGCACGAGGCTCACAAAATCGTTAATTCTGTGAAAACTGTCTATTAGTTAAGAATGACCTTGGCAGTATCCTGCTAATGGACAGTCTTAATGAGAACTAAAATGAATTTGTCACAAATATGCCTCTTGTTTCTTAGAGTGGCAAACATTTTTTTACAATCAAGGCACTTGTTTCGATCGAGTTCCCTGCGGGACTACTTTTGCTCAAAAATATTTTCTATGAGCATGCTACACTTTCCCCCATGAATAATTTTGTGGATTTGATTGCTGTGTTGTACGACTTATTATGGTTTGTAAATGTAAATGAGCAGAATATAAAAAAAGGGCATCTGAGATCTCTATTGATGGTAGTTGAAACTGATCAAGCAATTGAAGAACCTGCTGAAATAATGCATATTAATCAAGCTAGTGAAAGTAAATATGAGAAAAGCGATAGACATGAAACGTTTAAGTTGAATTGAAATGTTCAAATGCTGCCTAAAGAACTCTATGAAGAAAACTATGAAGCCATAAATGTAGCACTTCGCCTTGTCAAAAAGACACAAGGAAGAAAAAGTTCAAAATGCTATTTGCAGATCATCAAACGAAAACAAAACTACAATAACGTGAACAAAATATGACAGTTTTGTTGGAAAATAACGTTCCTGTATTGTTAGCGAAAGGTGTCTGTGATTTATGTTCTTTATTAAGGTCAAGCACATTTCGAACATTTTCTTTAGTTTTACTGGATTCTTTCTCAAATTATCAAAGGAAATTTGAAAAGTCCTTGAAAGTAGGTAAGTATATTTCTCTTAATCAAATTATTCACTGGAATTGTCATTTGTATCGTGTATAGTAAAAATAATTATAAAATAAATTATAGATTAAAAACAAACTAAAAACATGCTTTTATAGTGAATCGAACTAAAAAGTAAAGAAATAAAATTATATATTACTTAAAAGTATCATATACAAAATTTAATACTTATCTTGTTAATTTGTACGGTTTATAATTATGATCGTATTGTAGCTTTAGCGCCAAAGTGCATTATTATTGCATTCAATACATTATTATCTTTTGGGGAGGCGCGATAAAAATTTTGATTGAAAATTGGGTGGCCAGTAGTGGAAGTTTGAGAACCACACAATTAAGGTGACAAAGCGGTAAGTGTTTTATATTCTGGAACAGTAGTATGTAGATAATGGATATGTATGTATCGGATTCCAAATACATTTAACTGTTTGAAGAAGTTGTCGCATGCTATTTTAACCATACTTTCAACTACCTGTGCTTGTGAGGCATTATTTTCAGAGATGAATAACATTAAAGACTCGCTTAAAAACCGTTTGGCAAATGACTCCAATTGAGCATGCATTCTGCTAAAAGTAACATCTTATCTAATTCTGATAAAAATTATTTGTCATTTAATCTGCAACAACAAAAGTCAGTAATGTTAATTTAATTTGTATTACACGTATTACCAAAACTTTAATACTATACAGTGCGAAGTGTATTTTTTCGTAGTAAATAAAGAAAAATAAATAGTTTAAAATGCCTATTTTAAACTATGATTCACACACTGATAAGTTTAATAAAATTTTTCTCATCCGGGAATATTTTTTGAAATATATGCTCTTTCTAAAGAGGTAAAAAGGAAAGACAAATTTTCAGGTCTGGTAGGAACTTTTATTGCTTATGCCAGTGCTTCTCAAACTTTCAATGTTTTTGACCAAATTTTCAATATTAATTTTCATTGCCCCTTCCCCCTTACAATTTTGAATGTCTGCTTGTGGAAGAGCATTCCATATTGCGTGTATGCGTATCAAAAGTTCGTGTTTTGAAGCTGAAGGACGCGGATCACGAGCGAGACGCCAGTAGATAAGAAAAGCCGATTCTGCTGTAAAGGCGGTGCAGGCAGTCGACAGCGGCGCAGTGTCGAGTTGTTTCGTTCCTGCTGCCGAGTTGAGTTGTTTTTATCCTGTAATCGTTTTGGTTTTCGAGTTGAGGGGGCGAGTTGAATTGTTTTCTCCTACAGCTAAGTTGAGTTGTTTTTAAAAAAATGTGCACAAAAAATGGAAGTATGGGAATGTTAAACGTGTTCATGGCGCCACCTATTGATTATAATACACACTAATTATAGATTTTAAAATGATTGAAGTAAATAACGCTCAAATAAAAAAAATAATAATAAATCCAGATTCAAACTCACGACCTCAGATCAAAATGTCTCCATAGGACAATAGTTTTTCAGTTACGCTAACTATTGTCCTATGAAGGCATACAGACCTGAAGAAAACTTATGTTTATAATCTCATGAATTTAATTTTGCAGGCGAAGCAGGTGGCGACGTGTTTTAAAATCATTTTCTTAATTAAAATGAAATAAAAAAATATTTAATTTATATTATTTTAGTAATTTGTAAATTTTAATTCAATATAATGATTCCACACACACAAATAAAGTAAATTGTTTATTCAGAAATGAACATCTTGTATTGCGATTTACATTACAATCGTATATTTACATTACAGGAGAACAGCAACTTGTAAAATTTATTTCAGTACATTGATTACACATGTACAGTAAATATACAAAGTAAGTTATTTATTTACAAAAACAGCATTCTGTTTTACATTACAATCAATTATTTACACACACAAACAAAAAATCACATTATTGGATTTTATGTCCTACAGCTCATTGAATAGGTCTAAATTCATCAACGACCAATGACCATGGGCAAGAGTTGTAATGCCATCACCATTAATAAACCTTTTGTCATCTTTATATGACAGAGCAAGTTTGTTTTGCTTTATTGGATGCAATAAATGAAATTTGGATCTAATTAAGTTCATGTCAACATATTTTATTTTTTCATTAAAAAGACAGGCTTTGTAGTCCTCAAATGTTATTTTATTTTTTATAGTTTGTTTTTTAATTCCTTTTAACCGCTTTTCAATCTTATTGTTTGTTTTGTGTGTAGGCATGCATTTTCAATTTTAATCCTACATATTCTGTCATAATATTTCCCTTATTTTCATCCTTCATTTTCCCGATGACTTTTTTGTTAACAAGAGGTAAATTATAAATGTTGTTTCCATCATAGTCTGAAGTATCATATAATATTTATTTTATATATTTAGTTAATATCATCTTTCATGTCACTATAAAAATCATTAGTTTTTATTTCAGATATAAAAGAATCGGTGTCTGTATACATGAACCTTACTTTTGAGTCATAACGGTGCTTCATGTACTCATAGTGAAAAGAATACATTAGAACTTTTGATATATCTAAAATTACCATTCCTACCTGTATTGGTTTGAAAATTTTGATTTGGGTTTTTTTTAGATGGACGGCCATTAAGTTTTCAGAAAATATTGTGCGGTGATTAAAATTTGATTTCGATATTAACTTTCGAGCCTGCTATTCTGTTGAACATAAACGTATATCTACTCTTCTTCTTACATTTTCCATCGTTTTCCCGAAAATGCTATTATTCATTAGTTTGTAATAATCCTTTTGAAAGTCATTTACAGATTTAGTTCTTAATTTAGTATTATAATCTATTTAATTTTTAAGCCAAGGAGATTGAAAAAATTTTAAGACGCGATGAATTTTTTTCAAGACTAACCCTAATTTTAAATATAGCTTTAAATTAGAATAATGGAGAGCATATTTTGTTTTTGGTTCCAAAGTAGTTAAAAGTCTAGGCTCTTTACAATTAGGTGGGGGCTTCTTTTCAGGGGCAAGGGGAAAGTCTGAATGTTTGTTATGAAAATCGGAAGGATATTCAAGATCTACTTCCAAGAAGTGACCTACATCGGATTCATCTGGTAAATTTAAAATATCTTGTTCAGTTAAATTGTTATCACTCCAAACAAAATCTTTTAAGGGTAGATATTTACTCATTGCATAACCGTACAAATTATTTGCGTCAAGATACATTAAATATTTTATCTCATCATCTGGGTTAAAATTAGATATATATCTGCTGTTAGCTATAGCATAACGATTGCAACATTGACTTATACCTCCTCTTACACCCTTTTCTATAAAAAGAAGCATTTCGTAATCTGTGAACAGTTCGATAGCTACTTTAGTATGTAATAACATATCCCATGATAAAGCTGGAGTGGTAAAATACCAACAGGGGTCAAGTTTATAAGTTTGCATGCATATTTTTCGAAAGTTTTCAAAGCGATCTGTTAACAATAGAACATCTGTTTTTACATATAGATCACAGTATTCACCAAGATGAAATTCATTAAATACTTTACATGCATAATTATAATCCTCTACACTTATAGCCTCCTCATTTAGTTTATTGTAAAATTTGCTAATAGGGGGAAACAAGAATCTTTACACTTTTCAAAACTATCAAAATAATCATACGAAAAAACTACTTTTCTTAAAAGTAAATCTATTTTTTCTGAATCAAAATAATGTTTCATATATTTAAATTCATCTTTTTTTAGTGTTTTTATCAAATTTTCCAAACTAGAGACATGAATTTGAAAGAATCTAAAAACCTTAACTGAAAATCATTTGAAATATTTTTACTAAAGGAAATATATTTTTCTTCGGTGTTCGGAATTAAATTAATTTGTTTTTCATCATATCCTAACTCATTAATAAAAATATGGGCGTCATATCCTGAAAGATTATGGAAGAAAACAGGCAAAAATTTGGGGATTTTCATTGCTAAATTACAACTATTACAACAAGGGCCATTAAGTTTTTGAGTAACATGATTATGTTCCCTAACCTTGATATTGTTCTCGTGAAAGGTTTGATCACAAACATAACAATTATTAGCATTATCATACAATTGCTTTTCTGATTCAGTAAGAGGTAATAACGGTTTGGTTTTTTATAAATATTATCAATTTCTATTGCATCTTTTTCTAACTTTTCAATAAAAATTTTGGGGGCATCAATACCTCTATATAAAGGGTGCTTTTTTAGAGGTATAGAACTTTAAATTGCAATAAAACAACGATGTATTATTCGATTGACATGAATTTTTTTTATTTGAAAGATAATCTTGTGGCATTTCATTTTAAATATGATTTCTGGCATATAACTGCCACGGCTGGCTCGGATGTAGTCCAATCTGGACGTCCGATTTTCGTTGACTTTTTCCAACATTTGTGGCCGTATATCGGCAATAACACGGCGAATGATGTCTTCCAAATGGCCAAGCGTTTGTGGCTTATCAGCATAGACCAATGACTTTACATAGCCCCACAGAAAATAGTCTAGCGGAGTTAAATCACAAGATCTTGGAGGCCAATTCACAGGTCCAAAACGTGAAATTAGGCGGTCACCAAACGTATCTTTCAATAAATCGATTGTGGTACGAGCTGTGTGACATGTTGCGCCGTCTTGTTGGAACCACAGCTCCTGGACATCATGATTGTTCAATTCAGGAATGAAAAAGTTAGTAATCATGGCTCTATACCGATCACCATTGATTGTAACGTTGTGGCCTTCATCGTTTTTGAAGAAGTACGGACCAATGATTCCACCAGCCCATAAAACGCCCCAAACAGTCAGTTTTTCTGGATGTAACGGTGTTTCGACATACATTTGTGGATTAGCTTCACTCCAAATGCAGCAGTTTTGTTTGTTGACGTAGCCATTCAACCAGAAGTGCGCTTCATCGCTAAACAAAATTCGCTTATGAAAATCGGGAACAACGGCAATCTCGTTTTGGGCCCATTCGAGGAATCTACGCTTTGCTTGATCATATTTAAAATGTAATGCCACAAGATTATCTTTCGAATAAAAAAAATCATGTCAATCGAATAATACATCGTTGTTTTATTGCAATTTAAAGTTCTATACCTCTTAAAAAAACACCCTATATTATCCAAAATTAATAAAACCATTCAGTTTTATTTAAACTGCGTTTAATATATGGTAAAATAAAATGATCACATAATTTCACATATTCAGCAGATGGTTGTTCTGATAAATATCGATCCTTAGAACACATGACACAACTCTCATTCGAATGAAATATTAAAAAAACTTGATGACTTTCCTTTGTACGCTAAAGGTTATAAATGTGGTATTAAAACTAAGTATGCTTATAATTGGAGGAATTTATAATTTTTAAATATTTTTTATCCTCTTTAAAACTACACTATGCGTTATATTTTGGCACTAAGCGATTTTCAATTTATTGTCAATATTTATTTCCAGTCACTTCAACAAAAATTAAAGAAAACCCAATAGAATCCCTAATTTGTGTTTGAAAATACTAAGAAATAACAAACTAAATAACATAAAAAATCATAATAAACTTCTATTCTTAAAATACAAATATGTTTAAGCAGAAGAAATTCTTTTAACTTTCCCTATTTGATTTTTTTTAAAAAAGGATTTTTGAAGTTGTAGTTCAAATTATTTTCATCGTATATTTCATTACGTTAATTTATTGTATTCTTATTATAGTTTTTTTGTTCTTAATTATTCATAATTATTGCATGTGAATTGAGTAATCCTCATTATATGTGAATTATATATATAAATTCTTTCTATATAACTTTACATCTTTTCTTAAATCATAAGATAAAAAACCGATAGTTCAGGATAGAATATTCTATTTCGTCATTTGCACGGAATTGTATTAGTTAATTAAATTAAAAAAGAGGTATATAAAGTTCATAACTTTCTTTTACATATTACATTTTAAGTAACATTCTTTTTTGTAGCAAAAATTTAAATTACTCCTCTTTAGCACCATCCTTGGCTTAAGTCAAAACCCAGCAATTATTTTTAAATGGAGCATTTTAATACCTATACAACCACATATTTCTCGCAAATATAATTTTAGCAGATGTAAGAGAAAGATTTAGTTGCATAAGTTATTTAAGTAA
This sequence comes from Trichonephila clavipes, assembly GCA_019973935.1. Classification (NCBI taxonomy): domain Eukaryota; kingdom Metazoa; phylum Arthropoda; class Arachnida; order Araneae; family Nephilidae; genus Trichonephila; species Trichonephila clavipes. The sequence continues at coordinate 108,185 of BMAU01003632.1, read as the reverse complement.
GAAAAAAAAAGCAAATTTTTTTGTCTAACGTTTATATTATTTCCAGCCTATTCTTTTATTATTTACGAACGGATGATTTTGTCAAAAGGTGTCTAGGCTGCGCCAGCAGCCTTCAAACCTCTTTCTGGAACTCTGATGTTCGTTGTGTTAGAAGCTTGGATTTGAAGAGGAGGGCGTGACTTCAGGACTGTATAATGTATTAAATTTTTTTATTTGACTTCCGCTTTTTTATTTAAAATATGGAACGAACTCCGTACATTTATTTGGTTAAAAGTTATCCTTTACAAATAATTCTCATTCCAAAGATGGGAAGGTTTAAAGTATTTAGGCTATTCACACCTTTGAAGTGGGAGTGAATACTTTTGAGAAACTACATTTCGTTTCTAGTGGCAATTTGACTGCAAACCAAGTCTTAAACTTCAATAAGTTCAGTTCTTGATTAAAACAAACCAGGCAAGAAAGAACGGTAAATACTATCTATATTTCGATGTGGAAAATCCTATTACAAATAAGAGATCTGGAGTTGACTTCAACCATCAGTTAAAACTTTTCTCAGTTTTCTGAACTTTCATTACTAACTTTATAATGGACAGTGCGGAAATTTTTGGTAAACTTTTGTTATTTCTCACGAAACTTTTATCCGTGTTTCATTGCGGCAATATAAATAACATTTGAAAACAATTTAAACAAACAAAACAGTCAAGATGAACTGCTTTCAGTAAAAGCACAGTGCAAAATTTGTAGCCAAATCGAACGATGCATCAAAGTTAAGGTACTACGTTCGGAACCGTAATTTTAAAAAAGCACATTCATGGATAATTTTCATATTTAATGTCACTTAGATTAAAATACATGTATAAAATTGTTTTAAGGACATTTTCACAAAAAAATTATTTAAATATAATATTTTGGCAAAAATTAACTTAGAATAATCTTTTTTCCAAATGTTCTCCTTTTGTGAAAAATGCTTCTATTATAATAATATTTTGCCTGTATATAGCTCAAACCTCTCTACAGAGGCTCAACTAGAATTTCTGAAAAATTCACATTATTTTCAGTTACCACTAATTGAAATAATTATTGGCGTTTTTTTTCTTAAAATTTCTCCCTTCTGTTGTCGTAAAACATGGATAAATCCCCTTCTAAGTTATATATTTAGAAAATTATAGTTGAGACTCTGTACAGAGGTCTGAGAGATAATATATTATTATCTTAGGCAAAATATTATTATAATAGAAGCATATTTTACAAAAGGATAATATTTTGAAAATGGGTCACTCTATGTTCATTTTTTGTCAAAATATTGTACTTAAATAATTTTTTATTGTAACACTATTCTTAAAACAATTTTATGTACATTTTCTAATCTAAGTGACACTAAATATCATAAATATTATCCAATTATACGCTTTTGCAAAATCATGGTTCCGAACGTAGTCGGATACCTTAAACAGATATTCTGAAAAATTGCCGGATTTAAAATTTTACTTTAAAAAGAATACCAAGAGAGGTCTCTTTGTAGCATTTAAATAAAATATGAAAATATATTCTAACTTACACAAAAATTATTTTAAAAACGTGGATTGAAACCGAAAAATCGCTTAGTTTGGGTTTCAAAATGCCACGTCCGGTTAGTATTTATCAACCTGAAGTGGCATCTGCTTTTACAAAAACACTTGTAGTTTCAATTCTAGCGAGTGGGAGATAAAAAAAAAACTTGGTATTTTTATGAAGCTCATTTGAAAGCCTACAAAATAAAATCATAAAAAAAATTTCTCAATTTTTGACAAAATTCACGATTTTAGGGAAGACAGATGCTTTAATGTATCCGACTACTTTCGGAACCGTGATTTTAGAAAAGCGCATAAATGGATAATTTTCATGATATATTTAGTGTCACTTAGAATAGAATACATGTATAAAATTGTTTTAAGGACATTTTGACAAAAAAATTATTTAAATACAATATTTCGGCAAAAAATTAACTTACAACGACTTTTTTTCAAAACGTTCTCCTTTTGTGAAAGATACTTCTATTATAATAATATTTTGCCTGTATATAGCTCAGACCTCCATACAGAGGCTCAACTATGATTTTTGAAAAATTGACATTATTTTCAGAGTTGCAAACCAATTGAAATAATTATAGACGTTTTTTTTCTTAAAATTTCTCCCCCGTGTTGTCGTAAAACATCGATAAACCCATTTCTAAGTTATATATTTCAAAAATTCTAGTTGAGCCTTTGTACAGAGGTCTGAGCAATATGCAGGAAAAATATTATTATGATAGAAGTATTTTTCACAAAAGGAGAATATTTTGAAGATGGGTCATTCTATGTTAATTTTTTGTCAAAATAGTGTACTTAAATAATTTTTTATTGTAATACTATTCTTAAAACACTTTTATGTTCAGTTTCTAATCATAGTGACACTAAATATCATAAATATTATCCATTTATACGCTTTTGAAAAATCACGTTTCCGAACGTAGTCGGATATCTTAAATGGGGGTATTTGTTGAGTTTCGAGGCTTTTTTTCTCATTGATAACATGCGACCCACATAATATTTTAATTAAAAAAAAAAACTTCTGATTTTGCATTGTTAGTGTAAAAAATAATCTCTCTCTAAATAGAAAAAGTTTTTTGTGCTGTAATAAATTTACTATAGTCTCAAACATGGTCACCAAGTCACCAAATTTGGTCACCAAAAAAATGATGTTTTTATACATTAAGTATAGTTAATAAAAATGGGTCTTAAAAAGTTGGATTTGAGTAATTTATAGGTAAAGGTGATCAGGAATATTGTTTTTGAAGCGGCACTAAATTTGAGCAATAAGTATGAAAAGTTGTATAATTTGTACAATGAGGTTTGGTCCACCGTTAGGTAGTTAGGAGATACCCCTTCCTCCGTCCCCCCGTTAATAATTAAAGAAAACATCTGCCTTTAGAGATTGATTATCTCAGTCGAGCTCGAAAACTGAATTTTCTTTGACGACAAAGCAGTTTGAATTATTATTCGTATAATGGCATCCGGGAACAGAAGAACAATAAAAATCAAAATAAATATTCCAAGAAGTTCCTTGAGAGCTTTTATTGATTGGATGAGAGTTATGAGAATTATTTTTTTTAATTCTTCGTGATAATGGTGAGAGCAGATTATGATTTCCATTCTTCATTTTCAGAATTTTGAGCTGTGGCGTTCTTTCGCAAAATAAAGTGAAAAGTATTTGAGCGCTGAATGATTTAATATATTATATTGTAATCTGTGAGTAATTTACTATTAAGTAGTGATTATTTAAATGCTTTTTAACTAGCTTCGTATTTCTGGTGTAAATTTTTAAATTTAATTTTCTTTATGTACCTAGTTTGAAAAAGGAGTTTCTTTCTAAAAAAGATATTTTAAAAATATATTTATACTGTTACTCACCAGAAAAAAACACAAACAAAAAGCTCAAAATTGGTTTTTTCAAAAGTCATGAATAAAGTGTTATAAATAAGTAATAAATAGTTACAAGCAAACTCAATAAAATTGATTTTGTTGATGTACTTTCGTACAATGAACAAATCAATGAAAAATTAAAATACCTTGTTGTCATAGATTATTTTAAACCATCCAAAACTTTTTTTTATAGCCAGCATGACATTAAGTTAGGCAGTTTCCACAACAAACTTGAAGCGATCCAGTACTTAAACTGGTTACGTCATCAGCGCACTGTAGCGCCATCTGTAAAAAATTTGTAAAAGTAGACATTGTCTAGCTGTGCCCCAACAAAAGCGGGTACACGAATAAAGTAGGCTTAGCGTTGCGAAAAAGACTGATTTTTTATTCTTTAACCAAATTTTACAGTCCACACAAATATTGACGAAACATTAGTCCTACGAAGCTACAGAAAATGGATAAAAAATCGAAAAATAAAAATAACTCCAACGTAACTACTGAAGAGAAATTGAATCGTTTAAAAGATTCAATCAAAGGAACTTTAACTAGGTTAGAGGCTTTTACCTCGGAGAAGATAGTGTCAAAGGATACTAGTGTCACTGAAATCGAAATTAAACTCAAAAAAATTGAGCAATTACAGATAAATCTAGATAAAATAGCTGAGGATTATTGTGAAGTAGAAATTTTCGAAAGCTTGGAAATCATTCAGCTGGACATTGAAGATAATAAATCAACGGATCGAGACAACAGAGGTAGGTCTCAAACTTTTAATGTATTCTTTGAAAAATTCTGAAAATGTAAACATTAATTTAAATGACAATGGTAAAAATAGTATCCGCTTACCTCAAATTCCATTGCCAGAATTTTCTGGTGTAATAGCAGAATTTTCTAATTTTAAAAATCAATTTATTAATTTAATAAGTAATAATGAGCAATTGAACGATTCGCAAAAACTATACTATCTTCGAGCATCTCTAAAAGCAAAGCTCTTAGAGTCGCCTAGCGATAGTTTCGATTCTCTCTTTAAAGCATTAGAAGATCGTTACGAAAACAAACGGCAGTTGATAGATTCTCATGTCCTTGAGATAATTAATTATGAAAAAATTTATAGCGAATCAGCCAAAGAACTGCGCGCTTTAATGGATTGTATAAATAGAAACATTAGAGCACTTAAAGTTTTGAAATATGAGCAGAATGATTTATCAGATATAATTTTAATAAATATAATTCTTCAAAAAATTGACAAAGAATCTAGAAAACAATTCGAACTTTCGTTGAAAACAGCAGAAGTTCCAACATTTGATTCTATTATGAAATTTTTAGAAAAGAGAAGTGCTGTGTTAGAAAACATTACTCGCATTCCTAGTACTAAAATGATCCATAAAAATACTGCAACGTCAACTAAAGCCAAATCGCTGGTAGTTAATAGTAAAAAAATAACTGTTAAACCTTGTATTCTCTGTCGAAATTCTCATCCTCTTTATAAATGTATTGCATTTCAAAATATGTCTGTGGAGTGCAGAAAGAAATTTGTTACCAATAACAAACTTTGTATAAATTGCCTCAGACTTCATTATGGTGCCTGCATGTCTAAATATAAATGCACAGTTAGTGGTTGCAAAGGATTACATAATTCATTGCTTCACGATTCTGCTGAACTTTGCTCTGCAGTTAAAAATCACACTGTAGGGGAAAGGGGATAGAGAGCAATTCGAATCCTACTCGGTTTGAAGGTCAGCCAGAAGTTGCGGTTTTGACTTATGGAAATAAATGTGTTTTATTAAATACATTCATGATTTTCGTTAAAAGTGCTGATGGATATAGAATTAAGTAAGAGGATTATTAGATAATGCGTCTACGATATGCGTTATGAGAGAAGACATAGCAAGAAAGTTGGGATTTAAATTTAAGTCTGCAAACCAATCTATAACAGGCATTAACGGAATTACGCAATCATCGAAATATTCAGCTAATATTGAAGTTTCAAATCGGGATTATACTTTTGCACGCAATGTACAATTTTCACTTTTACCTAAAATTATCGATGCGATTCCTGTATCGAAATTAAATATATCGGATTTAAATATTCCAGCTTCAATTGAGCTGGCTGATTCTAATTTCCATATGCCAGGTCAAATAGATATATTGATAGGAAGTGAACTATTTTTTGAAATTTTAAATCCAGAACAACATTATTTGCAGGAGGGAAATGTAATTTTACAAAATACAAAATTTGGCTACTTAGTCACAGGTACCCTTCCTCAGTCACAACAACAAGCCAATTGTTGTTTAATAAGTGAACCAAGCTTAGATATAACAGTAAAGAAATTCTTTGAACTGGAATCACTTCCAGATGATTCTAAGGAAATAACAAAAAGCGAAGAGGAAATTTATTGTGAGGAACATTTTGTTAGTACCTATAAAAGAGATAAAACGGGAAGATTTATAGTTCGGTTACCCATAAAGGAAAATGCAGAAACATTATTAAGATATTCCAAAGAGAATGCGATCAAACGACTAAATGGTATTTGGGAAAAATTAAACAAAAACAATACAATGGGAACTTTGTATAAAAATTTATGAATGAATATGAACTTTTAGGCCATATGAGGAGATTAAAAATGAAACATTAGATAAGATTAACTATTACATTCCTCATCATTCCGTATACAAACCAGAGAAGACATCCACTCCATTGAGAGTTGTCTTCGATGCAAGTGCAAAAACAACAAGTGGTTTTTCTCTAAACTCCATTTTACTAAACGGAGGAATTATTCAACAAGATCTCTTTTCCATAGTCAGTAGATTTAGAAAACACGAGTACGCGTTTAGTGCAGATATTAAAAAAATGTACAGGCAGATACTTGTTGATCCTAATCAAAGGGATTTACAACGAATTATGTGGAAGACTAGTGCAGATGCTCCAGTCAAGACTTACAAGCTAGCTACCGTAACTTATGGGACAGTTTCTGCACCATTTTTAGCTACCAGGACCTTAAGGGCCTTAGCAGATGAAGAAAAAAAGCGGAATTTCCTGACGCAGCAGATGTGATTTGTAATGAGTTATATGGATGATATTCTTTCTGGAGAGTCTACATTAGAGGGTGCAAAAAAACTCCAAACCAGATTATCTCAACTATTACAGAGAGGGGGTTTTGAGCTACACAAATGGGTGTCAAATAGCCCAGAACTGTTGAAAGATTTATCTGCATCTTCCTATGTGTTTGATAAGGAATTTCAGGATGCTCCAGTGAAAACATTAGGTATGCTATGGGATCCAAAGGTGGATTGTCTCACATACAAAGTAAAGATTAGTGACAAAGTCAACTTCTCAAAAAAAGAGACGTGCTTTCAGAAATTGCAAGGCTCTATGACCCTTTGGGCCTGATAGGACCCATTGTTACGAAGGCTAAAATATTCATCCAAGAACTTTGGAAAATAAAATTAGATTGGAGTGAACAGCTACCACCAGATGCAATGGAAGAGTGGATGAACTTCTACCAAAAATTAGCGAAAGTAAATAACTTCAAAATCCCAAGGTGCATTCTACTTCCTGCAACAATACGGATTGAAATACATGGCTTTTCCGATGCATCAGAACGTGCCTATGCTGCTGTTGTCTACATAAAATGTTTCAACGAATCTGGACAATCTCAAACTAGATTATTATGCAGCAAGTCCAGAGTGGCTCCCTTGAAAACACTCACCATACCGAGGTTAGAACTGTCTGCAGCTTTACTACTATCGAGATTAGTCAAAAAAGGTTGTGCCAATTCTACAATTACCTATTCATAAAATTTGGATGTGGACGGACTCAACGATTGCTTTAGCGTGGATAAAGACTGAACCTCATAAACTCAAAACATTTGTCAGCAACAGGGTGGCGGAGATCCAAGCACTTTCAAAGGACTATCATTGGAAACATGTTAGCTCCAAGAACAATCCTGCCGACTTAATTTCTAGAGGCTGCAATGTGGATGAACTTTTAAAGAACGAAATGTGGTTCTCGGGTCCAGATTTACAAACTGACGAATACGAGGACAATCAACTTTTTCCTGATCCTTCCTACAGAGATGAACTAAAATGTGCTGTGACTCTTTCAATGACTGAGTGTTCTTCAAATTTTTATGATGAACTCTTTAATGTTACAAATAATTTCATAAAATTAATTAGAATTTTTAGCTTTATTTTTAGGTTCATTAATAACATCAAAGCTAAGGAGTCTTGTAATAAGGAGAAATATCTAACTGCAGATAAAGTAAAGAGGAGTACGGAATTTTTAGCTAAAATAGCACAATTAAGTGAGTTTAAAGCAGAAATCGATGCCTTGAAAAAAGGTAAAGGTGTTTCAAAAACAAGTAAGTTAAAGGCTTTAGATCCTTTCTTAGATGAGAATTCTTTACTCAGAGTTGGTGGAAGGCTTTGTAATGCTGATTTACCATTTGAAGCAAAATATCAAATAATTATACCTAGTAAACATAAATTTACTAAATTACTTTTTGAGCATATGCATAAGAAGTTTTTCCATATTGGTGCTCAGGGTTTAGTACATCAAATTAGAATACAGTTTTGGCCCATTAATGGCAAGGGTATTGCACGAAAAACAGTTCATGATTGCATTGCATGCTTTAGACAGAAGCCTACTGGGGTAGATCAATTAATGGGAAATTTACCATCAGAGAGAGTAACTCCAAGTGCACCATTTTTAATCTCTGGGGTGGATTTTTGCGGACCTTTTCAAATAAAATTTAAAAATCAGAGAAAGGGGATATTTTCAAAAGTTTATGTTGCGATTTTTGTATGCTTGGCTACAAAGGCTATTCATTTAGAGGCAGTGACTGATTTAACAACTGAGGCATTTATTGCAGCTTTGAAGAGGCTATGTGCCCGTAGAGGCCGCATTTCTACATTAATGTCCGATAACGCAACTAATTTTAAAGGCGCAGCTGCAGAATTAAATCGTTTCATAAAATTAATTTGTAACAAAAACGAGACATTAGCAAATTATTTTGCTTCAGAAGCTATCCAGTGGAAATTTATCCCACCTCGTTCTCCTAATTTCGGGGTTTGTGGGAGGCAGGGGTAAAATCATTCAAACACCATCTCTATAGAACTTTAGTTAATAGTAAAATAACTTTCGAAGAATTCGAGACAATAATAATTCAAATTGAAGGTATACTTAATTCACGTCCATTAGTACCATTGTCAGATAATATCAATGAATATGAAGTTTTAACTTCTGGACACTTTATAATTGGTCGACCTATCAGTGCAATACCTGAGCCCGCAATTTTAGATATTTCAGATAATAGACTATCTAGGTGGAAGTATACAACAAAGTGTGTACAAACTATTTGGAAACGCTAGAAAAATGATTATCTTAATCATTTACAGCAGAGAAACAAGTGGCAGTTCGAGAAAAATAATGTTGCCGTAGGGTGTTTAGTGCTTTTAAAGGAAAATGATTTGCCTCCCTGCAAATGGACAATGGCAAGAATCTTGGAGGTTATTTATGGAACTGACGGTAAGGTCAGAGTCGTTAAACTAAAAACTGCCACGGGGGTTCTCACACGTTCTATCTCAAAAATATGTATCTTACCAATAGAAAATAATAATATAAATTAAATTGTAATGTGAAGTATATTATATTCTTAAAATATTGTATTTTTCTATTTTTGAATATTGTATTTTTTTTCTTATTTTAGAATGTTGAATTTATTTGTATTTAATTCATTTAGGCATTTGTAAACTGTATATAGCAAATTGCATTTTTTAAATATATTTTTTGAAATATTGTATATTTCAACGCCGGGCGGAATGTTACGTCATCAGCGCACTGTAGCGCCATCTGTAAAAAATTTGTAAAAGTAGACATTGTCTAGCTGTGCCCCAACAAAAGCGGGTGCACGAATAAAGTAGGCTTAGCGTTGCGAAAAAGACTGATTTTTTATTCTTTAACCAGTTTTACAGTCCACACAAATATTGACGAAACACTAATATTGGGAGATTTTTTTATTTATAATGGGGCTGCGGATTGGCATTTTACCATTTCAGACCTAATACATTCACTGGGAGTTAGTATTTCTTTTTAGTGCTGCACTTGCGGGTGGAAGACCAATCACCGCAAGTAATTTTGACGCTCAGTTTCCCATCCAGAGGGAGGCATATCAGCTCTGACGATTCGAAACCGCGAACTCAGGAATTTAATTTTGCTAAGAGCATCCTAGGCAAACAGTTACTCTAGTGATTTTTTCATGCCGCATAATCATACGACATTGATGCTGCCGATTTTTAGCAGCATGAATATCCGCCGACTTGGGCCGGGGTTGAACCCTCAACATTAGACGTACAAGGCCAGCTGTAAACCCAGCAAGCTAACCAGCTAGCACTACGATTGGATGTAACGAAGTAAAAATCTGTTTTCAAGAAATATGACTGGGCATCTATAGCAACAAGTTGTTAAGGTCTCCTTGATTATCAGCGTGAGCTGGAGGTGTAGGAATAACGTAAGAACTAGAAGCTGCCATGATCTTAATTTGACTTTATTAAGATCTGAAAGCTTAAACTTCTAACAGATTAGATAATAATAATATGTATTAGAGAATCTACGGCAGTTAAACACACAATATATAATACCGAAATAACGTAACCCGGACCACTATCAATAACTAACTCGCCTAAACTCAATTCCAATACTATCACAGATCCTAACATTAAATAGACACTCCTACCTTAATGTCGATCAATCAATATAATCTTACTGGAAGTTGCGGATTTACTGGTGTGTAATGGTATGCATCTTGACCCAATGGCTCTCTGTCACGAATAACTTCTGTTAGCTGTCAATTAATCTTTCCAAAACTTCTTCACGCTTGAATCACGGCTTATCCTAACATTCCTCAAATTGCCACCCAGCTTACTCTAACTTTTGATATTTAAAAGCTTCCTAATTTGCATCTTTCCTTCACGCTTCCTTTCGTGGGTTTGGTTGGAAAAGAGTTGCCATTAATTCTGGTCCCAAAGAACCCAAAGGACATGTTAATGAAAAGACGCGTGAGCCCGTGACAAAATAAATAGCATTTCAAAAATGAAAACAGTGATGAACTCGGGTAATGCAATCCAACATATATAAATTTTAGATTTTCATATTAAACGTACTTTTGTCTTATCCCTAGCATATAAAGGTGTATTAAAGTTCCCCGCTATTGTCCTGATTGATCTTGTAAATGTAACGTTAATTTTATGAAATATCTATCTTTATGAAATCTAGACAAGTACATCAATTTGAACGCTATAAAGTGCATATGAAAGAAAAATTGTAGAACAGATTACCTTATGAAGAATTACATTTTTTAAAGTAATAATTTCTTTAGGCGTGTTTTGCTGAAGAGTGAATCTAAATTAAGTGTGAGGCTCGGGTACGTTACTCTAGTCGGATTTAGTCGGTAATCGTGCTCGGGTTGAATTTTTGAATTGAAAACTTTTTAGACGAGTGTTTTTTTAAGTAAAAATTTCATGCACACTTTTCCCGTGAAGAGAGTTTTATTTTCTTTATTTAAATAATACTGTCATACAGCCCACTTCCACTCAACTCTAGCGAGTGAACGAGAGTAGAGGAGTGCTTTTACTCTCCTTTTGTTTGCTTAGAGAATTTTAAGAAATGTGAATGGGGGGATTCTCAGAGCATAAGTTTTCCTAGCCTTACATAGTATACGGTGTTATATAATTATATAAATGGTACTTATACATATTAACTCAACAGTATTGGCGATATTATATGAAAGGTTGCCAATTCAACACGCACGACACATAGGGAAATCAGGATTGCCAACTTGGCGAGTCATCTTGAACGTTGGCATTGTTGTGATAGTACATAAGTACCTTATCAACATATATATTACATAAATATAATCTACATAACTTTCATATGAATATTTTTAAATAATTGACTAATTGATATTTATAAATCGTATATACTCATATATAAATACATAAAAATGCATAATTTTTTAAGCATTGCTCTATACAGAAAATGGATGAAAGAAACAAATCCATCGTTGAATGGGTATAAAAAGAGAACTATTTAACGGCCACTTACGAAAATGTCATAAGACATCCTAACAATTGAGTTCTTTTCCCCAGAATAAATCAGAAGTTTTCACTTATATCGTGTGGTCATACATACACACACAATTTTTTCTTCTTCGATAGTTGAAAATATTTATATATTTGTTTTAATCATTAATTTGTGGGTTTCAGATCTTTAAGAAATATTTAGAAGAATGTGTTAACAAGAGAGAAAAACTGTAAATTGAGATATATCTTCATAAATATTGTGCTTTTTCGAATTCACTTTATTGCATTTAAAGTAATGCGCTAGTCTAGGTTTGAGGAAGAAATTTTTCATAGGCAGTTAGTTATTGTGGTGTGTGCAACCTTGTTGGGCTGCAATCTGTAGTATTACAATTTTGGAAATTTTGGATAGCCTTATATGTGTCCAATTAATTTAATAATACCTTGAGAAAATTCTTCATTTTGCTTCATCAGGCACAATCCTTGACATCATTAAAAAATCTGAAAAGTTAAATATAATTTGCGAAAAGACCTACTTCATCTATGTACACACACACAATTTTAGGCTCAATACAGCTTTTTCTTGAACTAAACATTTACTCGTTCATGACAGCAGTTATAAATTTAATTTCTGCTATTATATAGCTCACTCTTTCGCTATATTTATTTATATATTTATCTTGTTCAAATTTTCAATCGTTAATAAAATACTTTCTATTCATCCAATCAAGTTCAAATAATTTTTTTTAAACTTGTAGTGAATGACACTTGATATTAATAGAGTTTTTCAAATGTTAATTATTTGATTAAATTAAATTAAAAATTAATTACCGGTTTTCGACGCCAACTTAGATTCGTCTCTATTGTTGCAAGAATGTAACTGTTAAAATAAAGACAAAAGTTGGAGTCGAAAACCTGTTTTTCAGCCAAATTAGCCAAACCAGGTGTGCATTGTTACAACAAGCAGACAAATCATGTTCTTTTTTCAATTCCTATTATTAGTTCACTGTCTCCCTATATATATATATATATATATATATATATATATATATATATATATATATATATATATATATACCGTATTTTCCTGTATATAATCCGCAGCGGCGTATTATCCGCAAAGCCTTTTTTTCGAGTAAAAAATAAATAAACATTGTATAATCCGCGGCAGTTTTTACGGCGAATAATACCAAAATATAAACTGCCGATAATGAGCGTCATATAAGATAAAAAATACACAATATAATTAAAAATAGAAGTAAGAAATTGTACAGAAAAAAATCAATATGAAACTTCTCTTTAAATATGTATGATAATATTTTTTACGATAATCTCAATAAAACAAAAAAATTCTTTGTTACTGCCATCTATGTTTGAGTTGTTAAACAAAACATTGCACGCGGAAAAAATGTTTCTTTTTTTTTTTTTAATTTAGCAAGTTAACAGCAAAAAAATTAAGATCGAGACTGCTTTTCCATTGTCTCTTTCTTTTAAAATCCATTTATTTATTTCTTCCTCTAATTCTGGCCTGTGAGACAATTTTCGAAGTTGGTCTTGTTTCTTCTCCACAAACGAATATTCAATTCGTCAACGCTGAAAAACCTTGCAGCTTCCCGATTTCCGACTTCGGTAGCCCTCTCTATAACTTTTAACTTGAAGTTTGCTTGAAGTGTAACTTAACGCTTTCGCTTGAACATGATGAAAACTTTCAAAGGACGCAATAGCTCTAGTCAAGAGAAAATTGGAAATGGCGTCAGCGACTCGGTAACTGGTTTTTCCTTCCGAGGAGCCGAATTCGCTTTTGAATGTAATTGGACAAAAACTAGTTATGGTTGACATATGTCATCCGAGTGATGAAAGCGCCATCTATTATTTATTTTATAAAACATAAACGGCATTTCTTTCAAAACTTTATTATTAGCTTTTCTGATGAAGAATGTTTTATCTCAGATAATCCGCAGCGGCGTATAATACGCACAACGTAATTTGAAACTTTTTTAACACATAATCCGCGGATTATATACAGGAAAATACGGTATATATATATATATGTGTATTATTCAAATTTTCACTCAAATAGAATACTTTCTATTCATCCATTCAAAGTAGGAATTCACTTATTGTTTGAATTTATGATGTTATATAAGACTTAAGAATTTTAATGCTATTAATTCATTTTAAAATGTAGCAATTCACACATATTTTCAAATTATGGTACTCAAAGGTAGTGACGTCTTAACACTTTTTGAGGCCCTTATATGAGGTCCACCTGTGTCTCTTTTAAGCATACAGTATATAGCAGCTGTCGCCCCCCATTGGTCCGTGAAATTCCTTGTTTATCGAAGAATGTCTGGGAATAATATTTGACCATTTAAAATCTATTTAGATCATGATTTTATTGAGACCGAAGTCAAAAATGAGACGAGCCTTGCCCACCTTGGTCCAGGGTCAGTTGGTCAATACCTTAAAACATCCCTGCTCATAAAAGGAGTAAAAATTTTTCGTTTTATAAGAAAGAAGTGAAAAATATTTTGTAAAAGTATCATTCATATGTATTGAAAGAGTTTTTCACTTAATAAAAAAACACTTAATTAAGAAAATTCATTTGATTTAGGAGTATAAACTTGTATAAAGCGATAATTTCATGATAATTTTGGTTTCTCAATGGATTGATTCAAACCCGATAAAAGGGACAGCGAAAGTCATTTCTAAAATAAAAGCTTCCTATTTTACAAACTTTTTCCTATTTAAATTGTTTTAGATAACATAAGTTGATGTTTTAAGTAATTTTTTTTTACCGCGAAAGCATTGTTTTATTCATTCAAAAAGTATTAAGACGAAATTTGTTGTGAATTCGAATTATTTTCCCTGTGGTAGTAAAATTTTGCTTCACTAACACTAGAGGGCGCAACCGTGACACTAAGACATTTTTTGCAATCGATATGTTTGGGAGAGATTGTTTAATGCTTGAAAAAGAATGAATTAATTTTAATCTCTCTGTCATCTCTCTTTCTAAAAATGAAAAGTAGTTATTTTTAAAAAAATATTTTTAGTAGGATTTTATTATTCCTTGTCCCCTATTTGTGTGTCCTAGAAAAATAACGTGTATTTTATATTATAAATTGTTCACCATGCAGTTTCTTAAAATAATATACATATTTTTTTTAAAAAAAAGCAGTCATTTTAATTGAGTTTTTTAAAAAATGCTTTCAATAACGTTCAGTGAAATAAAAATATTTCGTTTTTGATTTAAATTTTACAATTCTTCCCTCCAATCTTTTTAATCAACCAACATTTCTCCAACTTTTAGATATAGTAATACTTAATTTAAAAGCTTTATTTAGCGACGCATTTTAGAATTATTTTATGAGGGTAATAAAAATTAAAAAAATTCTATGTATTAAAAGTTTTTTCGAACTTATTTTTTTTTTATCAAAATAGTTAAAATAATTCTTTTCTTTCACCATCACTCTTTTGTTTTAAAAATTTATGATCAGCAGCAAATAAAATAAAATATATATAATAAATGCGAAAGTTTGTGAGTATCTTTGTGGGTCTTTCACGTAAAAACACCTGAATGGATTTTAATGAAACTTTACAGTAATATAGCTTATACATCAGAATAACACATAGGCTAAAATTTATAAAGATATTGTGAGAAGTTTTCCAAATATAACGACAATTGTCAAGAAAGTAGGAAAAAATTCTGCCATTTGCAAAAAAGCCAGTGACAGCATTCATCTATCTTTTTTATCCCTTCTGTTTTGTCTACGCCCTACCTCAGTGCGCGCTCCGCCTTTCATTGATTCCCTTCATCGGTGTCGTCACTGTTTTTATTTCATAATAAAACTAGATTTCGAAGGGAGAGGGGGTGGCAAGATTTTAACATAAAATAAATACAACAGAAAGTAATATTAATGTATTACATTTCCTGATATAAATTATTTACACTATTTTAAGCGTTCATTACACAAAATTTGTAACTATGACAGAGGAAGGAAAACTATGAAATTAAAATAAAATATGAAACAGTTTTTATCATTTAGTTTTTTTTTCTTTTTGAATGTTTTTTTTCAGTACATGTAAATATATATCTACGCTTCCCCCATACTGTTTTTTTATAACTTATATATATATATATATATATATATATATATATATATATATATATGTGTGTGTGTGTGTGTGTGTTTTAAAAGTATTTCTATAAATTCATTACTAAATTAATTATTTGTTAATTAAAAAAGTACATTGTCTGTTATTTTGGATAAAAATACATTTCAGAGACATTTTTAAGCTAACTAAAGAATCGCTTTCTTTTATTGCCTCACATTAATAATTTTATAACTAATGCAATATTGTTTTTTAAAAGTTATAGATCGAAATTTGAAGCTATATTTTATCTGTGAGGGGAAGAGGAAACAGTAATTTTACACTAAAAAAAACCGTGTTATGCCGGGCTAGAGGGAGGGGAAAAAAATCTGTCTTAAATCGAAAATATGTGGAACAAATTTCGAAAAAGGGGAATTTAATGAAATAATTTTAGAAATCACACACTCACATTGCGCACGTACAAACACACACATAATTGCTGGTGTCATGAGGGAAAGAGAAAACTCGTGCAAAGACGGGCCATGCAGCTAGTATAGTATAATTTTGAAAAAATAAGCCACACAAGGAAAATAGTAATAAATTCACAATTTGCTTGCTGCTTTGTATACTAATTTATTATTCCGGCTAACTTGATTCAAAAAGTTTTAATATTATTTGAGCTGATTTTAAATTAAATTTATAGTAGAAAAATCTTCATTTCGGGATTTTAAAATTTTTCTAATGCTGTTTTTGCGAGTATTTTTAAACTGATATAAATATCTCACAGGAAACGATATAAGACTAAATAATATCCAAAGTAAGGATTTTTTTAAGGATACGCTTTTCTTAAGCATGTTATATACAGCGGGAACTCTATTTAACGAAGTCGCTAAATCCGGAAAAAAGGTTCGTTATATGTGGAAAATTCGTTAAATAGAAATTCCTTTTTTATATACTTTATGAACCACATAAAATGAATTTTAAATTCATAAATTATATATTATTAAAAGAAGTAATTATTCACCCTTTTTGTTGATTATTATTGATTTATTTAATATTTTCCCCTCCTCCCCCACCAAACAGAATTTCCCAAGGAAAGCAAGAAAAAGGAAACATTGTACCCGAATACACTGTATTTCCAACTTTAAAAAATAATTTTACCATAAAATTAATGAATATTAATGACATTTTCTAATTTTAAGCCTACAAGTAATTTTAAACATACATCATTTTATAATCAGTAATTTAAAACATACTTTATCAAACGAGACCTTAAATTTTAATTGCTGATAAAATATGTTAATTTTGGTTTTGTTTTTTTATTGAAAATTACGTCAATTTTATTGCTTTTGGTGAGTTAGGCAGCTGGTAAAACCAGTTAAAGGTCATCGATCACCATTAAATGTGTTAAAAGAGAAAATGATTTGAAATGTCTAGAAATAATTTAAAAATAGGGAGTGAAAA
Organism: Trichonephila clavipes; assembly: GCA_019973935.1. Lineage (NCBI taxonomy): Eukaryota > Metazoa > Arthropoda > Arachnida > Araneae > Nephilidae > Trichonephila > Trichonephila clavipes. The sequence continues at coordinate 91,116 of BMAU01003632.1, read as the reverse complement.
AAATCGAATCAAAAGTGAAAAGTTAGCTAAATAGAAAATCCACTTCGCTGTTTGGAGGTTATTTTACGAAGAAAATAGTAAAATGTTACATTCTATTTTCAAATAATTGCATTTTTTCGTATTTTGAACGAAGTAGTTTCAAGAAAATTTTTGATTGGAAAGTTTCTTTAGAATTTACTGGAACGAATATTGATTTTAAACTAATATAAATTTCATTTTCTTTAAAAAATAAGGTAAAACACGCAAGCAGATTTTGATTAAAAAAGTCTGATAAGGAATATGTTTATCAAGAATTATTTATATAGCACTTTCGTTACTTACGTGCTCTGTGTTTGTGTGAGCACGATTCGATAATACATCTAGATATCTAATATATATTATAAATGTGAAAGTTTGTGAAAATCTTTGTTAGTCTTTCACGCAAAAACTACTGAATAGATTTTAATGAAACTTTACAGTAATATAGCTTATACATCAGAATAGCACATAGGATATAATTTATAGCATAGACTATAATTTATAAAGATTTGAGAAAAGTGTCAAAAATATAACGATATTTGTCAAGTGAGTAGGAAAAAATTTTGTCTTCTGCTAGAAATTCTGGCATGCGCTGCAAAAAAAAAAAAAAAAAAAAAAAAAAAACCCACGTCTGCATATATCTATTTTTTGTTTGTGAAAACCTTTTTGTTTTGGCTACGCAAGGGGGATCGCTTCTAATTAATTCCTCTGATATAATGCCTATTTTTTTTTATTTCAGAATCAAACTAAGTTTTGAAGGGAGAGGTTGTTATAAATCTCTCTTTATTTTAATGTTTTTTTAACATCTTATTATGTATATTTGGTAGTAAGAAATTGATCTTTTTTCCAAATAAATGCTTTTATCAGTTCTGATACTTAAAGTAAATTAGCTTTCTCTTTCACACTGCATCATTTGGACAAATTTCCAAAATTTATTTGTGGTTAGTAGTTAATTATAACGCTATAATTTTAATTGAATAGGCAGATATAATTATTTTTACACTTAAAAACGCAATAACTATTGTTCTGTATTTCTTGGAGTGTGAGAGTGAGTGAATATTAATGTTGCACTGTTCAGCTTACCGAGGGCTTTTGGCAACGGATCACGTAATTTTGAACCATAGTCAAGTAACGTGGACGACATCTGATCTGGCACCCCTTTCTCCTAACTACCACACCACACCAACTTAGAAGGAATATTCTACCAATAATTAGCAGGAATATTCTTTGAAATCCACTCTTCCAAGATATATGGCAGCACGGGTTCCATGATGAGTATTTTAGCAGAAAAAATAGTTTGTCAAAATTTAAGTGTCTTATGTTTTTGTATGTTAATGAAGACCTTAGAAAATGATTTAACTACTTATTTTAAGTGAACGGTGTATATAATTAATTTTACAGTGGAATATCTTTAATTAATTTATTAGTTCTAACGGATTAAATTTTCCAAAGTGGAGTATTTTGTTTATGTATATCCCTTAATTTGTAAATGTAGTGATCCAAAAAAAATATTGTATAAAAAAAAACTGCAGTAAATCATAATGCGATTGGATAAAGTATTAAAGTGCATTTCTCCCCTACACGGCGGGTCTTACAAAGCTCTAATAAAGCTCGACCTATGAAAGTAGCTAGACATTTGCCAACTTGACTTTATCGTTAGCATTTCGCTATGTTTTTAATTGAATCGCCATTATAATTTAAGAAACGGCGTTGCTTGCGAATATTACAGTTTTAACATAAAATAAATACAACAGAAAGTAATATTAATGTATTACACTTTCAAATATAAATTATTTACACTATTTAAAGCGTTCATTACACAAAACTTTTAACAATGTGTTACTTTTGCTGAGCAGAGATCAGCTTAGGAAGGTATTTTCAGAAATCAACCCTCAAGAGTGTTACGGGGAGTTATAAATAAAAATCCTTTTTATCAGCTATTAGATCTACATACTTAAAATTTAACAAAGGTGTTTTTTTCTTTTTTTTTTTTGTTTAGCTGAGATATGCAAAAAGCTTTTTTTTTGTTTAATTTGCAATTCACGTAAAATTAACTCACTAAAAACTTCTTTATCTTTCAATCTGTATTGTTTAATTTTTCAGTTCACCCGTGCGAAGAACGGGTATACCAGCTAGTAAATTAATAATTGAAACTTAAGTTTTTTTTACTTGTGTGCTATATATTTTATTGTAAGAGTAGCGACATTTCTGAGAAATCTAAATTAATATCAAAATTATTTTACACACCTTTACTTCGAAGTACGTAAAGAAAGTTAAGTAAAAATTAAAATGTTCCAGATATTTTTGCGAATAGCATTGAATTTTCTTAAAAGTTTTATTTTCATTCCAATGCAGTATTAGGAAAACATTATTGTAAAAGTAGAAGTTTTCATGTATAAAATTGTTGTATATATTTTAATAAGTTTATCTTTCACAAAAGTATGTTCATTGAAAAAAAACACGGAATGTTTTTTTTTTGAGGAATAATTTCTTTTTGTTGTGAGAGTAATTTCGGTTATACTCTACATGACATCGAAAATGAAACACCAAGACGGAGTGATCAGAAAATAAAGAAACTTAGCAAACAGAGAGATACAGCAACGAACAATAAGAGATATTTATTTTGAAAGGATTCTTGTTATACAGAACAAAAACTCAGTAGATTGTAGGACCACAGTAGACGGAGATGCACGGAGAGATATAATTATCTGCAGAGTCAATGAGAGTACGGATGGTGTGTTCTAAGGCTATTAATTCTCTGTCAATCATTTACCATAGCTCATCTTCTGAGCTCACCGTTGTTAAGTGCAAACTGCATCAAATCACTTCTCAGACGGTTTCAGTTGGTGAGATATAAGAAGAGAGAATGGTGACCTGGCAAGCGTCTGTACATGTACACAGAGCCTGCTTATCCATTGGGCGCTTGATACGGGCGCCCAGGGTCCAGAAGGGACTGGATAAGCTGGAATTAACCAGACTTTCTTGTTATAAATTTCGACCCTCCAGTGCCAAGGGGGCCTGTAGATCTTCTGTGCCCAGGAGCCGAAATAAGCTTAAATCGGCCCTGCATGTATAGCACTTTGAATGATATTTGTACTGAACGGTTGGGCGTTATCTTGGCTGATAAAGTTTATAAGCGCACCCCTTGAAGCAAGGGCAGTGTCATCAACTACACTACATTATTCACATATCGTTGATCCATCATAGTCCTTGAATACGAACCAGACCTATCATCACATTCGCACTGTTGTCCATGACCGTGATTACGGTTTCAGTTGGTGAGATATAAGAAGAGAATGGTGACCTGGAAAGCATCTGTACATGTACACAGAGCCTGATTATCCATTGGGCGCTTGATGCGGGCGCCCAGGGTCCAGAAGGGACTGGATAAGCTGGAATTAACCAGACTTTCTTGTTATAAATTTCGACTCTCCAGTGCCAAGGGGGCCTGTAGATCTTCTGCGCCCAGGAGCCGAAATAAGCTTAAATCGGCCCTGCATGTATAGCACTTTGAATGATATTTGTACTGAACGGTTGGGCGTTATCTTGGCTGATAAAGTTTATAAGCGCACCCCTTGAAGCAAGGGCAGTGTCATCAACTACACCACATTATTCACATATCGTTGATCCATCATAGTCCTTGAATACGAACCAGACCTATCATCACATTCGCACTGTTGTCCATGACCGTGATTACTGGACAAACATAATATGACTACTAGAATATTCCGTCGTCCACGTCGCTTTAGTCAGATGCTATTGTAAACGATGTCGTCTGTGCTGTCGGAGGCAATGGCAATTTTATTAACAGACGTTATGCGGATAGACCACTAGTAACCAATTGACAGGTAATTGGTTAAATCAATCTAGGTACATCAAGGGTGTTCTTAGATCCATCAAGTTCAACAAAATTCCTGGTAGATTGTTCATTGTGAACCCTTTTTCTTTCTCAAAGTCATCATCAAAAATGAGTTATGTAGCTTTTTCAAACGGTTTTGTGATTATGGCACATGCTGCAATGTTGTAATTTTTTTCTAACAGGTCAGTCCTTTCATGTCAGCTGAGAGTTTTAGGCATTTTGAGGCTATATTATGCTTGCAGCTAAATAAAAGAGAACGTAAAAATTAGATAAAAGTGATGGTTTTGCCTAGTGTTCCAAAAATGCGGCAGAAAGAATTTGAAGCCTATAACTAACATAAGAGTAACAGCCTCTGAATTTTGTTATTACAGCATGATGGCATAACTTCATAAGAATTAGCAGAACAACTTCAATATATAAGGTATAATGTACTAAAATTACTTCTACTTGTCTTAGCTCGAAAATTCAAGCGAATGTGTTTCAAAACACTTTTGAACTCGGCATATCAGACGGAATGACTAATTCTGTATGCTAAGTGTGTCAGCAGAAATTCTTTACAAGGCAGAATAGAAGTGACAAATTAAAGCATAGAGCCGACCTTGAGGAGTAGGATATAAATAATTCCAACATGACTAACGTTTTATTAAGGTATCCGACTAGGTTGAAAAAGTGCTTTTAAGGTGTTTGTTGTTTGGTGATGTTTGGATCATTAGGGAAAAAAGAAATTAATTATTGAGGAAGAAGGACTAATACTAATACATAAAACTACAGAGTTTTAAAGTTCTTTTTATAGCATTTACTTTATCTAACTAATAAAAATATTTGTTTAATTCGTTTTTTGAAGAATGAACTTTTCATGATTATTTGTTCGCGAAAAACGGGATATCTTCTAAGTAATCCAATCAAATGCAATGAAATTTATAACATATTTGCTATGGGCTCTTCAAAGTGTAACAAACCACAGGTTTTAAGACAGCTATATTTAATCACATTTTACGGCCATTTTTAGCATAGAACATGCAGTAATTTTGAAGAAAAGTTATGACCATCAAATTTAAAAAAAGGCTTTCTAATAAAATATTTATTTCTTAAAATATTTTCCCCCCTGCGGTTTCTGACACTTCAGAGGAATCAAGAAGTATATCAATGAAGTTAAAATTGCATAATGTCCAATTTATTTTTATTTATCACGTTTTTATTAACATAAAAAATTGTTGCTAATTCTCCTAAAAAAAATTTTTTTTTCAAAAAAAGGGCGATACATGTTAGTTATTTAATAGTTATGACCTTTTAAGCCTATTTATGTTCTTTAAAACAATAAAATTATTCAGAATATCAATTTTTGAAAAATTTATCTCCGAACCTAGTCGGATACTTTAATGGAGCGCTTGGCATATATGAGTTAATAAGCCTTTTTCATTCTGAGTAGTTTCGCTATTTATATAATTTTTTACTTAATAAACTTAATTCCCCTTATTACAGATACACATATTTTTAAAATTCGATGAATTAAATACTTTTTTAAATCTTTTCTTTCCTTAAAAGATTTATTTGATTCGTTTTTATTTTATTCGAATATTTCCTAATGCACTCTCGATAAAATCTATGCATTACTTTCAAATAGTTAAATGACAATAAAACAATTTTGGATCTCTTTTATAGTTAATCGAAAGTTTTCGAATCTCTCAGAATTTGGTCAGTCTCATGTGTAATCACGTTTCTCGACAGAGCAATAAATTTTCGAAAAACTATATTCTAACAGACTCATTTTAAATTACTCTATCGAGTTTTTCTTCCTATAATAATAATAACTATTCAACGTTGAATCAACACATGGTCCTATATTGAACCATTGAACAATTTATCTGGAAAAAATTCTGAATGAAATATAAAAAAAAAGAACATTTTTTTTAGTTAAGTGCAATAGTTAAGAAGTTGTTTGCAAAGAACTAATGTAATATATTTTTTTTGATGGCAACCAAGTACTTTTAAAGCTTAGTTTCAGTTTAGTTTAATACAATAAAAATCACTTGAAATTTAGATTTAAATAAAAAGTAAAGAGCGCAAATATTTTGAGGGAAAAAATTCTGCAAAGCAGTGGAAAAAACGAAGAGAACATTGTGACAGTGAAAATATATTTATTGTTTACATTGGTAGGTAGGTATTTTAAAGTTACTCTCTGTCTCTTTACGTAAAGTAGAAGTCAACTATTTCAAGGAATAAAAGAATATTTTGTAGAGAATTAAGATTGAGAGGAAAATAAGTGAGTTTGAAAGGCAGAAAGTACTTTTTTAATTCTCACTAGAACATCTTTTTTAAATGTACCTTACCCATTTTAAAACTGAGTTACTATATAAAATTAAATATATTACAACCTTTTGTTGCCATATTTAACAAAATTACTTGTGATAAAATAAACTTTATTCTTGTGATAAAATAAATGATGGAAAATGTTTATTCTATGACCTCAGATTAAATGTTTTAACAAGTTGAATACAATGACTACTTCACAACTATTATGAAACATACACAACTGCTGTGTTTCACATAAATCTCTGAATACTCAAACAACCCAAGAGAACATGGAAAATAATCTCGACAGAAGGATTTATTGCGCCATTTAGAGATTAGTCCGTGCAGTTTATTAAAGTGTGATACTCACAAATCTTTGCTGACGTGTTCCATAATTTAGGTAAATACGGGGATTAAGTGGAATACTTCAAATCTGGCCTTATTAGTTTCCATCATATACATATTTGCGTTTTTAGTTAAAACTTATTCTCGGAAAATGCAGAACTATTTTTCATGTTAAATATGAAAACACGTTTTTTTATTTGATAAGGGAAAGAGAAAGAGAGTTGAAATGATGATGATTGAGCAATACATTAGCAAATTTGAGACGTATTTTAAAGTGTATCACAAAGCACCCTCTTTTAGCATTAGAGAGACTTAAGTGGTTATCTTCATGCCTTCTTGTAGAATGGATGTCGTATCATGAGCATAGCTACAGCCATATCAATGCTACGGGGCTCCATTGCTACTCAGGACCCCAGGATTAGCTACGCCTTATGTGGTAAATATATGCATATTAGAGTTTCTGTAACTTCAAATGGTTAGTTTTGAAACTGTACTCTTAGTTTATAAATGAATTAAATTATTCAGACAGGCATAAGTTTATTGAGCAACAACTTACAAAAATATTGTCTAACATTTGACATGAAAAGATATTTTGATATGTGGATTGCTAGTCTGATACATTTATCAACAAATTTTAATAGGATGAATCGATAATTCGAGAGAACTATCGAGTTATTTCGTATATTAGTCCTATAAAGTTGTTGCTGGGAGCAAACAAGAAATTTTGGATTACTTAAGAAAATTAATGAATTCAGATTGCATATCGCTTTAGAGGGAAAAATAGATAATTTTCAATAATACTTTCTTTTTCACGGAATATCATCTAAATTTCTATTTATATTATTTTCGGACTTGTTTTGCATTTCAGAGATTTGCTTTTTACAGCGTGTATTTGAGCCTATTTAGTGAAAAAGTTTAAAGTAGTGTTAATAATATTGTTACGAATTATGTGTAATTAATGCTTAAAATAGAGTCAATATTTTATATGTGAATGTGTAATACGTTAATATTTATTAACGTTGTAGGTATTTATTTTATGTTAAAATTGTAACATTTGCAAGCAACGCCGTTCCTTACATTATAATGTCGGTTCAATGGAAGCTTTGCGAAATGTTTTCGATAGAGCCAAGTTGACATCATTTTTGGAGACCATGTTAGTGATCATTTTGACGATTTGACGGGGGGTTCAATAGGGTATTAAATCCTCCGTTATTTTGCCTTTATCTCTGAAATAAAGGATCTTTTTTCTTTGATTTTCTATTCATTTACTTATATCAAAGTAGTCATTACGTATGTAAAATTTCGTTTCATTTTGACGACTCTTTCTTGGTGCGCTACTTTTTTAGCCATGAGTGTATATATATAGTTTTTGAATAATAAAATTTTCAGAAATATTTTATTATTTTATACAGGGAATACAGTGCAAACTTTTAAATAAAAACTTTTTTCAGATGTCTAAAAGGAGGAGAGAGAATTCTCACGCGAGAAGAAATTTTGCGATTGATGAATAAATCAGCTTGAACTTAGAGATCCTTCGGATGATGACAATGTGACGAACAAATCATATGAATCACGTATACTGAAAAGAGAATCTAGTTCAGATGAGAGCGAGGAAGAAAATGGAAAGACAGTTTTGGATCATTCTTTACCATCAGTCTCTTGAACTTATTCATCTCATTGTTTTAGCTGTTGCAAATTCTTGGATTTTGTGCAAGCAAGATGCAATATCAAATAAAATTTCTCCAAAATTCAAAATGGATCGCTTAAAATTTAAGTTAGAGATAGTTGAAGCGTTAGCAGCCTCTCCTCGTACTAATAAAAACATTTTAACAGATAAAGATAACAGTGTTGTAAAATCCCACTCGCAAAAAGATCGAAGTGTTATGATCCATCTGTTATACATATCATGCTTTTATATTGGCCATTCCAGGATAAAAAGGCTTGACACGTTTATCCATTTTCGATGTGTTGATGACATTTTAAGGTCTCGCAAGAGCAGATTGAAAACTAAGAAAGCAGTTCGAAGACATCTTGTGAAAAATGCAACGAATATTTATGCTTATCCAAAACAAAACATGTTTTAAAGATTTCCACGGGGGAAATAAATAATGAGTCAATAAAATAATTAATTTTACATCAATAATTTCCTTATTTGTGTACCAATTTTAGTTGAATCAAGTGTATTTCTTCCATCAACTTAGAGCCAAAGAAGGTAAAATTTCACTGATGCTGATTTCACAGAAAACGCCCAAAAACGCACGATCGTGCGGGTACCGTCTACCTTTCAAGGGGGGGGGAGGAACGGGACTTTTTAAATTATTTTTTCCAGTGTCATTGGGGTCAATATAGTATAATAACCAGAAGAATTTAATATTTAAAAATAAAAATAATTCGGGTCTTAAAGGGATATGAGATGCGTTTACCCTGTTTGTCTACTATATAATCGAAGGCAACCGTACTTAAGGAGTAAACTCCAGTCGTACTCCATAATATAAATAAAATATGCATTTTTACACTGATACTATATACTTATAAATGTATCAGTACAACACAATGCATTTGATAATTAATCTTACAATACTAAGTGAAGAACAAGTTTAATAATTACTAGTGATTCACGTAGGCTTGTAAAACATAAAATTTAATATTTATCTTGATAATTTGTACAGTTTATGAATAAAATCGTATTGTAGCGTTAATGTTATAGTGCATTATTATTGCATTCAATACATTGTTATTATGTGAAGGGGGCACGATGAAAATTAAGATTGAAAATTGGGTCGCAAACATTTAAAGTTTGAGAAACACTGATCTAAAGCATATTTTAAAAATCAAAGGAATGATCTCAATCTATATATAAACATCGATCCATATAACTATACATATATTTCTATCAAATTATCTGAATTATGTACATGAAGATAATTTCTTCATATTGATTATTTAGTAATAATTAAAACTTTATGATAACTTTATGTGTAAAGAGTAAGTATTATCACACACTCAGAAATTATATAAGCCTTTCTACTAATAATGATGCAACTTTTCTCTATGCAAGTTTATAGATTGCATAGTATAAATGATTATAGGGGTTTTCACTATTTAAAGTTTAAAATTAAAGTAAAATTGTTTATTTATAAAAATCGTAATGATATTATTCTGGAAACTAAATTTGTTAAATAAAGACTGAATGTCAAATTTAGACTAAGTGATACACCACATTTGGAAAATTGTGTACATTTAAATGTAAATAAGTTTTTTTATTGCAGAAAAATGCGTTAGGCAAACGTTTATCACTAAGCAGAATGAAAAGTTTTCCACAGTTATGTATTTCTTTATGCAGACATGAAGATAAGATTGTGAAAATAAATGATTGTAAAATAACAATTTTATGCAAATGAAACGACAATAATAATTCACCACCATAAGGAATTGATTATCCCCGAGTCTACTGCGAAAATCATACTTTGTGCTCTGAACCGTGTGGTTTGAATTATTATCTGCAAACATAATTGCACCGAGGAGAAGCACCATAATGAAAATCACAATAAGTATTCCGAGAAATTCTTTGAGCGCATCTATTGATTGGACGGAAGTTATGAGAATCTTCCTTTTTTTATTAGTCTGGAAGCATAATGAATTCCCCTTCAATTATGAACGTCATCCACTATTTTCAGAATTCTAAAACTGTTGCGTCCTTTCTTGACGTTAGCGCAAAGGATAGAGTAATTTTACATGATTTTAAATGATTTGTGAGTTATGGGGAACGAGCTTAATTATGCGATCGAAATTTATAAATAATATGCCAAATGAGAGAAGTTGGACTAAAAAACTATTTATGGGTAAATTTAAAAGAATATATCTATAAATATTTTTGAACGCATACTACACTGCCATAAATTTAATTTAAAGCTTAACTAGGAATAGAAAAGTATAACAAGATAAAAAACAGGTTAAAGAGCTCAATGTACACAGTAATATAATCGCGAACTTTAAGTCTTAGAAAATATGACTGTAAGGTTAAGCATAACTTTAAGACCAGCCCCGATATTTGCCTACACTCCACTAGGCTGAAAGGAATAGAAAATAGTGATCGAATAAGTTAGATTCTAAAAATATTCCAAGTATAGTAACACATATTGTTAAATATCAGTACTTAAAATGCTATAAGATAGTTTCCAAAACCATACACATGGGCAATAACATTAATCCATATACCAAACACAAAAATCTTAGGAAATACAGAAATTTTATCTTTAAAAAAATTAATCTCCTTAGAGAGAGAGAGAGAGGCACATGGGATAATTTTCAATTAAATTGTGGTAAAATAAAATGTGAGACTCCAACAATGGTAGTTATTAGGCCCCTCCCCTGAAAAGTCAGGTTTTGGGCCCCCAGCCGGATTTTACAAAGGATTGCAAAACCACGACATGGCATAGACTCCCCCCTGCGATGCGGGTGTTGCGAGGGTGTACGTTACGTCACCAGTATTAGTTTTCTTTTCTAAAGAATTTTTTTGGGGAAATGAGCTGGAAGTGAAGCTCAAAAATGGCTAATTACACTCAGGAACATTGAAAATAGCAACCCAAGAAGAAAGCATCGGATTGAAATGAAATTTAATACACATAATGACACAGATGAGAGATTCACTTGATCTCAAAAACAAGACAATTAAACGAATACAAGGTGTGAAACGACACAAATACTGGGCAACTTCAATAGCGCGTTGGACCACCTCCAGCTGCAATACATGCCGCCACACGGTCCAGCATTGAGTTGATTAGACACCTTATGTTGTCCTGAGGCAGATGGGCCCACAAATCTTGAACAGCCAACTCTAAATCATGTACAGAGTGACACGATGGTATCTGTCGTTTTAGCTGATCCCTCATGTGCTCTACAGGGGGCAAATCGGGGGAGCGGGCCGGCCATGGAAGAGTCTGAAAATGACGTAGGAAGTCTTGAGCAACTCTTGCTGTATGCGGACGAGCATTATCTTGCTGGAAAATTGCCACTGGGAGACCATTTAAGAAAGGTCCTACATGGGGTCGAAGAATATCATCAACGTAACGTTGGCCCGTTAAGGTTCCACGCATCACAATTAAAGTGGACCGGCTATCATAGCCTATGGTCCCCCAGACCATTACACCAGCTGTGCGGGCAGTGTGACGTTGAACAGTGTGGGGGAAATTGTACCGCTCACCAGGGCGCCTCCACACCCGTACACGGTTATCATCTGTCCCCAAAACAAACCGGGATTCATCACTAAACACAACCTTTTGACAATCTGTGACATTCCACATTCATCTGGCTTGGCACCACTGTAGACGGTGTTAAAGGGAGTGCACGGAAAGGGCGCTTGGATTTAAGATTTGCTTTTGCAAGGTGTATGTAAATTGTTTGTGGAACAATTGCTACGCCTACGTCTGCTCGTATCGTTGAACGAGTCACTGTGGGGTCCACAAGTGCTTGCCGCACGATCCTTCGATCCTCTCTCCTCGTGGTCTTCCTGGTCGCTCCAGACCCGGTTTTCCGCGCATGGGTACCTTCTCGTGTCCATTGCTCCCAACAATTTCTAACGGCACACTCCGAACTATCCACCTGGCCAGCAACACGGTGCGTCGACCAGCCTGCAGTTTTCACCCCGATGATCAATTCTCTCTCAAACTCGCTTAACTGTGATAAATGTCTTCTAGCACGTTTACCTAGCATGTTTCGCTTACCAAAGTCTTCCTACAATCGGCCGGTAATCGTCACGTTTACGAATCTTCGAATTTGCGTTGGCTTATATAGCACCCTCTTTTTCATTGTAGCGCCCCATCGGCGTGTATGAGCATGAGTATTGGCACAAAACTTGGATCATTTGTATATCACATTACCCTGTACTTATTTGCAAAGTTTCGCGATTGCACTTTGCATCCTTCTTGGGTCGCTATTTTCAATTTTCCTGAGTGTATAAGCAACAGGTCCTGATATCCTAAATAGTGAATGTGAATTTGACGAACTATCCAAAAACTCGGATTCTGGCACCGAATTTGAAGAATTTATGCTACTAATTCTTTTTCTTTTGAATAAAATTCCGTTCAAAACACTAAAAATGTCAAATTATAAAGTGGCTTGCGCATGGCTAACGAAAAAAGCGTAAAAAAAAATCTGTTTTTCTGAACTATGTTTTTTTCTGGAGTTTAGTGGATCTGTATATATATATATATAATATTTAGCTATCTCTCTCTCCCTCTCTGTGTCTATCTATCTATCTATCTATCTATCTATCTATCTATCTATCTATCTATCTATCTATCTATCTATCTATCTATCTATCTATCTATCTATCTATCTATCTATCTATCTATCTATCTATCTATCTATCTATCTATCTATCTATCTATCTATCTATCTATATATAGGGGATCCGACCTCTCTTACTTTAAATCTAAAAAAATGTTCCAAAAGTTCTCGACGTATACACAAAAATATACGGTAAGTATAAAAGTTAAAAAACAATTTTGAGTAACTTTTTTTTAGTGCTTTTAAAACTTTCTTCTGTTATAAAAATGCCTGCTTCTAAAGAACCGTATCGTTATTTATAACAAATCTTTCCGAAAAAAATTTCATTGAAAGAAATAAAAGCTTTGATTCTTACGTTTCTGTTATGAAAGTTATTTTTAAAAATTATAAAATGGAGTGCATTCAATCTATCTGATAAAAATAAAATTTATAAAAGTTGATTTATTTGAGTTAATATTGTACATCTTACTTAAGATACCTAACTTCAAATCTCTCAAAGAAAAAGGATAATACTCAAATCTGAACATCAGATCTCAAACATCAGTATCATACATCCCGAGGAATTTTATATTTTATTATATTTATTCTACAACCTCCTGCATTATTATACATTTCTGATAACGGAAATATCGAACTTTCAAAATTATGTCCTTTAAAACTGCCATTAGACTTCACAGGCTATATATATATATTACGGACTTCTTTTCAAAAAATATTTTTAACATGTCTTAGATAAAAGTCCTTCCAATGCTACATGCTTAATATTTAGACGATATTTTTGTTGCATCTATATGTGTGTGCATTTTAAGTCATGCAAAATAAAAATAAAATTTTTATTTTAAAATGTTTGAACACACACACACACACACACACACACACACACACACACACACACACACACACACACACACACACACACACACACACACACACACACACACACACACACACACACACACACACACACACACACACACACACACACACACACACACACACACACACACACACACACACACACACACACACACACACACACACACACACACACACACACACACACACACACACACACACACACACACACACACACACACACACACACACACACACACACACACACACACACACACACACACACACACACACACACACACGCACGCACGCACGCACGCACGCACGCACATTCATCCTTTTAAATACACGGGGTTACAATAAAAAAAACAAGAGCAGTGATAGCTGAACTTAATGTATTTTTTGGGGCTGATTCCGTAAAAAGTACTGAAAATTTTCTGTCCCGTTAGGTTTTTTTGAAATTTTAATTTTACCTGGATTTTTATTCACATTTACCAAAAATATTTTACAGTTTGAATTTCTTCACTCCGTGGTGGACCTTCATTCAACCTTGGTGAAACATACAGAATATCACTCTGTGACATCTTTAATTTGCCTTCCTTCTCTTCCTGTCATAATATTTCTATTCCAAGAGCGTCGCGTGAATAATTAACTTAGATCCTTATCTTGGTTTGATAACGCAGGAACTGTCACTCTCGTCTGGATTGATTCTGAACGTAAGACGCGGAAAATTTCAGCTTGGTTTCAATTTTTCTTTGATGAGTTTGAGTTCGAGACATTTCAAAAATGTACCAGATGACTTTTGTTACATATACGGCGAATATAGTTGAATTAAACATAACATGAAAAGCATTACAGACTATGTAAAACAGCTTTATCTTGCGTATTAGGACATGAAACGTGGAGACCAAGACAAATCATAGGCTTATCATAAAATCCGTGTAAATTGCCTCAACGATCTCCGCTTCTGGCTGAAAGGAAAAAAGACTGCTTCACGATTTGGAGTTTCTATGACATAGAGGGAGTCGAAAAACTACCCTGATGTTTGTTACTTTTGTTCCTGTCTTATCCATAGGTATAACCACAAAAATAAAAAGCTGATACCCTAATAATATTTCATCGGCTATACGCTTCGTTCCTCACGGACCTAATATTCCCGTGCCTTTTCCTCCAACTGAGTTGCAAAACATTCTCAGGTATATCCAAAGCCAAGTTGACAGAGGAAACCTTTGTTGGTCCAAATATTCGCAAGCTTATGAAGGATAGCTAATTTGAGACTTGTATGACAGCAAAGGAAAAAGAAGCATGAGTTATTTTCAAAGATGTCGTCAGAAAGTTTCTTGGCAATTGCAAGGATCCTGACTGTAAAAGAATTGTAATGAATAAACTGGAGAAATATTTCAAGAGTTAAGTTGCTCCATGAGTGTGAAAATACATTCTCTTCACTCACATGTTGCCTTTCCCACTGAAAATTTAGGATTAGCCAGTGAACATGGGAAAGGTTCCATCCAGTTATCAAAGATATGGAGCGCAAATATCAAAGAAGAATGGACAAGAACATGCTAGCCGACTATTGTTGAATGTTAAACGTGATAGGTCTGAAATTAAATATAAAAGAAAACGCCCAAAAGAAGTTTCAAAAGGAAAAAGAGAACGTATCTAAAGAGAAACTTTGTTTTGCTTTCTTGCGCATTTAAAAAATGCTTCAAACTTTTATGTACAGAAACATAATTTTTCCTCCTCTTGGTAAATTATCTATTTTATGTAAATACCTTAATAAAGACAAATTAAAGTAATGCGTTGGTGATTTTCTTTTAGAAATTACACCATAATTGGTTGTAAAATGTATAAATCTTAAAGGAATTTCTTGTTTTTCTCACGATCAGAGACAACCTGTGAGGTCTAGAAACAATGATATTCATCTAATTGCTGAGAAATTAATTTGCCTCACCAAGAACCAATATTTACATAGATTTAACTGAATAAAAACCATTGTTGCTAAATTTCCCAAGCTAAATTATTCGAGAGAATTCCTTTTCAAATAGGGTTTTAGCAAAAATACTGACATCGATTTTACAAAAAATCCTGACGTGATGGGGAAAAAATGGAATTCATTTTCGAAATCAGCACACTTTATAATACAAAAATCACCAAAAACATCTTTTGTATTTTTCCAAAACTTTAATTTCGTACCCCTGTGATATTGAAACAATACATGTACGTTGTTTTTCTTGAAATGATACTTTGCTTGTGGAAAATTAAGTTTTACAGGGAAAATTCGCATCCCAGCAAAGACTTGAAGAAGATTATGACAACCCTTCTAGTAACCTCTTCAGGGTTTCTAGATTGGTGACTTTATCTCGTCCTTGGAGACAGATTTGCCAAGGAACCATCGAGAACTCACAGGAATAGATCCTTCTAGAAATTTCCATGAGGCTTCATAAAGGTTGGTGAGGTTCAGAAGTAAACCAGTCAAGATTAGAATCTGATTGGGCATTCTCTGCGATAAGAAAGAGAGTTTTTATCTATATGACTTCCTGCTGGTGGAACTGTTCTAGAGGGCCGTTTCTGAGCGCTGTAAAACTTGTTCTTAAAAGAGTGCGTTTATAATTATTGCAAACAATCTGTAATAATATTTCTTTGTGTATATACGTCGATTTGTCTTCATGTACCCATTTGTTCGTCCTTTGTCTATTAATAAATTTGTTATTATTCAAACAATTGGAGTTGTCGGCTGTTTTCCAAAACGCAAATTTAGAACAACATGAAAACATTTATTTTTATTCATTTTTATTATTTCATTTGCGCCAATATTTTTAGAATTTACCAACAAATATAAATATCAACTTTCAGAATATTCATGTTTAAATTTGTATATATAAAGATACTCATTCGTATCATTATAAAACAAATTATGTTAAATATACAGATAACCGAGGAAAAAGAACTAAATGTTAAAAAAAATAATAGAATATTTAAGTACATTTATAGAGACGCATGGCAGAGATTATTAAAAATCTTGTTATGCAAATGCATAGAAGTCTTATTGGAAACTTCAATAAAATAACATTAATGTTTCAAAACTGCTTCTGTTTAAAATATTTAATGAGCACCTTGAACTTTCTGAAAGAAATATAAATTTTCTATTTATATACAAACACAGTTTCTTTTGGAGTGCTTCGAAAATTTTACTTTGCTTCAGAAATAAACCACTCTTTCAAATGTCACTCCATCTTAATGTATTTTTAGAGCTCCATCTGTCGTATTTTTAAAAAAGAAAATGTCTTTTTTACGGACAAAAAGGTATTTTTGAGTAACTGAAAAAAGTCGCAAGAAAAAACATTCTCCCACCCCCCAGAGTAAAAGAAACTTTTTATAAAAATTATTCTTTCCATTTATTAGAAAAAAAGCAAAGGGATTTTTTAAAGTGAAGTAGAAATTTTTAAAGAAACTTAAATTTATATTTTACTTTCATCTTAATTTTAAATTATTATTTTTTTTGTATTTTACATGAATATATTTGTCAATATTCAGGGATAATTTGAAAATATATCAATCCATAATTAAGTATTTAGGATTTTTCTGCTGAATATTGTCATTTAATTCCGAAGAAAAAATAGCGATATTTCTCCCTTTCCTTCGATCGGGTGTTCAGTTTAAATTAATATGCTCTAAGTTATTTGAATATGAATGGAGATCAAATTCTCAGTTTTTAATACAGGAGACGGGTTCCAAGTCATTGTGGGATATATGGAAATGAGAGGGCAAACTCGCTGGCCAAGAGTGGATTCCAAATGAGGCAGCCAGGTCTTCCAATGTCTTTATAGCATATAAAGCATTTTATAGCCTTTTAAAGCATTTTATAGCATTTTCGAACATTCTAACCTGTTTATAGAGAGGACTTCAGGAAAGGAATAAAGCTCCTTTCAAACATCAAAAAAGAACATCTGGTTGCTGGCTCAGAGCAGTCAGTGGGGTCTGTTTTAGACTTACTACTGGTCATGACTTTTTGTAGGATTATTTGTACAGAATGAGAATGACAGATTCTAACTCCCACCCACTTTGTGACCTTGATGTAGCCATGACTGAGGATCATCTCAAAGTATGCCTAGCTGGTTTAAAATATAGTTCTTTAAATGTTGTTGACTGTGCCTTTGATGATGTGCCTTTGTTGTTGATGTGCCTTTGTTACACGATGTTAGTTAATGTTAATACAACAAGGTACATCCTAGCGACTATCACGCTCAGATGAACCGGATTGAGGTGTTGTAAGACATAAGTTTACCGATGTACCAACCACAGTTAAATATAGGGTGTTCAGGCTTAACGTACCCAAAAGTTATGGCTTATTAATATGGAATTACCCATCAAAATCTAATAAACTTTTAATCCGTGGATTGAAAACTCCTCCGAGAATTTTTGTGTCTAATTCGATAGACCGCACGTGGTTGCATTTTATTCGGCAATCGCAAACGATAAACTTGTTACACTGACTTCATTAGTAAAACTGTGGACGCCACAGCAAAAGGCGCAGTGCGTACTTTAATTAATGGAATTTAAATCAGTCACGCGTGTTCAGCGACATGTTCGAAAAAAATGGAATGTCTATACTTTGACATCAAAATCTATCCACCAATGAAAAAGAGCTTTAAAGGAGAAGGGAAAATTGGTATCTCAAACTGGCAAGTATCTTTACGTTTTCATGATAGAAGACACTGTTGATCGTGTGCTTGATTTAGTCTGTTGGACTCCCGATAAGTCTATTAGGTAAGCCAGTAACGGCATTCCGTCCTGTTCGAACATCTCGCTGTACATGCATGACTGATTTAAATTCCGTTAACCAAAGTACGCACTGCATCTTTTAGTGTGGCGTTCACATCTTTACTAATGAAGTCAGTGTAACAAGTTTATCGTCTGAGATTGCCAAATAATTCCACCCATGTGCGGCTGTTTGGACTAGACCCAAAAAATCTCGGAGGGATTTCCAATCCACGGATGAACAGATTATTACATTCTGATGGGTAGTCCCGTAATAATAACTTTTGGGTACTTTAAGCACGGACACCTTGTATATTCAGTGGGAATGAAACATTAGCAATTGAACCATTTGCTGACTGTTTCAAGACGACTTCTGTAACTATTACTACGACCGCTTTTAATAGCAATGCATAGTTCTCAAAGAATGGGATGCTGAATGGTCGAAAGGCATTGAATGACATTGATTGTTCTTTTTCGATGAGTTCAGCTTATGTCTTAGTGGTGGTTACAATTAAATTGAAGAGAGAAGTGAACATGGTCAGTGCCAAGAAGAGTGGTACTTAATGTAAAGTCACACATCCAGAAGACCTTGCGTCATGGTGTAGGGCGCAATTGTGTATGATGCTAAATTACCTTTATTTTATTGAGCTACAAATAACTTTCAACAGTATCATGAGTTACAGCATGTACCATCTATTTTGTATTCCATTCTAGAATTCAGGAAGATATTGATTTTCCATGTTCTTAAGAAGAAAGAGTGCGTCATACATAACTAATAGCTTTTGATATAGAATTATTTTCCAATAAGAATGATGAACATTGCAAGTGGATACACATTCAAGGTCTATGTAATTTTAAAAAAAAGCATCGGGGGATCTATTAAGGTGTGTATGTACAACTGACAATAAATACTTATTATAAGCAAACAATACTATAATTACTTAATATTATTTTAAACATAGCTTCTATGTAAAATAAGACTAACAAAGACTGAAAGTTTAGCGAAGCAAAAATTGTATTAACCCAACTTGAGTTCGTTTTTTCCCCGTGTATAGTAAATACGAATACATGACCCGATTCAAGTATCAGAAATATCTCCTACAAATAATAAACCTCAGACAAAAATATTTATTACACCTGAACAGATTTTAATATTTAACGAAAATCTTTTTTCTAGTTTCCCTTAAATTACAATTTATGTAGATATTTTTACAAGTATAAAATTTCTTTAAATGACATTTTTATTGTAGAAAATGACATTTTTATTGTTTCGCTTTTCTTATTTCATATTTTTTAACGAAAACCTGTGCATAATTTACATTGTTTACCGCTATACATTTGAAAATATTTTACATGAAGCTCATCTGTTTTAAAAGACGAAGAAGATAATTACTACAATAAAATATAATAAAATATTTATTAATATAATTAACTGATATGTGTTTTTGAAGGGGTGCCAATAATATAAATATTATAATGATTAAACGGAATTTTATGGCAAGTAAAGTGTTATTATGTAAAAAAGAATTTCCTTGTGTGGTAATTAATTTTCGAAATATTCCTTTTATACTAATTAATTTCAATAATACTTGATGCGTATCAGAAGTAATTATTTTGTTATGAATTAGATAACCAGAAAAATTATTCTGGTTATTTTTTTAAGAGAAGAATGTAGTAAAAGTTTTTCACTCCTTTTCACAAACTTCACTCAGAAATAATTCTAATTCGTATCCCTTTAAATTAATTAACTGAAAAACATATATTGAATTTTTCTGAAATTTTAATATATATTTTAATTACCTTACGGCAATTTTAACGACTGTCAATTTTAACTTTATTAACACTACTAGCGTCTTCAGTATACATTTAATTTGGTTTTTAAGAATTTATTTCCATTGGGAATCGAGGCATCCACTTATTACACGAACATTTTCTAAATTATTGTACTACATATTTATTAATGCTTATTTTTCTTTCAAAAGGGTGTAAAAGTGTGCATTTTAATATAAATGCCTTATTTTCAGAATTTTTAAAGAAACCAGTTTTACAGTTCATAAGGAATTAAAGCAGGAAATATTTATGTAGTTAATATATTACTAATATTTAATGTGTCATTTTGTCTGTACGGAGCTATTATTTATTATTGCATCTATATGTAGTTAAATATATTTTGTCTACATGTATTATTAAATTTGAATATTATAATTCTGTTTGATTACAAACCAAATTTAAGATTTTAATCAATGTGTTTGCGTATTTTTTAAATATTTATGTATGTAAATAGATTTAATTGTCATGTGGCTTAATTTGCATTTATTTTATCTGTGTTACGTAAAGATTAAATGTGAATGTAAAACCATAATCGTTTGGCGCGAAGTAGTATATGAACTACTCAACAAGATAAAATGTAAATAATATTCTTAATTGCTGTTCTATGAATAAATGTTTTTATTGGAATAAAATGACAGCTCAGTTTGTTTCTCGGTGCCGTAAAATAATTTAAAAGTTACTTTAAATACGTAAAAAAGTTGGCGTCTGCGCATTTCGAACTGTAGTGGAAGGTGAAAAGAACAGCATTGCGGAAGTCGTTTACAGTTTGCATTAATAATATTGAAAGAGTAATCGACGATGGGAAATCGCCATTCGATGATTTTGCTGAACTGCAAAAATCGTTTCAGGGTAAATTTAGAAGATTGTCAGAAAGCCAAAAAATTGTTTCGGAGGCTATTCTAAGCAAAGAAGATTTCGTTACGACGTTTAAAAAGGATTTCGAAGAAGCAGAAGCCTACAGAGATAGGTACTGTAAATATTCATGCATTTTGAGAAAAATGATACAAGCGTCGGCGTCGTCAGAAGAAAATGCATTTTAATTAGAAATTTCACAAAAAAAAACGAAAATACCACTTCCAAAAATTGAATTGGTAAAATTAAATGGTGACATTCAAGAATGGCTCAAATTTTGGAGTCAGTTCAAACGTATTCATGAAGATGTTGACTTGCATAAAGAGGATAAATTCCAATATTCGACCCAAAGTATGGAACACGAGTTCGAGATCTTGTAGATGGATATCCATCTACAGCGGAAACTTATGACTAGTGCATCGACAGTCTAAGAATGAGATTTGGCCACGAAGAACTATTAATCGAGTTCTACGTGAGAGAACTGCTGTCGCTTATTATCACGAATGTAACAAATTCCAAATCTAAAGGTGGAATAACACAACTTAACGATAATATGGAGTCTCATTTAAGATCACTCACTTGAATTCCTCGGCAGGACATCAGACAAGTATGCAGCAATGTTATTGCCCCTAGTAGAATCCTGTATTCCTGAGGACATGCTCCGTATTTGGCTGAGAAATCCATTTGTTTCTACTGCAGAAGAATCTTATAGTCAAAAGTTAACGCAGTTAAAATTTCTCAGAAGTGGAAGGTGAACAAAGAGTTTTGTTGGCAAAATCTGGTTTTAAATCAGATGCTATTTCCAGAAATAAAACGGAGCAACGTCACCGAAATGAGGAGTAAAAACTCTGCCTACAAGTGCAGCTTTAGTGAGCACAGGTAATAAAGTGGGTCCAGTTTAAAAATGTACATTTTGTAGTAAATTTAATCATAAGAGCTCTGCATGTTTCATTGTTAAAAAATGTCTTTATTGGATAAAAAATGTATGTTTTATAGTATAATTATAAGAGTTCTGAATGTTACAATGCTAAAAAAAATGCTTTTAGTGGGTAGAAAGAGTGTTATAATTAAATCCAAGGTATGTTTCAAGTGTTTAAAAGAGAAACATTCAGTCCGTTTTTGTCGAAATAAAAATTTACGTTGTAGCTTCTGTAATGATATAAATGACATCACATTTTTTTATGCCCTAAAAAGAAGAAGGATTAAATAAAGTAGGCATTGAAAATGCTGTAAGTAACACTCTTTCTAACCAAACTCAGGAAAATTCATGTGTGTACTTGCAAACGATTCCACTGAAGGTCAGTGGTGGCAACAGGGAGCTGGTCATGCGATGTTTATTGAATACTGGGTCAGAAAATTCATACATAACTCAAAGGGTCATTTTTCAACTAAGCTTGAGATCCATTGGGAAACAAACCTTGATTCACGGTTTGCTTGAGGGGAAGTAATCCAGCCCCAAGCATTCGAAATATAATATAAAAATAAAAGGCCTAAAAGGCAACTTTTCCTGCAAGTTTGAAGTGTTATCGGAGGAAAAGATTGGTGGCATATATTTTGCCAAAAAATACAGATAATTTTTTTTAATTTCCGAACTAGAAAAGAATATATTTATGTTTCTGATGTAGGTTCTCGCTTATCAAATATTTACCTCTTATTGGGAGCAGATGTGCTGGGATTGATTTCTACGGGGAAGCTCATTAAATTAGAATGTGTTTTAACGGCTGTATAGACACATTTGGGGTTTGCATTAATGGGTAAGGATACTAAAATTAATCAAGCAAAGTCCTTATCTACTGCAAATGAGCAACAGAAGCCTAGGTCTGCCATGAGCATGTTGTCCTATCAAATATTGTCCTTAACTGTTAAGGAATTGTGGAGATTGGAAAACATTGGAATAAGAGATCCGGTAGAGAATTTAAAGGGAAAAAAACTTAATTCCGAATACATAAAAAGGTTTGAACCTTCACTTAACTATGTGCTTCATAAAGGCCCTAGTTTGATAGAATTAATACCAGACATATTAGATAGATTTCGTTCGTACCCGATCGGCCTATCAGCCGGCATTGAGAAAGCCTTCCTGCAGTTAGCTATAGCCCCTGAACATAGAGAATTCTTAAGATTGTTCTACCCTTTTGAGGATTGTAGGAAAATAGTTTATCGGCACTGTCGGGTTGTTTTCGGAGCTTGTTCAAGTCCGCCCTTATTGGTGGCTTCTTTAAAAAAATTGCTTGAACATTCTTCTTTAGAGTGTATGGAAATTATTTCTAAAACTAAAACATTCATTCTATGGCGATACATGCGTTAATGGTGTTTTTACTGAGCAGGAAGTAGGGAACTTTATTTCTAGTGCTAAGGCTGTTCTGAGCAAAGGATGTTTCAATTTGAGGAACTGAGAGAGTAATGTTAATGGTACAGGTGTGTCTCTAAGTGTACTGGAGATACAAACTTGTCACGTATAATATGGAATTTAGATAGAGACACACTTAGGTGCTCTGTAGTAAATGAAATTCCTCAAAATAAGGGTAATACGACAAAAAGAACAATTTTGTCATTTGTGCAACAGTTCTATGATCCTATTGGGATTTTATCTGCCGCCACCTTACTGCCTAAAATTTGGCTCCAAGAAGCCTGGAAAATTAAATTGGCCTGGGATGACTCTCTACCTCCAGAGATGTATAACAGGTTTTCAAGATGGCTACTTGAAATGGCATGTTTAAGTAAGATAGAAATTCCAAGATATGTAAATGTTAGTGGAAAGTCAGAGTTGCAAGATTTTGTAGATGCATCTAAAAACCGCTTATGCGGCCTGTATTTTTGTTAGGTCGGTTACCAGTTAAGGTGTTCAGGTTCATCTGAAGAGAGCCAAAACAAGAGTGGCTCTTGGAGAGATTAGCTCTTTCGGTTCGGACAGCACTTGATCTACCACACCTTAAATAAACATTTTGGACAGATTTGATTGCTGCCCTGTGGTGGATTAAGAACAGCAGAGAATGGTCAATATTTGTTTCTAACCGAGTCAGAGAGATAGATGAACTAGACTCCCCCGAAAACTTGGAGGCATGTCCCTGGAATTTTAAATCCACCAGATGTTCTCTCAAGGGTTGCGCTCCGCAACAATTATTAGATTTGAAATGGTTTGAAGGTTCCACTTGGCCAAGGAAAGATTCAGGGGATTGCAAATGACAAAAATAGATTGTGAGTTTAAAGAGGTAAATGCTGAAAGGAGAAAGGTTACAATGTGTAGTGTTAACGTAAAAGTAAACTTTCCTTGGTACTCACAGAAATTTTCAAATTATTACTCTAGAATCAGGTTAGTAGCAGGGATACAAAGATTTCTTGCTAACTGTCATAAAAGACCTGAAGATAGAATTGGAGGAGAATTCTCCAATGCGGAAAGGATACTTATAAAGGCTGCTCAAAGAGAATGTTTCCCTAAACCAAGGAAGGTACCTATAATTAATATAATTAAAGGTAATGAAGGATTATTGCATGTTAAGACTAAAATTACCGTATGTAAGAGAATGTGATCCTTGCTTTTTAATACCCATCCTCCTTCCAGCAAATTGCGCGTTAACCACACGACTAGTTAAGGTATCCGACTATTTGCGACAACTTTTTTTTTGAAAAAACGAAGATATGGGGATTTTTTTGTGGTTTTTAGGTTTATTTAGTATATTTTGAGAAAAAAATCGTAAAATTGAAATTAGAAAAAAAAATTATTATTATTAAAATGGGAAGAAACTGGTGAAAATGTACAAAAAATTACATAAACGGGGCCCGCTCTGTACAAAAATGTTTCGAACAAATTTTCAATTTTTCAGTTTTAATGTGTTACTTCATTATTCATGTTTGAAATGATCTTCAGGCTAATAGATAGTTTACTTTTTACAAAAACTAGAGCACTCTATCTTAGTGACTACATGAAATTGCTTAAAAACAGTGATCCTATTTACGTAAAAGACTATAAATTTTGAAACACAACATTTATTGATAAATCAGAAAGTTAAAACACTTCTACTGTTATACGAAACATTCACAAAAAAATTCAGCAAATTATATTCAAAACTTTTTGAGCAATCGCTGTCCCCGTTTGAGTTTTTCGAAAAAAAAAAACGCATTTCGAGCAAAACGCATTTTAAAGTTTGACATCTTGTGTAAAGTTATGACATCTTCTTTTATTGAAACACTTGTAGTTTTTGTTCTAGTGAATGGACATTAAAAAAAGCTTGGTACTTTTATCAATAAAATCATAAATAAATTTGTAAATTTTTGAAAGAAATCATGATTTTAGGGTTGTCGGATACCTTAAGTACTTGCACAAATCCAATTGTCATGCGGATACTCAAATACTGAAAAATATTGGATTTTAAAATCAAGGAGAACTGTTAGACAGATTATTAGAAAGTGTGTCGTATGCAAATACAGCGCAGGACCAACTGCCGATGCTCCTGTTGCTTGAAGACCGAGTTAGGGATGTAAAGGTATTCAATGTAACAGGCATTGATCTACCTGCCCCCCTTTTCCTCCTAAATGGTGATAAAGGGATGACGTAAGATTAAACCACCTCAAAAACTGGACATTGAATTTGACGGTCTTCTTTGAGTCATAATTGACTCAAAGGGTGGGGGGAGGAGTGTGTTACATCAAGATTAAATGTAAATGTAAAACCACAATAGTTTGGCGAAGTAGTACATGAACTACTCAACAAGATAAATGTAAATAATGTTCTTAATTGCTGTTCTATGAATAAATGTTTTTATTGGAATAAAATGACGGCTTAGTTTGCTTCTTGGTGCCGTAAATTAAGGGCTCACAGGACTCAACAGATATCCGTGCACTCGAAAAAACCATTCTTCTTCAAACCAATGTAACTTAGCAATAAAACAAAACAATAATTTGAAATTTTTTACCACATGATAATCATAGATATTTACAATATTTCTCAATTTTTCAGAGAATTTCAAATTTTTTTTTTAAAAAATTATAAAAAAAATAAAAATTGGACAATTTTTCAAAAATATGAAAATGAGCGTTTTACACCGCGCAGGATTATGAAGCACAAAATTGATCAAAAATTTACAACATTAATTTTACTTGGTATAAAAATGTTCATTTTTTGAAGTTATACTAGCTTTTAAGAAATTTAGAAAGTTTTTTCTTAAATACAATTATAACACACACACACCCACGAAAATTTTAAAATTTTAAGAAAAAGATAAATTAAAATTTAAATAAAACAAATTCTATGATTTTTTTTTGAAAACTGATGTATAAGTTATGAAGAGCCTTATTTTGAATACGTGTATAAAATTTTAAATCGATATCATGAATAGTTTCTGAGAAATCCGGCGTGGAAGCTTCAATTCAGTTAAATTCCGTACATTAATTACACTGTAAATCTGAAGACTTGGCCAACGCCTTATGCTCCGAAAGAACTTGAAATAGTTTCTTAAAATGGGTTATAACTGACAGCTAGTGATTGCACTATAAATCAGTAGACTAGGTCATCACCTTGTGCTTTGGACATGCTCTATTGCTTCACAATTCGCTATTGATGAATAAGACCATTCTCCGTGGTTGGAGATAAAATGTTTCAAAATTTTTCGTTGCGTTTTGTATTTGCTACAGGTTAAAATGAAATGCTCACTTGTTTCTGGCACTTGACATTTCGAACACATTGGAGAATCTGCTTGTTTAAAAAGGAAACAAATATCATTTAATGGTAGTCTTTTTGCTCGCATCTTATTAATTAAAACTTCTGAATTTATATTGTTTGCTGCCTGTCTATTCCACTTTTCAAGATGAGAAATATAATTATAGTTTTTATGTCTTCTGCTCTTTGTCCATGCTTCTTCATTTTTACTTTTATAATGTTTTTTGAAATATGTACGTAGATCTTCCGAAGAAATCCAAGGAATAATATTCCAAGGTTCTGGATTTATTTCTCAATAATTTCAGAAGTTTTTACAGTGTCAAAACAATTTTGGTACCAAAATACTCAGAAATATATACAGTGGGCCACAAAAGTGTCCGTACATTTGCAGTTTCTTATAAAACTTAATGTTTTCGACTAATAAAAATTAATATATTGTAATTTTTTTATGATGCCTGCAACTTATTCTTAATGGAATGACATAATTAATTTTTTAAAAATAGTATAACTATTTTTTAAAAAATTAATAATCAAAAAGCTATAAAAAATTATGCCACAAAAGTCTTCGTACACTTAACAAAAATCTCAACTAAACCTTAAAAATTGTATTTCTTTCTTAATTTAGTACTTAGTAGGATATCTTTTAGTGTCCACAACAACTTTTAAGCATCTTGGTGTAGATTTAATAAGTTTTTTGTAATTTCTGCATCGATTTTCCTCCATTATTCTGTGATTATTGATTTTACTTCACATTTTGTGTTTATTCGTCATTTTTTCTTTTTTTGCATCAATATCTCCCCAAATACGTCCTACTGGGCTAAATAAAGTGATTGAGCAGGTGTTTTCATAATTTGGGGATAGTTATAGAGACACAAGTGGGGTACATTGACAGCAGTGCGCTTGGTGTCATTATCCTGTTAAAAATGAAGTCTTTCCAATATCCAAATTTTGGGCGGATATTTTAAAATTTCTCTTTAAAATATTTAAATAGAGCTCATGATTCACAATATCAACAAAAAATTCCAAATTATCTAATTCTGTGGCCGATTTACGCCCCCACGCATGAACACTTCCACCTCCATGTTTTATTGATCCAACTAGATTCTTGGGATTTAGTTTCAGAAAAATCAAAATTGACAGCAAATTGATTAGGATGGCAGATAATTAAACATTTTGGCTCCGATGGTCCTATAATAGCTTGTAAAGGAAAAATAAGGAGTTTAATCTCATGAATTTATGTGGAACAAGAAGTTCTCCACCTCCATGCTTCGTCATGGAAGTGAAGGTGTTCTGGCTTAGGGGTGTAAATTGGCCTCAGAATTAGTTAATTTGGTATTTTTTGATGGTATAATGAAGCATGAGCTCTATTTAAATATTTTAAAGAAAAGTTTTAAATTATCCGCCCAAATTTTGGATATTGGAGAAGACTTCATTTTTTAAAAGGATAATGACGCTAAGCGTACTGCTCTCAATGTACGCAACTGGTGCCTCTATAACTGTCCACAAAGTCTGAAAACATCTCTCAATTACTTTACTTAGCCCAGTAGAACATATTTGGTGAGATTTTGATGTAAAAAAAGAAAACATGGTAAATAAACACAATATGTGAAGTAAAATCAATAATCACAGAAGAATGGAGGAAAATCGATGCAGAAATTACAAAAAACTTATTAAATCTACACCAAGATGCTTAAAAGTTGTTGTGGACACTAAAAGATATCCTACTAAGTACTAAATTAAGAAAGAAACACACTATTTAAGGTTGAGTTGAGATTTTTTTTAAGTGTACAAAGACTTTGTGGCGTAATTTTTTAGTAACTTTTTAATTATTAATTTTTAAAACAAATAGTTATACTATTTTTAAAAAATTAATTATGTCGTTCTATCAAGAACAAGTTACAGGTATCATAAAAAATACAATTACAATATATTAATTTTTATTAGTCGAAAACATTAAATTTTATTGGAAATTGCAAGTGTACAGACACTTATGTGGCCCACAGTATATGGAAGCTTTAATATATATTTTTTTCAAAAAAATAAAGAATTTACAATTTAAGAGTCCTGTGAGCCCTTAATCTAGAAGTAACTTTAAATGCGTAAAAATCTGTGTATTTATATGGAGCAGCGTTCAAATATCTCGCAATATTATTTTCTGCCTGCATTGGCTGTATATTTAAATATTTGGCAATAGTTTTTCTTTCGTTGGACATATACATATTATTCTAATCTCGGAATGAATTTATAGTTATGCTGAAATTCAATGATTGGTTTGGTTGAAATTGGATATTTTGAATGCTACTCTATTCGAGGGTATTATTCTCACGTTTCAACGATAATAAATGCAAGTATGTTTCTGTGTTTTAATTGCTTAGGAGATTTATGTGTACTTATGTATTATCGCAACAATCGCCAACTATAATAACTCGCTAAGTTGGCAACCCCGATTTCTTATGTGTTGTACACTTTGAATTGGCAGCCAGGTGCTCCGTTTCATATAATGTCGCCAATAGGTTGCAATAATACGCA
Source organism: Trichonephila clavipes (assembly GCA_019973935.1). Classification (NCBI taxonomy): domain Eukaryota; kingdom Metazoa; phylum Arthropoda; class Arachnida; order Araneae; family Nephilidae; genus Trichonephila; species Trichonephila clavipes. The sequence goes on along the minus strand of BMAU01003632.1, from coordinate 61,837 downwards.
TTACAGATCTATGCAGTATTCAAATAAATCATTTAAAACGTGGACATTTCCGTGGGAAATCTTGTACCTACAATCTACAATCATTTTCTTAAGGGGAGTTGGAAACCTCTCTCTCTTTCTCTATACTGACAATGTTAAATTGGCTGTTTTCGATGTACCTTTTCTCAAAATCTGTTTTATGTACATGCGTGAAATTTTTCATACTATTAAAGTACACCTCTCTCATTATACTAAAATGAGCTTTTAGCTAATTTTGAATTTTTTAATAAATTATGAAATATTTTATCAAACATTGCGAAATTTGACCCATTTTTTACTTAAAAAATTTGTAAAAATTAAATTTTTGAGTTTTTTAGAAAAAGCTCATTTTAGTATATATTAGATAACATTATAAATAATTCATGAAAAATTTACATACCTGTGAACAGTAGTTTCTCAGAAAAGGTACATCGCACATTAAAATTTACATTTTGAGATAAATTGATTTTACTGTATACAGTGAGACTTGTAATCGACTAGGAAATAAAAAAATAAATGGCTCAATTTAAAATAAAAGATACATGTTTTGGTTTATATTAGTCGTTACACTTTTAAGCAAAAACAAAGTAATTTGTTTACAATTTTCGCCATTAAAATGGGTGTGACCGAAAATCAATGATTATTTAAAAATACGTTTTAAGGGCTTCTAAATACCCTAGAGGTTAAAGTAAGGTATTTTTAGAAAGGTTAAAATCTATACAGTTTGAAAATATAAAAATCTCAAATTGTCAAAAAAATAAGATTTTAGCTTTCCAACATCCCTTAAATTTCATAGATTAACATCATATCTCAGTTTCATACATATAGTCTTATCATTTGATTAAAGTTGAAGGTTCAAGTGTAGTATAGGGGAGGGGGAGTGGGCTTGTGTGCCGAAGTCAATTTCGTTTGGCGACCAAAAGCGGTCACCAAGCAACTTAATTTAGCGATTGGTGTTTTTGACGACCGGATCTGATAGCCAAGCTACATAATTTAGCGGTAGGTGTTCCAAGAATTTACAAATTGTAATTTTGAATTAAAAATGAAAAGATATTAATGTGGTTTAAAAAGAAATATTTATAAATCTATCATTAATGCATAAAATTAAAAATTGTGTAACCCCCTGTTGTTTAGACTCTTCCCATATTAACAGTAGAGAGACTGTCGCTCCCTCTGGCGGACAGAACAATCTTCAGTAATGGCCAAGTTTCGGAACTGTAAGGATGTACGAGCATGCGCTCCAATCCCTTTCAATTCTTAATTTGGCGCCCACCGCGTCATAATTGTATTTTTTCTAAGCAAAAGGGAAATCGCAAATTAGATTATTAAAGAAAAAGACTGACCTGCTCTCAAGAAAGTTCTAAAGGAGGGTAAATTTCTTTCACACACATTTTCATACATCCCTCTTTGCAAAAACTCATTCAATCCGTAAATGTTTTCTTCGAAACATTATGTTTGAAAGAAAGTCACGGTTCAACTTTCGCACCCACACATTTGTCAACATCAGAATCTCACGCATACTTGACTTGCTTTTTTCGAACCAGCTATTCATCCTTACAGATCTTTTTATATGATGTTCACTCTCTCCGATCTTTCGGCATTCCCAAATATATCCATCACTCGAATCCTGTTAACTAGACGCATTGCTTTCTTGTAAACCGAACATTCAGAATTTGCAGCAGTCAATCCTTTTTGTTTGTATTACCGACAATTTCCTCTTTCGTTCCGAATCATGGAAAAAACACAAATCGTACCTTTCAGACAAACTCTTTAGGATAAGTTGAAGGAAAAAATGAAAAATCAGGAAAATGGAATAGTAAAAAATGGTTGAAAACTATATTATCCTCTACGGACGAAATTCATGTTTAAAATGAAAAACACACACAAGTTATATAAAAATTTTTTTAAGTCAATTCCTACTTAGATCAATAAAGAAATGTTTTATTTTATCTACTTTTTATTAAATAGTTACAATTAATATAAATATGTAAAACAAATGACAAAATCACAACATTAAGTGGTAATTAATTTTTATTAATTATCATTAAAGTATCGTATTGTCATCCAAAGCAATCGTGTATATAAAATTTCAGTTCAATTGAATGTTTTAAAACGTGAGAAAAAAACCTTTTCAAGTTTTGATACAAGTCTCCAAAAGGGTCGCCAAGTCTCCAATGTGGCTGTATTTGTAATTCTTTAAATAGTTAGTTTTAATCAATTAATTACAATTAAATTATTGTATTGTCATCCAAAATAACCATGTATATAAAATTTCAGCTCAATTGAGCGCTTTAAAATTTATTTTATTAACGATTGAAAATTCCACCAAGATAAATAAATAAATAAATAAACAAGCAAATAAATAAATATATAGAGATTGTGAGAAAATAGAAGGAATTGTTAATTTGTAATCGTCTGATTGTGTCGGAAATATCAGCACTTTTTCAACTAACCAATGTCAATTCTTTACAAAGAACACGTTGCCTTATCTGCATAAGACCACAAATCAAAAATCAAGGGTTATCAAATTAAACAGTTTACCAGAATGAATTCGTTATCTCACCATGAGATTTAGATTAAAATTGCCAAATCCAAAGCTCCTTCCCCTCCCATATACACTACATTTGAGCCAAGTTAAATTATCACAAGTTTCAAAGGAAGTCTAGGAAGTAAAATCCACTTAAGTCGAAGTAATTTTTTTCTTGAAGTAAAAGATTTCAGATTGCCAGAATGAGAGTCAAATCAAATATAGGTCTTGTGGTATGCAGAATAACTTATTTGAGAAAAAGGGAGTTCCAAAGGAAATTTTCTAAGTCAAATATTATTTTAAGTTAAAATCAACGAACTTCAACTTCAAGTTTAAAAACTACAACATTGATGCCAAAGCTGGAAATGAACTCCTTTTAATAATTTATTATGTAACGGGGTTTAGTATGTAGTTGAGAGAAACGATAGATTTTGTAAATTTCGCTACTTCTTTGAAAAGAATCGTCTTCTTTTTTAATAAGAATCATTGTAGTTTTATGAGGGTTTATTTTAAAGCGCAACGATTTATACTTAGAATAATAGATACTTACGTATTATCGCAACCTACTGGTGTCATTTTATGAAACAAAGATTGATTGATTGATTGAAAGGTTGAAGGGGATATAGAGCAACACAGGCTATGATCCCTCAAAAAAAAAAAAAACAAGACAAGAGAAATCCTAATAGATTAGTAGATATTGAAAAATTTCATTTCCTTTAAAAAAACTCTGAAAGTTGATTTATTATTCATTGCCCTTTCCAAAACATCTCTAAATGTAGTAGTGGAATATGAAACAAAGCACATGATTGCCAATTAAACGCGTATGGCACATGCAAAATTGAGGTTGCCAGCTTGGCGAGTTATTTGAGAACAATGGCAATTGTTGCGATAATACGCAAGTTACGAATAATGCCTACTTTTACGAATTTTAAATTCGTATATATTACTAGCTGATATAACCGTTCTTCGCACGGGTGAATTGAAAAATTGAACAATACAGATTAAAGGAAAAGGGAATTTTTAATGAGTTAATTTTACGTGGTTTGCAATTTTTTTTTTAAAAAAAAGGTTTTGCATATTTCTGCTGAACAACAACAACAAAAAAAAAAAAAACATGCTTGCTAAAGTTTAAGTCTGTAGATCTAATAACTGATAAAAAGATTTTTTTATTTATAACTCCCCGTAACTCTCTTGTGGGTCGATTTTTGAAAAAGCCGAAGCCGATTTCTGCTCAGCAAAAGTAACACATTATTGCAAATTCTGTGTAATGAACGCTTAAAATATTGTAAATAATTTATATCTGGAAGTGTAATACATTGTTACACAATATTACTTTCTGTTGTATTTATTCTATGTTAAAATTGTAATATTCGCTATGAGTTACAAGCAATAGATAAATTGCTACTGTACCTCCTCCTCCTGTAGGTCGAGGTGAAGATCCCGCTCATTAGTTTGATTCCCGTAGGGGGAATACAAAATCACCACGGTTGGTTGTGATTCTGATTTTGTGGTTTAATGGCGCAAGAGCCAACTTTGGCCAAACTGCGCCAAACACTCGTTAGAAAAGAAACAGTTGGAGAAGCCATTAAATTAAACTCGAAATGATGACAATCAAGAAACGGAACAACCTAGTTTTATTAAGTTAAGCATTAGAAATGACTAAGCGATATGCAGACAGGACACACTAAATGGTAAAAAACAATATGTATTAATCTGAATGAGTCTGAATGAGATGCAACCCCTCGAACTTAGGAAGATAAAAACCCTCCATAGTTCTAAGACGTAAAAGGGGTTATGAGAATATGGTTCTGTCTCGAATAAATGTGATAGTATCGTTCAGAGAGAAGCATTTAACACACACACACACACACACACACACACACACACACACACACACACACACACACACACACACACACACACACACACACACACACACACACACACACACACACACACACACACACACACACACACACACACACACACACACACACACACACACACACACACACACACACACACACACACACACACACACACACACACACACACACACACACACACACACACACACACACACACACACACACACACACACACACACACACACACACACACACACACACACACACACACACACACACACACACACACACACACACACACACACACACACACACACGCACGCACGCACACACGCACACACGCGCACACACGCACACACGCACACGCACACGCACACGCACGCACACACACGCACACACGCACACACACACACACACACACACGCACACACGCACACACGCACACGCACGCACGCACGCACGCACACACACACGCACACACACACATTTTCTATATACCACTCTATATCATCTATCTTGTTGACTATTTATATATTTTTCGGTAGTGACGTTGTTGTGGTGATGTGTTGTTCTAGCTTGAAATGTCAATTTTGCCGGATGGAAGAATACCCGAGTTATAGAGAGAATAGACCTCATGGATAGTCTATTGTTACAACCTTATGTTCCGCAAATGCCACTGGACATCAATTAGCTTTCAATCACAGCAGTTGTGATAGTTGAGTGGTTTCGATTTTTAGTATTTTAGTGACTAGTCATATTTATTGAATGACATGATCAAATTCTAATTCAACAAAATCAACTGTATAGAATAATAGAAACTTCTGTAAGGTAAATGGAATTGAGTTTTAAAATCCTTGGTGAATAATTTAAGAGCGAGAATATCAGCTCAATGATTTTTTCTATTTGACCGTAAATTAAAAATACGGAGAACATCGCCAATAGCCTTCATATTGTTCCAAAATTACGCTGATAAAATATATATATAAATAATGATATCATTTATTTATTTCAAACAAATCACAAACTTTGGTTTATAATATCATTGCGTGGTAAGTAAGTGGGGGAAAAATGCTGATCAAATAAATAGGGCGATAAAGATAAGAATGTATGTTAGATGTATAAATTTTTAATTTTGACATTTTCATTTGAAAGCTGAAATATTTATTTCTTTGCCCTTAAAAGTTTTCATATTTGAACAACTAGAATAGTACAATGGTTTGAAATCCTTCCGTCGGAGAAGAGTAAGAAGCCAGTCAAAGTTTTGAGAATAGATAGGAATGGTGATTGCAGGTATGAAAATCATTGATTTTTGTACACTTATTTTAGTTTAACTGAAAAATGTTTGAAACTAAATCAAATATTGGAATAATTCAGAAAAATATAAGCTATAGATACAGGTAGATTGTCATTTATTCAATATGAGTTCAAATGAATATTAAGACCATATTTATTTGAATCTAAGGCGCCATCGATTCTAAACCGCACCCTAAATTCTCAATAACTTTTTGTGAAAAAAAAAAAAAATAGTGTAAAATGATTTATTATTAATACCAAATATTAAGAAAGTTAAAATAATAAAATAAAAGTGAATAATTGAGTTATATTACCAGTATTAAATTTTTTAAATACATACATGAGCCTATAATTTCTCTAACCATTAGATTTTTCCCGTTCGGTTTTCCCCATCAAACGATTTTTGCCACATTTGATTCTAAGACACACCTGATTTTTAGTAGCACTAAAATTGAAAAAAGGGCTTATACTCGAAAAAAAGTAGCAAGCTATATTTCAAAAACCCTTTAAGAAAAGAGAACCATTTACACGTAATTTAATGAACTTCTAAATATTCCACTGATTAAATAACTTTATGCTTTTAATGTCAGAAATCTCTGCTTGTATATTAATTACCAGCAAGGTGGGTAATGTAATAAATGAACCGTGATAGCGATCTGATTAATTTTAAGGCAAACAGTATTACCACACTGATACCAAAACTGTCGACAAGTTCATACATAACAGCTTGATATAGCATCGAAATACAGTTATGCATATTTATAAAGCCTAACATGCCTTTCCTTCAGGCCAATATTTAGAACACTAGTGGAACAGGAATAGAGATAAACATCATTTAAGGAATACATATATTCAGACTCTGTGCGTGTGTTAAGACTAGTGAGTAGTTTTCTAGATGAAATAATTATCAATTGATTAATAATACATATTTGTCAATGATTTGATGAGTTTAAAAAATATCACTGCGATGATAACAATTTTTAATAAAAATATCTCACTTAACTTCTAGAAGGAGTAATTATAAATATTAATTTATTTTCCTCTCTATTCAGTCTGTGGCTACTTAAAAAAATACAATCTATCTTAGACGAAAATCACATTTTGAAATTGTTCTAATAATTACTCTTTTCAATAGCAAAAATCTCGATACATACTCTAGTGCTCATGATTAAGGGTGTTGGAAAGCTAAAATCCTATTTTTTTGACAATTTGAGATTTTTACATTTTCAAACTGTACAGATTTTAACCTTTCTAAAAATGCCTTACTTTAACCTCTAGGGTATTTAGAAGCCCTTAAAACGTATTTTTAAATAATCATTGAATTTGGGCAACGCCCATTTTAATGGCGAAAATTGTAAACAAATTACTTTGTTTTTGCTTAAAAGTGTAACGACTAATATAAACCGAAACATGTATCTTTTATTTTAAATTGAACCTTTTATTTTTTTATTTCCTAGTCGATTAGAAGTCTCACTGTATACATTAAAATCAATTTATCTCAAAATGTAAATTTTAATGTGCGATGTACCTTTTATGAGAAACTACTGTTCACAGGTATATAAATTTTTTATGAATTATTTGTAATTATGTCTAATATATACTAAAATGAGCTTTTTGTAAAAAACTCAAAAATTTAATTTTGATAAATTTTTTAAGTAAAAAATGGGTCAAATTTCGCAATGTTTGATAAAATATTTCATAATTTCTTAAAAAAATTCAAAATTAGCTAAAAGCTCATTTTAGTATAATAAGAGAGATGTACTTTAATAGTATGAAAAATTTCACGCATGTACATAAAACATATTTTGAGAAAAGGTACATCGAAAACAGCCAATTTAACATTGTCAGTATAGAGAAAGAGAGAGGTTTCCAACTCCCCTTAACAAAGTCTTCATCTTTACTCGAATTTCTTGAAAAAATGCAGAAAGAGAGGTAAAATTAATGGTTCACCCTTCTAAGTAGCTTTCATGATGTTTTTATTGCGACATTTGGTTAAACTGAAATGGGTTACCTCCAAAATTTGGATAATGAAAGGAAGAATGAATCATCGGGATATACGAGACAGGGATGTCTAAAATGCAAATCGCTATTCATTTCAACGTAGTATTTAGCTTGGTATGAAACTTACCGAGATGAATTAAGGTGATAAAATTAGTTGTGAGTAGCCCTGAACAATAGCACCCAAAAGCAACGATGGTCAGTGAAGATCGATATTCATCCATTACAGAGAGTTATAACAGCAATTCAACAGCTTTTCAGTTTGAAATTCATATTGCCATAGAAGGTAAAGTTTCAAGCGTAGCTGTTTTAAGAAGGTTATATGAAAGAAATCTTCTTGCAAGATCTTCTGTTTCAGTCGCATTCATTTTTGTGTGTGTGAGCCTAAAAGAGCCAATTTAGCAAGGCGGAAAAAACATCGTAACAGGTGGAGGTATCTTGGAAAGCCATTCTATCCACTGATAAATAAAGGACCAACCTTATTACTTATTCTAGGTTTACTTTCCTCTGGAGGGAACCATGGACTCGCTACGTGCTTTTCAACATTTGAGAGAGTCCAGCATGACAGCGTTATTTTTATAATCTAGTTAGAGATCATATTAGAAGAGTACAAAGCTCTCCATGTGTTTGAAAATGTTTCTATGAGTTTCTGAGATATAAAGATGAAAATTTGGAACCATGTGTTCCTTTTTGAGGTGCATAGTTAGCCCTGATTTCATTGTTATGGATGGAAATGCACACCGAATCCTTGAAGGACTCATGTAGCCGAAGAATTTCTGGGAAATGAGTAGAACATATCTTTAATGTTCTTGGAGAGACAATTGCCACTGGCTTTCCATTTCCAGAACCATAAAAAAATCCAAAACTTCGTTACAGGAGAAATGGGACAGAATGCCATGGATTGTCATAAATTGTCACGTATCAGTATAAATTTATGTTGTAAAGGCTTATAAATATAAAAGGGAACCTACTCAATATTAACTCATTATTCGTTCCATTTTGTAACTTTTCTTTTAGACTTTCCTGGGACAATTAAACATGGGAACCATAAATAATGTATGGTTTTTTTAATTATATCAACCTGCGTACATGTCTCATTTAGTTAATATTTCCCTAATATTGTACTCTATTATAATCTTCACAATTATCTGTATTGAAAATTTTATTCATATCTCTTATAAATGGAATGGTTTATAAAAATTACATTAAAGATGTTTAAACTTTTTGTGTTTTTTCTAGGTTTTGAAATAATGTAGAGAATGTGTGTGTAAAAAAAGCATACGATGTATTGTAAAAAACCCACATTTAAAGATTAAGTGAACAGAGTGAAAGATGCCCAGAAAAGAAAAGTACTTATTCAAACATATTAAAAATAGCCCAAAAATCATAAATACAAAAATGATAAAAGAAGTATCAGAAAACCCAAAGAAAAAGGAATTTGGAGGTGAAATGTGTTGTAAAAATGGTTTACTTATTAGGATTGCAATGATTTTCTCTTAATGTTGATTTATATCAAGAATAAGATAATCTAATAGAGGTTCGGAGTATCTGAGCTTATTCGAGGAATGAACATTTTGGAAAGAGTCTCATGAAGGATTCTTGATATGTTAAGAAAGATAGAGAAAAATTAAAAGGGAGAAAAAAGCCTATGGAGAGTGTTCATAGAAAAGAATGGGACTTCTTTGAGCCCTGTTACACACATTCTTTGAGATATTCAAATCGAATGATCATAGTGTTATTTTGAACAAAGCACAGTTATTCCGATTCTAAGTACTGGTTAACTATATAGTACTGGCAGTTTTTAAGTAGGATATTCAGATTTTATAGTTTTTGTGTTAGAATATACTTAGGAATATATTAGAAACAGGTTTGGTTTGTTTGAAGGGAATATTTCCCAATCAGCGGTGAGTTAAATTTACATTCCTCTTTTGTAATATCATAATTCCTTTCTTTTATAACTCTCGGGTTGCTTTAGAGTCTAACATTAATCAAAATAAAATAAAATAAACTTTTTATTTTCTTGAATAGTATTAATATTTCTGTAAAAGGAATAAAATTTATAGGTAATAGCTATTTTTGTTTACTAAGACATTTTGAAATAATTTAAGAATAGACAGTACCCTTTTTCAAAAATTTTTTTGGAGAAATTAACAGTAAGAAAAAAAACAAGTAATATAAAACTTTTTTAAGTCAATTCCTACTTAAATCAACAATGAAAATTTTTATTTTAGCTACTTTTTATTAAATAGTTACAAGTAATATAAATATGTATATACATATGACAGAATCACAACATTAAGTGGTAATTAATTTTTATTAATTATCATTTAAGTATCGTTTTGTCATCCAGAACAATCGTGTCTGTAAAATTTCAGTTCAACTGAATGCTTTAACACGTGAGAAAAAAACCTTTTCAAGTTTTGACACAAGTCACCAAAAGAGTCGCTAAGCCGCCAAAAATGATGCCAACGTGGTTGTATTTGTAATTCTTTAAATAATTAGTTTTAATCAATTAATTTTTATTAATTATTATTATATTATTGTATTGTCATCCAAAATAATCATGTTTTTAAAATTTCAGCTTAATTGAGCTCTTTAAAATGTATTTTATTAACGATTGAAAATTCCACGAAGATAAATAAATACATAAATAAACACATAAACAAACAAATAAATAAATAAATATATAAAGACTGTGAGCTAATAGTAGGAATTGAATAAATAATGTTTTATATTTAGATTATATTATTAAGATGATTTGGGAAGTAAAAAGTCAGTTTGACCAGCCATTATCTTACAATTTTAAAAAATTAGGAATTTTTGAAGGTTTTTCAAATTTTTATAAAATACTCATTTTTTAAAATATTTTAGTCATTTTAAGTGATTTATATTTCTTGGACTATTTTGAACAAAATTTATTATGTATTTGAACATTTGCTTCCCTGTTGATTTTTAATAGTTGTTTTTCTACTTAAACCTTGAAAAAAAACACGAAATTTTTTAAAATATTAACTTGAGTATTTTTTTAAAAAAATAACTATAGATCTCAGACCCAATTACAACCTAACTTTTATAGAACGTACGTTTGGAAGTATATCCGAAAAATTTCAACATTCTATCTTGAGCAAAAAATAAGCCTTAGGGATTAGAAAATATTTATATCTTCAAAATTAAAAACTGAGAAAAATGCATTTAAAGTTTGTAAAAGCATAAAACAAAAACTTATAATGCCCTTAAAGCTCTAATATTTTTTGAATATATTATTTCCCCCAATTTATTTTCTAAATCAAAGCACTATTTTAATTAAATATGACGGAGAGCATTTTTTTTAATTCAAAAATATTTTTGCATAATAATGATAGCTTTTGTTATGACGACAGGTTATTCAGCCTAAGCTTAAACTAATATTTTCACAAAAGTTTTGAAACTTAAGCATTTATGTATACAATAATAATGCTACTAACTTAAGCTAAAATTTGCCAGGTTTGTACATAAAATTTAATTTTTTTCGGTTCTAAATTGGGGCAGTTTAGCAAGTTTGAATATTTGTTGCGCAACTTTAAAATGCTATAGTATAGTACTACAGTATGTTTACTATAATGGAGTTTGGTACATGATTGAAGTATTCAGTTTTATCTGCAATACTTGTATTCAGAGTACTTGCATTTGCGTGTATGAGGAATTCTAATTGCCGTGTATCAACTGTGGGAGTATTTTGATTTATCTCATTTTCAGTAATATTCCCACTCAACAGAAAAATAGCTCCGGGATCAATTTCAAGACCATGTACAATCGAATACCATGGGCACATTTTATTTGTGATATTATTAGCATGTTATAGGCGTTTCGATTCCTTAACCATTTAGTCATATTTTCAGTAAGGTTTTCTTTTTTAGTAAAAATGAAATAGTTAATAATTAGAATTTTCATTATTTAAATGAAATATACAGGAATTATAGTTCATTAGAGTATAAAACTTAAGCAACAATGTAAATTTTAAGCAGATAGACATGAATTTGCAGAAAAGAGGTTATTGCAATCCGTACAATGAACATGCAATTCAATAGAGAGCTGATGCGTATTCAAATGTCAGGAACAAAACATCACAGGCGGCGTGAGTGTATGCAAAATGCGAGTGGTTGGCAAACGCTGCTCAAGACTACAATAAAAAGAAAAACGGAGGAAAAACTAGAAGAAATCACATGTGGAAGAATGTTCGGAAAGCTAAAGGAGGGGTGTATTTTGACCAGTGTAGCTGAAGATTTCGGAATCAATAAAAGTGTCATTTCGCGGAAAGCTTTCCATACCATAGGTACAATTGATAGAAAGGTTGGATAGGAAAAAAACTGCAGAGGATGACCGATATATCGTCTTACAGGTGAAAAGGGTTTGATACCAGCCAGCAAGCGCCATTACTCAGTAACTATGTACAGCAACAGGGCGAAAAGTGCCGTGGCTTACTGTAGACCAGGGATGGCGAACCATTGGCACGCGTGCCATTGATGGCACGCGGCACAATATTTTGGGCACGCCACCGATCAAAACCATCAACTACGATTGATTCTTCAAAGAATTTTCAGTGAGATTTTCTCAGTTCAAAGAATGTACAGAAACGTTCGAGTTTATTATGTACCCTGATGTGGCTTCATTTGATAAACTAAACTTGCCCTAATTCGAATGGTTGGAAATTGAAGAATTTGAAATGCAACTTAGTGATTTCTAGTCTAGTTCAATATGGATTCAAAAATTTATTGAAACAATGAAAAAACTAGAATTGATTGAAACTGAATGATATTAACAAGAAATATATGATATGAGTAAAAACGCCAGTAACGAAATTTTGGAAACATTATATTCGATTCCAAACACGTTTAACTGTTTGAAGAAGAACGGTTTGCTATTTTAACCCTATTTTCATCGACCAATGTCTATGGGTCATTATTTTCAGATATTAATAACATTAAAGACTTGCATAGAAACCATTTGGCAGATTACTCCAATTCAGCATGCATTCTGCTAAAAGAGTAACATCTTACCCAATCTTAATATAATTTATTTGTCATCTAATTTGCAACAGTAGAAATCACACTAATGTTACTTTATATAATTTGAATTCACGTTTAACTAAAACATTTACTACTATAAAGTACAAAATGTATTTTTCTGTAGTAAATAAAGAGTTTTGTGTTTTGTTAGTATTTTTAGTTTTATTATTTTCCGAAAAATCACAAGTTAAAATTATTTCATGGCACGTCTATACCTCATTAAGCATTTTTTTAGAAAAAATGGCACGTTGATCTATAAAGATTCGCCACCCCTGCTGTAGACAGACGCCTTCACAAAGAAGGACTATTCGCCCTTCGTCCTGAACGCAACATTCCTTTAAAAGTTGGCCATCGGCGACACCATTAAGAGTGGTGTACAGAACACAAAAACTGGACATCTCATCAATGGATTCGTGATCTCTTTACGGATGAGAGTCGTTTCAATGCCACAAGGGATTATATTCATCAGCTGATTTGGAGAAAGGTCGGGACACGATTTCATCACAATAACATCACGGAAATAGACCGTTATGGTGGTCCTGGAGATGTCATCTGGAGAGGCATAATGCTCAACGCGCGGACTGAGCTCCACGTTTAACGTGCAAAGGTTCTGTAATCAGAGATCGCTATTATAAGGAGGTGATTTTTCCCCATGTGCATCTATTCTGAAGTGCTAAAGAACCAGACTTCATTTTTATAGATGACAATGCTCGGACTCACTTGTCTGGGGATGTTCAGCTGGGACTGGAAAAAAAAGTGACGATATCACTCAAATAGATTGGTAAGCGTTTCCCCCTAAAATCCTACAGAACATGTGTGATATGCTTCAGGAAGGTGTTTTGCGGCATGATTACATCCTCCGGGGAACACCCAACAACTGAATCGGGAGCTGATTGAGGAGGATTACCTCAAGAAATGTTGGACAATCTGGTGCTGAGTATGGAGAGATGGTGCGAAGCAACCATTGCATCAGGGGAAGGGCATATCCCATACTAAGGAAAATCTGGTTGTTGTTCTTCCTCTTAGACAGATAATAATGTGTAACGATACTATGAGTTCAATAAAGCTTTCTTTTGTTTGATTCCATACTGTATGCATTGTATTCATTTTAGGACAACTATGCTTTCGTCACCATTTAAATACAAAATGCTGCCTCTCATACCTGATTTTCATGTCTGTCAGATGATTTTTCATAGTTATGGTAAAAAACACCAAATCCTGTTGCTTAAGTTTTGCACACCAGTGTGTTTAATAGATTTATTACCTTGTTTATGTGACAACCCTTACATGAAATTACCCATAAAATCTTGAAACAGTATTTAGAATATGTACATTTTAAATTGCTAATATGTTTAAATGATTATAATCACAATAATTAGGTATCAAATATTACTTAACGGTAGTTATTTCCTCAGTACACTAGCCCACCAAATACATAAAAGGAAGAGGAAAAAAAACCTTAGAAAAATAAATCCTTATTCGAAGAGTTTCCAGCATATGGAACATGGAACAATGACGAGGAAACTATTTGACAGAATGCTTTTATGTTTGATTTTGCGAGCTAACTGATAAAACAAAATCTTTCCTTTAAAAATATACTACCATTTTTAAAACGAAAATCCACCAAATCATACACAGTTTATCCTTTTAACTATCTTTCACACTCTTTTAATCAAACAAAAAGATTAGTCATCTTTAATAAGAACAAATAATTATTGCCTAAAATAACTAAAACTTGCATATTTATAGGTAATATAATTTACATCTCATTCATTTTTAAGAACATTTGCTTTTTATCGTGCATTGTTTATTTAACATATAGCATCTTCAATATACGGCTAAATAAGAATTCTCTGCCTGAATTTTTTTTATCTTTAAGTACCCAGAACACTTTCTCTTAAATTATCAATTGCTTGAAAAGGAATATTTGAAGCTTACTTCAATAAACATTACTTCAGTATTTTGTGGCTTACGAAAGGTTCTGTTAAGGAAAAAAATCACCCGGTATATTTACCTAAAATAACGCATTTATACCAACACACACACACACACTTTTCGGTATATATAATCCTTAAAACTGTCTAATTAGTTTAATGGTACTTTATTTTTGTGAATGTTCTCCTGAAATATGTACATAAATGTGTGACCTCGGTCATTAATATCCTGAAACGTCAGAAAGATACACGTGTTGTGGTATTGATTTTTCACTTAACTCAATGGCTTAAGACACGTAAATATTTGTAGCGCGGAAAAGAAATAAGATTTAGAGTGTTTGTTTATTGTAAATAAAACGGAAAATTTCTACTTATGAGTGTAAAAACAGTAAATTAACCATTTAACTGTCATGCCCGAGATTGTCTCTGGCATGAGAGTTTGGAGGGTTTGTCTTATGCCTTTGGGTTAGTTGATAATGAAGGAAATGTACTCTGTTACAAAGATTTTTTGATAGTAAAAAATTGAACTAAAATGTCTTGGGGACGACGTGAATTTTTTTCCGACCACATTCTGGTATGAGATGAAAACATTACACTCATTACGTAAGTTAAAAGGCTATTCATTGTAACTATAGCTCGTAGAACTTTTTGCAATTTAAAAGTTAATTGTTATCTCATTAATTGATTGAAATCCGCGTAATTTTGCTCGACTCTTTTTTTATAAGTTTATAGAAAACATTTTTGCATTGAAGGTACTTTTTTGTTATGAGTTGCTCACATATCTTGTTTTTAAAGGTAATTTATCCATTTTAGAAGAGTACTGGTACCAGAATTCTGGATGGTAACGTATCGAACTTCAATTCTAAACTTATAAATGAATTTTTTCTTGAAATTAATAATATACAGTGGGCCACAAAAGTGTTCGTACACTTGCAGTTTCTTATAAAATTTAATGTTTTCGACTAATAAAAATTAATATACTGTAATTGTAATTTTTTTTATGATATTTGCAACTTGTTCTTAATAGAATGACATAATTAATTTTTTAAAAATAGTATAACTATTTTTTTAAAAAATTAATTATCCAAAAAAAATTACGCCACAAAAGTCTTCGTATACTTAACAAAAATCTCAACTTAGCTTTAAATATTGTATTTCTTTCTTAATTTAGTACTTAGTAGGATATCTCTTAGTGTCCACAACAACTTTTAAGTGTCTTGGTATAGATTTAATCAGTTTTTCTTCCACCATTCTTCTGTAATTATTGTCTTTATTTCACATTATGCGTTTATATACCATGTTTTCTTTTTTTACATGAAAACCTCACCAAATATGTTCTACTGGGCTAAACAAAGTGATTAAGGAGGTGTTTTCATAATTTGGGGACAGTTATAGAGACACCAGCGGCGTACATTCAGAGCACTGCGCTTGGCGTCATTATCTTTCTAAAAAATGAAGTCGTTTCCAATATCTAAATTTTGGGCGGATAATTTAAAATTTCTCTTTAAAATATTTAAATAGAGCTCATGATTCACAATATCAACAAAAAATAATAAATTACCTAATTCTGTGGCCGATTTACACCTTCACGCAAGTACACTTCTACTTCCGTGTTTTATTGATCCAACTAGATTCTTGGGATTAAGTTTCAGAAAAACCAAAATTGACATCAAATTGATTGAGATGGCAGATAAATCAACATTTTTGGTTCTGATGGGCCTATAATAGCTTGTAAATGAAAAAATAAGGAGTTTAATCCAAGGAATTTATGTGGAACAAGAACTCCTTCACTTCCATACTCAAGTATGGAAGTGAAGGTGTTCTGGCGTGGGGGGTGTAAATTGGCCTCAGAATTAGGTAATTTGATATTTTTTCATGGTATTATGAATCATGAGCTCTTTTTAATTATTTTAAAGAGAAACTTTAAATTATCCGCCCGAAATTTGGATATTGGTGACTACTTAATTTTTTAACAGGGTAATGACGCCAAGTGCACTGCTCGCATTGTACGCTACAGGTATCTCTATAACTGTCCCCAAATTATGAAAACACCTCCTCAAACACTTTATTTAGCCCAGTAGAACATATTTGGAGAGATTTTGATGCAAAAAAAGAAAATGTGACAAATAAACACAAAATGTGAAGTAAAAATAATAATCACAGAAGAATGGAGGAAAATCGATGCAGAAATTACAAAAAAAACTGATTAAATCTATACCAAGACTTTTAAAAGTTGTTGTGGACACTAAAAGATATTTTACTAAGTACTAAATTAAGAAAGAAATGCAATATTTAAAGCTGAGTTGATATTTTTTTTGTTAAGAGTACCAAGACTTTTGTGGCGTAATTTTTTAGTAGCTTTTTGTTAATTAATTTTTTAAAAAGATAGTTATATTATTTTTAGAAAACTAATTATGTTATACCATTAAGAACAAATTGCAGATATCATAAAAGAATTAGAATTGCAATCTATTAATTTTTATTAGTCGAAAACATTAAGTTTTATAATAAATTGTAAGTGTATGAACACTTTTGTGGCCCACTGTATATATACATATATACTCCTGTTTGTGAAAATTGCAACACCACGAAGGACCTACGCAAGTGAGCTGAAATTTTCAGGAAATGTAAAGTAGGGCATGATATGCAAATGTTTAGAATTGCAGACCGGTAGCGCATGCGTATGCTGAGCAGCGCCCTCTGAAGGGTAGATCAAACCGAATATAAATAGACAGCTGTAGCGAGGCGTGTATTATTATCGGTGGTTATATGCTAGTGTGAACGTTAACTGAATCTTTACTATGTCTCGTCGATGAAAGAGAGTGAAATTTGAGCAAATTTCGGTGTTTGAACGGGGCAGAATCATCGGCCTTCGTGAAGCTGGATTGTCTTATCGTGCAGTAGCCGCTTGTGTGCAGCGTAACAGCAGCACAATCATGCGTGTTTCGAAGCAGTGGACGGACGAGGGTCGGACAGCTCGGAAATCCGTGAGTGGACCCCGAAATGTGACGTCAGCTCGCGAAGACAGACGCCTGGTGCGAATGGCTCAGACGGACCGCACAGCTTTTTCTAGACAACTGGCAGCACAGTGGTCAACAGCTACACGTGTTTCATTGTGTGCTTCATCAATTCGGAGACGTCTGCTGCAGCGTGGGCTGCGTGCAAGGATTCCTTTATACAGGATTCCTCTCACGCAAAACCATCGCCGCCTGCGACTACACTGGGCCAATGTGCATAGGAGCTGGCGTGCTGATTGGCAGCAGGTCGTCTTTTCTGACAAATCCCGCTTCAATTTGTGGCACCATGATGGCCGAATTCGTGTCAGGCTCTATGCCGGTGAACGTCCGGAGTGCATTATCGAACGCCACAGTGGACGAACACCCGGAGTTATGGTCTGGGGTGCCATAGCATATCATGGATGATCACAATTGCTACGAATTGTGGGAAATTTGAACAGTACTCGATACATAAACGAAGTTTTACAGCCCTAAGATATTCCTTTCCTGCAAGGATTGCCAGGGGCTGTATTCCAGCAGGATAATGCACGTCCACATGTCGCCAAGACTGTCAAATCCTAATTTGATTCGCAGCAGGTACAGCTTCTTCCTTGGCCTGCGTATTCGCCGGATATGTCACCGATTGAACATGAGTGGGATAACGTTGGGCGGCGTATCGCTCGTGATCTTCGTCCTGTTGCTTCGACAGACGAACTTTGGTTGCGCATACAAACAATATGGAATACTCTTCCGCAGACAGATATTAAAAATTTGTTTAACTCCATGCCGCGTCGTGTAGCTGCTCTTATTGCGGCGCGTGGTGGCCACACAAAATACTAATTTCTGTCTCTTTTAATTGTTTGTTTGGTTTGAAAATGTAATCATTTATTTGTACCATTACCACTCAATTGTGTATTAAATTTCATTCAACTATGATGCTTCCTTCATGGTGTTGCAATTTTCACAAACAGGAGTTTATGTTAACCTCTTTGAGCTAATCAAAATACTCTTAGCATAGAATGGTAAAACAATCACTTATTCATGCAATTAATATATCAAATTTGACGATTTATAATAACATTTTCATTTCTTTATTTTATGAATTTTAGTATTTTATCGAATATATGTATGTCAGTCAGTAAGAAGAAACTATTTACCCAAAACGTTAACACAATGCTTATTATGCAAAAAAAGCAAATATAATTGCTTTTTTAACATACTGACGTAGCAAACGATTTAATGTTGTCAAATACACTAAATAAAAGATTCATTTTTGAACAAGAGAATAAAATCAAATTGTTTCAAAGTTCAATAAACGAAGAAGTTCTGTAAAATATTATTGGAAATGAGTACTGTAAATTTGATTTCAGAAATAAAATTGTCAGAATCATTTTGGTATATAAACTGTGTGTTTCTTAATTTCCTAAATTAGAGTAAATAAAGTTTACTTATACCTACGTAAATAACAGCGAAATTATGGTTAATATTTGAACATAACTTTTAAATCACTCTTATTATTTTGGATTGTAAAAAAATTAGTAAAAACTCTTTGTGATATATGGCAGAATATATTATTATAAATTTTAATTAGAAATTAATTTTTTTTATTTCTAATGGGCTGCAATTGGTGTTTTACCATTGATTTACCGTTGGTGATTTACCATAATTTTGACGCCCAGTTTCCACCCTAGGGGGAAGCATCTGAATTCTGATGAGGACAACCTGTACAAGGATTTAATTTTGACGGGAATATCCAAGCCGAACAGGCATTCTAGGGATTTTTTACTTGCCGTACTATCATACGACATGGCTGCTGTCGAATTTTTGCATCATGAAAAACTACCGACCCGCAACTTTAGGTGCAGAAGGTCAGCGACAAACCAACCACGTCACTCAGTCAGCAGTTAGAAATTTATAATAAAAGTAAAAAAAAAAGTATATTTTTTTAAATCTAAAGATTGAGAGCTGAGTGTTTTAAATCTGGCTTAAAAGAATTCATATACTATTGTAACAAGGTTATTTTACTATAAAGCAGCTTACTCAATTGTTGACGCCTGCGTAATGATGACTGCGAGTATGACGTATGCGTGAAGATGCCTGCGTGCGCACCTGCCAACCGGACTATATATGGTCGGAGAAGCTGAAAGATTGAGTATTTGCTGACGTGGGTAATAACTTGTTTACATCGAAACCCACAATAACTTCTGTTACCTTTTTGGTTTTATTAAAATTTTAGTCGGAAAGACTTGGTCCGTCATATTATTAAAACTCGTGACACTCACGAACATTTTTTGGTCCTGTCGGCCCGTGAGTCACGAACTAAAGCGCGATGGATATTTTAAAATTAAACAAAGCTAAAACTTCCTTAAAAGGAAGTATTACTAGAATTGCAACCTTCATGGACAACGCGTCCGAACATGTTGACATCACCGAGCTGGAGGTCAAACTCAAGAAAATTGACCAACTCAGAGGAAAATTGAAGAATTGAAGGAGCTACTTTTTGGATTAGAAACCGCAAAACCAACAGAAGAAGCGGAATTCGAAGAAGATTTATACAAATGTGAAACGCGTCTGGACGATTTGGAGGTAAGAGTTAAAAAATTGATTAACTCAATTAATGTATCATTGTCTGTGACTGCAGTTGAAAAAAACAAATACGAAAATGGAACTTTTGCTCAAACAAAAATTCCACCTATAATACTTCCCACCTTTTCGGGAAAATATGAACAATTTAGTAACTTTAAATCCCAATTTGACGATTTAATTACAACTAACGAACAACTGACTCAGTCACAGAAATTGTATTATTTGAATTCCTGTCTATCAAATGAAGTTAAAGAATTTGCCTCCACTTTCGATACATTTTCTTCATTGTATGAAGCACTCGAATCCCGATATGATAACAAAAGATTGATTGTCGATATTCATGTGCAACAAATATTAAATTTTAAGAAGATAGAACGTGAGAATCCGAAAGAAATTCGTGAAATGATTGATTGCATTAAAAAAAAACTTACGGGCTCTAAAATTACTAAACTATGAGCAAAATAATTTATTTAATGTATTTTTATTAAATATTATGCTAAAGAAATTGGATAATGAATCACGAAAAAATTTCGAACTGAGTTTAAAAGCAAAAGATGTTCCCACATTTGATGAATTTATTGCATTTTTAGAACAACGCGAAACCATTCTTTTATCCGTAGATAAAAATTGTATTGTCGAAACAAAAACGATATTAAGAAAATCTAACTTATCCTTTAAGACAAAAACCAACCCTTTAATGAATCGATCTGTTGAAAACAAGAGTTGCATAGTTTGTAAGGATAAAACTTTACATCCGATATTTCGATGCAAAAGGTTTCTAGAATTGAACCCCGAAAAACGATTAGATTTAGTCCGTCTGCATAAGTTATGTGAACTGTGTTTGCGAAAAAACCACAAAAGGATGCAATGTACTTCGACGTATGTGTGCCCATGTGGCAAAAAACATTCTCGCTCCTCTGTACTGCGGCAATAGATGACCGAAAAAATGGGTTATTCCCTCTGCCGAACTTCCAGTACTAACTAACCCGGAGGACCGGGAATCGAATGTGGTGGATTCTTCCACACAGAACACAGTTTTGAGTAGCACTGCTTCTCAACATAGAAAGAACGTGTTAATATCGACTGGTAGCGTTTTCTTACGAAATAATGAAGGCCGAGAACTAAAATGTCCCGTCATTTTTGACTCAGCGTCTAACATTAATATTATATCCAGAAAAATGTGTGATTTTCTTGGTATTGCAATAGAAAAGATAAATTCCTCAGTTTCAGGACTCAATTCATTAAAACAAAACTTAAAGGGAAAAACTAATACTTTAATTTCTAATAAAAGTGGTACTTTTAGAGAAAACGTAGAATTTTTGTGACTGAAAAAATTACCGGGTTGACACCAAGTGTTACGTTAGATGTTTCGGAAATAAAAATTCCTGAATTTTTAGAATTATCAGATCCCTATTTTTACGAAGCTAAGGAAATTCACGCTTTACTGAATGCGGATATTTTCTTTAGAATAATTAAAGATAACGTATATAAAGTAAATAAAGAATTGTTGTTTAGGGAAACTGAATTTGGATGGATTGCTGGAGGACGACTCCAGGGAACCAATACTAATAACTTCTCATGTTACTTTCTTAAAGATAATGATTCGGTTGATGATACATTAAAGCTGTTTTTGAGCTCGAATCCCTTGGCATAAAAGATGACCCTTGCTATCGGAAAGATGACCAAGCTATGAATATTTTTAAGGAAACTGTACAATATAATAATAATCGGTATGTGGTTGAATTACCTTTTCGTAAACATTGGAACGAATTGTCGAATAACATTTCTGTGGCAAAGCAACGTTTCCAGAGTTTATGGGGAAGGTTACGAAGAGATAAAACCCTTTACACTCAATACAAAGAAACGATTCAAGATTATTTGAATCAAGGAATCATAGAAAAGGTCAATGATACTGAAATTAATGTACACAAACCAATGTATTACTTACCACACCAAGCGATAAAAAGGAGGGTCGTGTTACTACTTCTACTCGTATTGTTTTTGATGCAGCTTCACACCAAGCTAACGAACTATCACTGAACGATTGCTTGTGGCCTGGACCTAATTTGAATCCTAATCTTTTAGATGTTTTAATTAATTTCAGGCTAAATCGAGTTGCAATATCATCGGATATTCGTCAGGCTTTTCTTCAAATTTGCTTGGCGGATAAACATAAAGATTTTGTACGGTTTTTATGGACAGATAGTAATCCACGTATTGGGGAAAAGCTCACTTTGCAAGTTTATAGATTTAACAGGGTGATATTTGGAGTTAATTCTAGTCCCTTTCTACTAGCAGCAACAATCAAATATCACATTGA
The DNA here is from genome assembly GCA_019973935.1 of Trichonephila clavipes. Lineage (NCBI taxonomy): Eukaryota > Metazoa > Arthropoda > Arachnida > Araneae > Nephilidae > Trichonephila > Trichonephila clavipes. The sequence continues at coordinate 39,252 of BMAU01003632.1, read as the reverse complement.
GAAATATAACGAAATTCATCCCATAACTGTACAACATTTATATTCTTTCATGTATGTGGATGATTGGATTACGGGACAGGATACTCGAGAGGAAGCTCTTTTCATGTCTCGCCACGCTAAGAATATTATGAAAGAAGCAGGGATGGAGATGCGAAAATGGATCAGCAATGATACCGTTTTAATGGCTCAGTGGGCGGCTGAAGGTTTCGACACACATCCTATGGATGCATCCATCAGGTTAGGAACAAACAAAACAAAAGTGTTAGGCATGGCTTGGCAAACTCTAGATGACTGTCTGACGTTGGATACTAAAGGTTTGCTGGAATTCGTTTCGATAAACGAAAATACTAAAAGTTTTATGTTACAAACAATAGGGAAGATATTTGATCCCCTGGGATTGCTCTCACCCTTTACTATAAGAATAAAATGTCTCATACAAGAACTTTGGATAAAAAAAATAACTTGGGATGAAATTTTACCCCCAAAGTTAAAGGAAAAGTGGTTAATTTGGTGTAAAGAACTGCCCCTATTAGATAATCTTAGAATTCCAAGGTTAGTTCTTGATTCAACGAATGATGAGGTAAGTGACCTCATTAAAATTCACATATTCTGCAATGCCTCTAAACTCGCTTATGGTGCAGTAGCTTACGTGAAAGTAAGAAAACAAAATGAAGTGCTCGTAAATCTCATCACTTCAAAAACGAGGGTGGCACCCCTGAAAGCAGTTACTTTGCCTCGACTTGAGCTCCTGGGAGCTTTAGTAGCAGCTCGATTGAGTTCAAGGGTTCAAGAAATCGTCCGCAAGAAAAAGGAGTGCAAAGTGTTCCACTGGACAGACTCCAAAATAGTCCTATTCTGGATTAAAGGCTCTTCTAAAAGATGGAAACAATTCGTGGCTAACAGAGTGCAGGAGATCTCCGAGCTAACTGATCCTGATTCTTGGTTTCATTGCTCAGGACAAGACAATCCCTCAGATTTCTTGTCTAGGGGACTTAGTGTTACACTTATTTCCAACAACAAATGGTGGACTGGTCCAGCCTTCCTAAGAACTGACGAACTCCCCAAAACTGTCTCTGAGTGCCCGGAACTGAATGAAGTAGATTATTTGCCTGAACTAAAATCAAAGGACTCTAAAGAACATACTGTATTGACTTTAAACTTTAATCAAACATTTTTTGATCATTTACTTTCTCGTAGTAATAAGTTTCTAACTATCGTTCGAGTGTTAAGTTTTCTTTACAGGTTTCTATTTAACATTAGAAATCCAACTAACAAGAAAACGGGACCTCTTACTTCAGATGAGATGAAAGAAGCAGAAATTTATTTAATGAAACAAGTACAGCTTAGCTCATTCTATAAGGAAATTAGAGCTATGCAAAATGGTGATGACTTTTGTAATAAAAAGTAAGATTTTAAATTTATCCCCATTTTTAGATGATAAGGGAATCATTAGAGTAGGTGGAAGACTGAAACACTCTCGACTTCCTTATTCGAGTAAACATCCTATATTGCTTCCTGCGAAAAGTAAACTAACTATAATTATTGTTAAATACTACCATGAGAAATATTTTCATCTTGGGCTCCAACATTTACTTTATCAGGTTAGACTTAAATATTGGCCAATTCACGGGCGAAATATTTGCAGAAAAGTTGTGCATAACTGTGTAATTTGCTTTAAATTCAATCCTAAAATTTGTTCTCAAAAAATGGGCGATTTGCCAAAAGAAAGAATAACTCCCGAAAAGGTCTTTAATTCAACTGGAATTGATTTGTGTGGACCCTTCTTTATCAAAAATAAATATCAGAGGAAAGGTCCTGAAATTAAAGTTTATGTTTGTATATTTATTTGCCTTGTAACAAAGGCCATTCACTTAGAGATAATCAGCGACTTAACTTCGCAAGCTTTAATTGCTGCATTGAAAAGATTTATTTCAAGAAGGGTAAGTGTCATAAAATATTTTCGGATAATGGTACTAACATGATAGGCGCTAATCGAGAAATAAAAGCTTTGTCTAAGTTAGTAAGAGATAGAGAAGAGTCTTTATTTGCGTTTTTCGCAGAAGAAGGCATTGAATGGTCATTTATTCCCCCTAGAAGCCCAAACTGGGGAGGTCTATGGGAGGCTAATATAAAATCTTTAAAATATCATTTTAAACGCGTTGCAGGAAACTCAAAATTTAGTTATGAAGAATTATTGACGTTAATAACGCAAATTGAAGCAATTTTGAACTCTCCACCTCTTACGCCACTTTCATCTGACGTAGATGATTTGGAGGTTTTAACCCCAGCTCACTTTTTAATCCGGAGACCGATCACAGCTATAGTGGAACCGTCTCTGTTGCAATGCGATTCAAATCGTTTAAATGTTTGGCAGAGAATAACTAAATCAGTTCAAACGATCTGGAAAAGGTGGAGCCTTTCATATTTAAATAGTCTGCAACAACGAAAGAAATAGATTGTTAATAAAGAAAATCTCAAATTGGGAGATATGGTTTTAATAAGAGAAGAAAATCTTCCTCCTTGTAAATGGTTATTGGGACGTGTTGTTAAAATATACATGGGGAAAGATAAGAAAGTTAGAGTTGTAGATATTAAAACTGGTAAAGGTATTTATAAAAGGTCTATCAATAGGTTGAGCATACTGCCTATTGAAAATTAAATGTGTATGGTTATTTATATTATTAAATTGGAATTTATTGTTAGAATTTTTGGTATTCTCGTGTATCAAATTATTTACTATGTATTATTATGTATTTTATTATTTGAGAACTTAAGCTAATTCTCTCTGCTGAAATTTGATATTCACTTAATATTTATTAGTATTAATTCATGTTTAAAATTTATTGAGTATTTTTTGTTAAGATACAAATTGTTAAGTTCTTGCATGTGGACATAGCAAGGCCGGGCGGGATGTTGACGCCTGCGTAATGATGACTGCGAGTATGACGTATGCGTGAAGATGCCTGCGTGCGCACCTGCCAACCGGACTATATATGGTCGGAGAAGCTGAAAGATTGAGTATTTGCTGACGTGGGTAATAACTTGTTTACATCGAAACCCACAATAACTTCTGTTACCTTTTTGGTTTTATTAAAATTTTAGTCGGAAAGACTTGGTCCGTCATATTATTAAAACTCGTGACACTCACGAACACAATAAATTAATGAAATGTAAAGAAAATGAAAAGAAAAATAATTGACTGGGAACTTTGTCTCGTGGCAGACAATTTTATTTCTTGTTGGATAATTTTGACCAAAGTCTAAATTAAAATTTTTGTTTTTAAAATATTTTTTTGATGTTAAAAATAGTTTTTTTTCTTTGCTGAGACGTTATTCTGTAAAATTCTTTATAAAAATCAAATTTTTTCATACAAGGCTAACGGTAAATCTTTGTTAGTTTCGTTAAAATTTATTCTTTTAACGAGTCAAATTTTATTTTTTAATGAGCTTTATATTTAATATTTTACAAGTTAAACAAAATTTTCTGAAGTAAAACAAAATTTTCTTTTAAGCGTTAATCTGAACTGATTATACTCATATTAAAGTACGTTAAGGTATCTGACTGCGTTCCGAAGCTGTACTTTGCCAAAGCTTATAAATGAATAGTTTTTTTTTATATTTAGTGTCACTTGAATTGGAATACACTTATAAAATTAAAAAAAAATCTACTATAAAAAATTATTTAAATGTAATTTTTGGGAAAAAATCTACATTAAAAACATTTTCCTTGTATGAAAAATGCATCTATAATAATAATCCTTTTTCCTATTTATGGTTTAGACTTCCCTACACTTCCTTACCTAGGGTACTTTAAATTCAAATTATTTTCAGGGTAACTATCAATTGAAATAATAAAAGGTGTCTTTTAAAAAAAATTATCTATTCTAATACATGAAACATGAATAAATCCACTTCTAAGTTATACACCCTACTCTTTTTTTTTACACGGTCTTTTTTTACACGATTCTGAAATAACACGGTTTATCAATATATTGTTTTATACGAGTTTTTTGGTCTAGCATGAAGTCGAGCAAATTATTTGGTCTAGAAAGAGTTTTTTCATTTTACATGGCTTTTTTAAAAGTTTGGAACATATTTCCAAATTACCATAGGACGCATGTATTTTTTTCCCACGGTTTTCAGAGGAATGTATCTATAAAGTGAAAAAAGAGTTAGGAGTATATTGAAAAAAATCCAGTTCAGGATCTGAATAGAAGTTTTAGCTATGTAGGTAAAACATTATTAATATGGAAGTATTTTCTACAAAAGAAGAATGTTTTGAAAATGTGTTATTCTTCCTACAGTTTTTGCTAAAAACATTGCATTCAAATAGTTTCTTATTGGGATGGACATGAATTCATATTAAAAAAAGGAATGAGTTGTTAACTTTACTACAAGTATAAAGGTCTAAAAATAAACTACTTAATAAAATTTAGATAAAGAAACGATATTATGCAAATAATAGTTTATTAAAACTAATAGTCCTCATACACTAACGGGGAAAAATCCCAAAAATTTATTGCAGAGAAATGAAATTTAGATAATGCAATTGTCTAAACATGTTAAATTGATTATATTTTCAAGATCACAGGTTAATTTAAGCTCAAGAAAATGCATTTCAAATGTGAAATACTGTTGCATATCAATGGTCGGTGTGACCTCTAGAATTTTGAATCCAAGCTTGCAAGCGTGTATGCATGGTGTCCTGCAGGAGTCAAAAGTTATTTTGCGGTATGGAGTTCCATGCTTGTTGTACTTGTGTCGTAAATGGGACGGTTAGCGCTGGCTGCATATGATGCTGGAGTTGTTATCCAGTAGTATTCCATAAGGCTCTATTGGGGACAAATGTGGGGATCTCGCAGGCCAAGGTAATATGTCAACACTCTAGAGCACATTGTTTAACATCATCGATGTGACGACGATCATTATCTTGTTGGAAAACTCCCCCTCGAATGCTGTTCATGAATGATAGTACTATAGGTTGAATTACCAGACTGACGTACAAATTTGCAGTCAGTGTTTTTGAGATGACCATGACTCCAGGTGCAGATCCAGTGTGTCTAGGCCGCAGACAGTTTTGTTGCAGGTGTCCCCCTGGACTCCTTCTGACCAACACGTGGTCCTCACTGGCATCAAAGCAGAACCTGCTTTCCTCAGAAAAGGCAACAGATCTCCACACCGTCCTCCAATGAGCTCTGGCTTGGCACCGCTGGCGTCGCAAACAGAGTGGCTTGGAGTCAATGGAATACACACACTCCGCGCGACGAATGCGGCGGTCTTCCCTCTCAGTAGTGCAACGTGTCCTCCCGGAACCCGGTCTTCTCGAGACAGTACCATCCCTTGACCACAGCTCCCAACAATCATCCACAGTGGATACATTCCGACTAAGTTTTTCTGCAACATCGCGGAAAGAAAATTCACCTTCTAGTAGCCTATTACACGACCTGATTAAAAATCGGCGAGCCGTTGATAATGGCTTCTTCGTCTTCTTAAAGGCATTCTTCTTGGTGTAAAGCATTCTTCTCTAGCAGTGGTTGATACTTTGAACATATTTTGTGGTATTTTCACATATCATCTATCACAGCGCATGTTGTATCTTTGACCAATACACATTTCAGATTGCCTCAATCTTGATTCTCTTCGTTTCTTGTACCTGTCACACTACATTTCTATGACCTTTCTGACCATGGGTTGCTTTCCAAATCTAAATTCTTGTGATGTTCTCTACCTTCCATAAAAGTTTGTCCCAATAATCTCGAAACACCCTGTATAATGATAATTATGACTTACTAAAAATTAAAAAAAAAAAGAACTGTTATGAATTTTCTCTTCGTGCCCTAGGGGAAGTATTTCTAATAAATTGTTTGATTTGAGAACCCCTTTCTGTAAAGGAACCCACGATTTACGCAAAATTGAGCTACTATTTAAGCGGAGAATCGCTACAAAATTTTAAAAAGGATAAATTAAATAAGATAATGTAGTATAGCACATCATTTGTAGCTGTAAAAAAGCTATAGTTTTACAATTTATGGCATGTATTCCGAACAAATAATGATGTGCCAGCAAAAAAATTTTAGTGCTAATACAATCTAGAGAAATATTTTCACGCATCTTATTTATATTCATTCATTTTATTTATGAGTAAAACACTAGGAAATGAAAAGTATAATTTCATATATTTTAAACACTAACTGTAAAAATACTATGTACTGTCATAATCATTTTAATAGGTCGTTTAAAGTGTAGAGGTGTTCTTTTTGCATTAGTTTCGAAATGTTTTCCCCACTTTTTTGTGGATAATGTTATTATTTCACGATTAATTATTCTCAATAATGGAATGGCTCTCAATTATTCAATTATTGTAATTTAGTGCACTAATTTTTATACAATTTGGCTTAAACGACCATGTTCTCAATTCGGTGGAGGCTTTTAAAGAGGCATCATCTGTAAAATATTTATTTTCCAATTGTATAAATTGCTGTACTAATTGGACACAGATTATTACCTTTCTAGATTCAATTCCATTTATTCTTTTTCTGCTTTATTTACATTGCATCTAATTCAATTTTTAAAACCTCACAAGTAAATTAGAATTTTTCTATTTAATATATATGTCTCAAAGAAATACTTTATCAAGGAAACTAATTAGAAAAATAAATTCTCCCCCCCCAGGAAAGACAAAATAATTAGCTTATCCCCTTTGACCTGAAAAGAAATGAAAAATAATTAAATATATCATTTGGGTATAATTAGTAGAATTTTCTAAAAACATTTTTAACAAAAGTGAATTCCGAATCCAAACTATTTTAATTTGAATTTTTCTTTGCTTTATTAATGGTATATTAACTTACGTGAAAAGAAGTGTGGTTAATTTAAGCTAGTGTCTAATTCCGTGATTCTATAACACTATGCTACGGCACTTTTGTGTGAGACGCTAAATTTTTTAAAAATTATTAACTATACTCAAAGAAAAAAACAAAACATTCTGGAAACAAATCATTCGGCCTTTTTATAGAAATAAACCATTCATAAAACTGTTATTGACCATTTGACAACACTAGAAAAGGTTATATATATTCATTACTTCACAAATTTAGATATAAAAAATTTAATAGGTATTGCATTTGTGATAACGGATACATCTGTATACGAATTAATTTTGAATGAACGAAAAACTGATTTTGCTTTATACTGATCGAGATTTAATTTTAAAACATTCGGAAGAGTTAATTAATTCATTTTGGATAAAATTTAGCGCCTATTATCCCATAATAACAAAAAAAAACCCTTTAAAAATATTGTTACAATTATCTGCATCCTTTGTGGGAATTCAAATGTTCAACATTATAACAAATATGAAAATGAAAAAAATATTGAGACTTTTAAGTGTAGCTAAAATGAAATGAGAGCAGCAATATCATTTTTAAGTTCACATATAAAAATTTTTAAAAATCATCAAGCTCAAGTTTTGCATTAAATGTATTTGTATAATTCATTTGTAATTAATTACTTTCTAAATATTTTGTTGTCTTTGCCGTGCATATTATTTTATATATATATATATATATATATATATACACACTGCTCAAAACAATTAGGGGAGCAAGCAAAAAGTGAGGAAAACCGTGTGAGACAGCGACGTATTGGCATACAATGCATAGTACACGCGTATCAATGCGCAATACAGAAATAAGGCGCAAAAAAATTTGGACTTAAGCTTTAATTCTTTGAAAGTAAGGAAAAAACATGAAAAGATGATTTAGGACAACAATTTGGTTACATGTAAACGATAAAAATAAGGTACTGTTTAGACATGATGCATGAGTTTTAATAGGGCGTGTGGTCTCCTCGAACAGCTGAGACTGCTGCACACCTGTTTGCCATGGATGCGATGAGGTTATCGATCAGACTTTGGGGAATACTGTTCCACTCCTCAAGAAGTGCAATCTCCAAGTCTCGGACAGTAGCAGGCGGCCTTGGTCGCGCAGCAATGCGTCGTCCGAGCATGTCCCAAACATGCTCTATTGGATTCAGGTCAGGAGAGCACGCTGGCCATTCCATACGCTGTATTGTTTCAGTTTCAAGCATGTTTATCACCAGACGAGCTCTATGCGGTCGGGCATTATCATCCTGGAAAACAAAGGAATCTCCAATGGCTCCAGCGTAAGGGATGACATGAGGTCGAAGTATCTCGTCTGCATACCTTCGGCCCGTCAAAGTGCCATTCCGAATCATATGCAGGTCCGTACGTCCACCTATGCTGATTCCACCCCATACCATCCAACCAGCTCTTCTGTATTGTGACCTTTCACGAACGAAGGCGGGGTTATTTCGAGTGCCCCGCTCCCTCCATACAAGAACACGTCGGGTGTCACACTCTAGACTGAATCGGGACTCGTCTGTAAACAGCACTTGGCTCCAATCATGTTGCTCCCAATCTCGATGTTCAGTAGCCCATCTTCTTCGGGCCGCACGGTGGCGTGGGGTCAACGGAATGCAGACCATTGGCCTACGTGCATAGAGCTCTCCCTCATGAAGCCGATTACGTGCTGTTTGGCTGAACACCCTTTGTCCTGTTGCCAAGAGCAACTGTCTTTGCAGCTGCGTAGCATTCTCTGTTCTGTTTCGACGGGCTGTTAACTGTATATACCGGTCATCAGTTGATGTAGTGGCGCGTGGCCAACCTGCCCCTGGTCGACGTCTAACATTACATGTTTCTTGGAATCGATTCCACAGCCTTGCAACAACACTTCTGGCGACTCCAACAGTGTCCGCGACACTACGTTGTGTTTGCCTGGATTCCAGTCTGCCTATAACACGCCATGCCATGGATTCCGGTAAATCACGTTGTTGAGACATTCTCAAGTAAACTTGTCTCAAAAAAAAAAAAAAAAATACTGCGCAATCGAATTTCACAGTTACGGCAATAAAACAGACGTTTCTGCAACATCCCGATTTCTGCTCTTATCTCATTTTTCTGGTTTTTGACGTCCTGAACTTTGATTTGCATATAAAGTTTTCTTCTTCCGTTTCCTGGTAGGCTTTACATTATGGATGATTCATTTTATGTTACTTATTGGTATACATCTTTGCTTACTTTTGTTAAAATCATGTGCTCCCCTAATTGTTTTGAGCAGTGTATATATATATATTTAACAGTGAAAAAAAATTATTATCATAAATTATTTTACATATAGTGAATTATAGATGAGTAAAATTCTTTTAAACTTACTTTATTGTTAGTGTGCCACCAAATTTTAAAATTGTTAAAAGTGCACCACAACAAAAAAGGTTGAGAATCACTTTTCTAACTAAAAGATATATATGAAGTTATTAGCAATGGATCTCATAATTCTGAAATATAATCAAATAATGATAACAACATCCAAACTGGCTTCTCAACCACCTAACTTCCTGGCTTTAAAGTCCTCTCGTTAGGTATTACCAATTATTGAGCAGAATTATTGAAAATCCTATTTAATGAGCCGAAGTCCCATTATTCAGCATGCGGAGTCTTAAGTGGAATTTAAATTTTAACCTATGGCTTGATTTGAATATTGACGATTTCAAGTTCGTGACCTGACTGCTCGAATAGAGCGGCTGCCTTTCAATGACGAGCAATTCATTCTACTACTCTAGCTTTAGCGTTATATCTTCAGTTGAATAATATTCTCTTGGAAAAAAATCTCTCTCTCTCTCTCAATCTTGTATGAAAATCACGATATGAAAACTGAGAAGCAAATCTCTTGTGTGAAGACCACGATATGAAATAAATATCGAAAAGTCTGTGTGTGTGTATTACTAAATACTAAAACTTTAAGAATAAATATTTATGTGGTTTTTACGAAATCTTTTTTTTTTGTGTGTGAAAAATAAAGATGGATAATGCATTGACACTCAAAACTTTCATCCTCATAAAATAGTTGTAAGAAAATTATAGAATTGCTGATATCATGTTTTGTTATAATTTTGAAATCATCTTTGATCATAATAAGAAATATTTTAAATATAATTTAATATATATATAAGGTATCCGAGACTACGTTCGGAGCATTGATTTTGCAAAGCGCATAAATGGATAATTTTCATGATATTTAGTGTCACTTAGATAAGGATATACACATAAAATTGTTTTAAGGACATTTTGACAAAACAAATTTATTTAAATATAATATTTTGGCAAAAAATCAACTTAGAATAATCTTTTTTTCCAAACGTTCTTTTTTGTGAAAAATGCTTCTATTATAATAATATTTTGCCTGTATATAGCTCAAACCTCTCTACAGAGGCTCAACTGGAATTTTTGAAATATATAACTTAGAAGTGGGTTTATTCATATCTTACGACAACAGAGGGGAGCAATTTTAAGAAAAAAACGCCGACAATTATTTCAATGGATTGTAACTCTGAAAATAATGTGAATTTTACAAAAATCATAATTGAGCCTCTGTACAGAGGTCTGAGCTATATACAGGCAAAGTATTATTATGATAGAAGCATTTTTCACAAAAGGAGAACATTTTGAAAAAAGGTTATTCAAAGTTAATTTTTTGCCGAAATATTGTATTTAAATAAATTTTTTTTTGTCACAATGTCCTTAAAACAATTTTATGCACGCATTCTAATCTGAGTGACACTAAATATCATGAAAGTTATCCATTTATGCTCTTTTTTAAAATCACGGTTCCGAACGTAGTCGAATGCCTTAAGATACTTTTTGAAATATGAAAAGTACAGTAAGCAATTTACGGTACAAAAGGTATAAAGTATCTTAGAAAATGAGTACCAAGAACAATATGCTGTAAATTAAAGGAATACTTAGGATAAAATTACTTATTACATATTTATTCAAAGCTACGTTATTCAATGTGTTAGGCTTAAGGAGTTGCATCTTTAGGTCTGTTTTATGTTTTTCTTTTGAAAACATTTTCTGAGTAGAAATCCCATTTTTTTTTCATGAAATAGAATCTACATCAGCAAATCAATGAATTTTTATTACTTATAAAGAATATTATTATTAACACATTTCTGAAATGTAAGCAAGTTGAGAATAAATAGACGCATTAATAGTTCACGAGTTTCTTTATAATGCTTTTAGCAGCCAGTTTATGACATTTTTAAAGTTTTTTTTTCATACCATTATTTGCAAAATTATCTGAAAGCCATCAAACACATTTTGTATCATTCTTTTTTATATATATATAAACGGTGATTAAAATATTTTAAAAAACTTTAATAATGGTTAATTAAAGCTGAAGTTGAAGGTAAGTTTAATAATAGGGGATGAGATAAAGGAAACTTTATTTTTCATATCGGAACTATACTTTCTATAAACTTTTAAAAATATCTTTTTAATACTTTTTTAAAGCATTAGAGATTCAAACAATAGATGATCATGTATGGTTTTTCTTTTACTAAAAATAAAACAAACTATATTTTTTTTGCTAAAAATGCTCATTATATTATGCAAAAAAGAACTTTAATTTTATTAAAAATTTAAAAAATTTAAACTTTTTACAAATTTAATTAACTTTGAATTCCTTTAGACTATTCATGTGATTTATATCGTATGAAAAATGGCGTACCTTAACAAGAATTCTTCATTTTAGTTAAGAACTGTATAATAAAATTCAAGGTCTATATTTTAAAAATTTTTTTTACAAATTTCCTAGCTTAAAATATATTAAAATTTTTTAAAATATGAAGCATAGTTGTATTTTGTTGTTTGGTGGGAGGGGCGAGGCGTATTTAGTTCTTCCGAGCCTTTATCTCCTTTCTATACATTTTAGATGGCATCAAAACGTTTTGAAATTACCCTCTTTAATAAATAATATATAAATTTAAAATAAAACTAATAAAAATTGATAAAAAGGAAAAATTACAGTTGGACCTCTATATAATGAAGTCGCTAAATCTCGGAAAAAAGTTCGTTATGTGGAAAATTCGTTACACAGAGGTTCATTCTTTAATATACTTTATAAACCATATAAAACAAATTTTAAATTCATAAATGCTGTATATTAAAGAAAGTAATTATTCCCATCTTTTTAAAAATTTATATACGTTTATTTTATTTGTCTTACCCATCAAAAAAGAAAGAAAGAAAAACTACTAGAAAAAAAGAAAAAACAATGTTGAATGTGTCACTGTATTTTCAATATTTAGGCAACAACTTTTTATTAAAATTAATGAATTTTAAGGACATTTTCTAATTTAAAGCATACAAGTAGAAAAACATACATTACTTTTTCTAGAAAACATGGACACGGGACAACTCCACTTAGTGTGAAATGGGATATCGAAGATGTTTCTAGTGAACTGGACAAAGTGGGTTAAAGGTTGTACTTCTTGGATGAAATGTCCGTAACTCTATTGCTCTCTGCGAGTTAGGATTTAATAAAGCCAGTTCAAGATTTATGACCACCATAAAATGCGTTAGAGATAATAACTTGAAATGTTCAGAAATACTTTAACAATAGAGAGAAAAAAAATGAATCACGAAAGAAAAACTTCGTTTTATAGAAAATGCACTTCGCTATAGAGATGTTATTTTACGAAGAAAATCGAGAAATGTTCAAGGTTCCAGGAAAAAGTTCGCAATATATAAAAATTCGCAATATAGAGGTTCGACCGTACTTTGATATGAATAAATTTACAGACATATAATAAAATAATGATAAAAATTGATGAAAACATCTTGACTTAGAAAAAGTTATCGTGATGAGAGTACTCGGGGCGAAGCCCAGCCAATCTGGTTGCTGCAAAGGAGAATTAAATAGAGAAAATATTTAGATGTAAAAAAAAAAAAAAGAGTTGGCTTCGAGTGGAGCTTCTGTGAATGGCTGATCAGACAGGTCAACTATTTTTGCATTTAAGTTTAAGTGAGAAACTCAATCAATCATTGAGTTGTAAATGGAGACAATTTAAGAATAAAGTAAAATGTTATAGATAAAAGAGCACATATTTAGGAATTAAACAAAAACAGGATCAATTAGGATTGATCTGGGTGCGTGGAAAATAAGACCAGGAGTATATTTTTCGATGCTATTGAATTGATTTATTTTCAGAGTTATCAGTTTTATTAGAACAATTGATAGCACCTCTTGATCTTTTGTCTAATCTTTGTCTGTGGGTATTTTACTTGCGGCTCTAAAGTCTACATTCGTCAGGAACCAGCGAGCATTAAGAATTTGCCTGGCCGTTAAGTTTTGAGCCCTTTCTAAATAATTAACATGTGTCTTTGCTGCATGTTCCTAAACAGGGGAGGAATACGTCAGGATCAGTTTAGAATAAGCATTTTGTTTCTATTACTTAATTTTAATTTTCTGGAAATTAAAAGGTAGAGTTTAGCTTTTATTAAAAATTTTTTTCTCTAATAAAAGTTCAACAACAAAAAAAAAGTGTTGCTTGAAAGTTAGAGTTTTATCAAGGATAACTCCGAGGAAAAAAGCTTGATTAGACTAGGGGATTCTTTTCTCTTTGATATAAATATCTGGAGCTTTTTTGAATCGAGCGAAAAATATGGCTTCTGTTTTTGACGTGTTGGTGGATATTTCCCACTTGGTAAACAAGGGATCAAGCTGTGTTAGGTATCAAATTCAAACTCAGTGGTGCAACAGCCCATGAGGGCCAGGGCCTACTGTGCCCATACCAATATGTTAGGTATCCTGTGATCATATATGAGATGACGGCTGGTTCTTTGTGTTGACAAAGTATAGCTGTGTCGTCGTCAAAATACATGAAAATGTCAATGTTATTAATGAAGGAATATCGTTGATATAAATGTTGAAGAGCATGGGAGAAAGAAGTGACCCTTGTGGGACCTCAGGAGAAATTTTTCTGGTATTTGAGAGGGTGTTATTAATTTTGACCGAAAAAAGTTCTATCTCAGAGGAAGTAAATAACACAGTGTTTCTCAAACTGTGGGGCGTGATAACTCTACGTAGGGGGCACGAGCATATTAAAAAGTCGAAAACAAAAGATTATTTTTAAAAAGTTATTAAATTAGGGAAAACAAAATACATTCTGACATAATAAAACATGATATTAACATTAACACTGATATAATACACTTATAAATATATCAGTACTGCACAAAGTATTTTATAATTAATTTAACAATACTAAGTTAAGAATGTTTAATAATTAACAGTGACCCCATGGGCTTGTCATAAATAAAATTACATACAAAAACTAACACTTATCTTGATAATTTGTACGATTTATAAATGATCCTTTTATTACATTCCAAAATTTTATGGATAGCAATCAACAGAAAAGATGGTACTTCAGAAAGACGTATATATACGTCCGGGGCATTTAACACATCGGTTGAGCGAGACGTATATACACGCCGGTGGCACTTTAGAGGTTAAAGTCGTTTTGTAGCTTTATCGTCTTAATATAGTATTACTAAATTCAATGCATTGTTGTTTGTATAAAGGGGGGTGCGATGAAAATTATAATTGAACACTGGGTCACCAATAATAAAAGTTTGAGAAGCACTGAATTAACAGGATAATTAATGGTGTTGGTACTTAGCATAGAATTAGTTTATAGATAAGACCTGTGTGCCAGATGCGGTCAAATGCTTTTTGTAAGTCTAGAAATATTGAACCAGTGTACATTTTCTTTTTGTGGCCAGATTTATTATACTCTACTGTTCTGAGTAACTGGTGGGTGGTGAATAGCTGTGGCCGAAAGCCGTGCTGTCGCAGAATTAAAATTTGATTTTGATTAAGAGGATCATTTAAGGTATCCGACAACGTCCGGAACCGTGATTTTCAAAAAGCGCATAAGTGGATAATTTTCATGATATTTAGTGTCACTTAGATTAGAATACATGTATAAAGTTGTTTTAAGGACATTTTCGCAAAAAATTTTATTTAAATATAATACTTTGGGGCAAAAAAAATTAACTTCGAATAATCTTTTTACTAAACGTTCTCCTTATAAAGAGTAAGCTGCTATGCATAAGCAAAAAAATTCATGTTCTTCTATAAGTAAACTTTTCAGGAAGTCGGAACACATTTTTGAAAAGAACCGTACTTTTTAGTTTCACTGACAAACTAATTCCCCGGCGTTTTTACACTGAAATTTCTCCACACTTTGTGACAAATAACGAAAGTTCGTCCCTTCTACCAGGGCGTTTATATTTGAAAGAACTGATTCCATTTCTTTAGCACAGTGGGTTTGGGGCCTTGAGAAACTAAGTATTATAACGGCATTTTTCATAAGAATTTTACAAGAGTGAACAATTTACTGTTCTTTTTGTCAAAATATTTGTCATGATATTGTCTGGATCAGAGACACACATGTATTTTTGACTCCCAGTGTGTAGCTGAATCTTGGCTATTCTCATTTACCTTTTGCAAAATAGGTTTTCAGGCTTTGATCTGGATTACATATTACTAAGGTTTTAGAAGTGTTGCTGAGGCTGAAGTGGCGTAGAGAGATCACGATGAAGTGGGCTCTTACCGGACCAAACTGAGACAACTGATACCGGTTTTCTGGGCGCTGGAAAGTGTTCAATATTTATTATAGACAACCAATGTTACGTTTTAACTGAACCCGAAGGAAGTGAACTTTTTGCATTTATTCCCTTTACCATTTTACTTTTCCACATGACATTCTTAACACGGAACCTTTCCACCTAGCTATTATTCTTGACATGCTTTGGAAGGATCAATTCACTTTCTATTTAATCAGTGTATTTGTAAGAGAAGCAGATTAAAGTGAGTCAGGGATATGTTTGGGAAGCGTTATTGATAGCAAAATTTCAGAAACAATGGAAACGGCGGCGACCAGATCTGGCGTTTGAGGACTGATTGGTTCGACTGAACGAGGCGATACGCTAATATTACACAGAGATCTTAAGAGTAATACTTACGCAACGAAGATATCAAGTGTTCCACCGGAGTGATACCGCTACGGATGAAATTTGTGTAAGGACGGATAACATATCGTCGCTTTGTAGCCACAAATGAAAGTAAATATTGAGAAAGGAGATGTATGATTCAGTTTTTGGAGGATTCGCGACTATAAACCTTAATTTTTCCATCTGTTCATCGATAACTTTGATACACTCATTTCGGATTTTCATTTGTGCAACAGACGTTCGACTGTTCGAGTCTCAGGGATTTTTGCGGGAAAGTTGTGAACTGGAGCAGGAATTTTTTTGGCTGTCTTTGATCACATACTGAATAGTTTTTTCCTTCAATGGCTGGGAATTCAACCAGAAGAAGATCTCGAGAGAAGACGAAAAACTGGCTTGAGATGTTCTGGGGGTTAACGCATCATTCCCTGGCGGCTCATTTAGGCGTGAAATCATTTAAAAACCACCAGAATTCTGCCATGAGCTGAACCTACTTTGGGGGAGTTCATGATGTAAGCCACATTTACAGAGGGCTGAATATATCAAAATACCATTCGACAAAGGGTTAGGAAGCTTTTACACTCTCTCAGCACGATTGACAAATCATTTCTTACCACCTCAAGGAAGTATGGATCTTTCTGAACTGTTTGAAAGCGTTTGAGAATATCTTTTGAAACTGTTTGTGTGTTTTCCGACCAAACTGCTGGCGCGCTGCTGCGCCGTTTGCTGGCTCGACGTAAATGACATCGACAATTCAGTTCAGCTGGTTCGAAGCTACTTTTTATTCTCAGAATTTACGGTAGGTTCGATGCGTCAAATCGGACCCGGGCCAGCGTTTCCGGCGCCTGGTGACACTACGCCCATCGTCCGAAATATCCGGGAAAGGTTTCCGTCTTCCGGCAGCCCACGTGGCAACAAACAGGCGTAGCGGGCGGCAAACAAAGCGATCAGCTGGCGCGCGCCGCGGCGTACCTACATCATGGTTTGCAGGCTCCCATTTGGACTATGACCGGAAACCAGCTAGCCATTGATAGTTCCTACTTCCTCATAATTTCGGCTCTTTTCCAGTGGTACTTTATGGGTAGGCTCAAATTGGTTTTACTTGGACGAAACTCCAGCTGCCGCTATCACCATCAGAACTACTCGCTGTTTGGTTGATCCCTGGAGCTGAAAGAACATTCAGCAATCTCAGCTATATCCGGCGCATTCTCCAGATCCTAAACATTGAAAAATATGTGGGATTAACACTGGGGAGATACGGTTGCGTAGTCTACAGACTATCAATCTGTGAAATGGGCTAGAACTTTTCTCTTCAGGCACTCACAGGTAAGGACTAATTGCCTCAACAATACTGGTTAATGTTGGCAGAAGTATTAAACAGGCGTGGCATGGGATATCGACGCATCACGCTCACGACGGTTTTCTCCATACTGACCCGCGCGGCGTTGCACCGCTGGCTTGCTGATGCGTTATTCCATTTCTCCGTACACCAGATCAAATGACGGCTTTTTTCAGATGTTTCAGCTTTATGCTCCGGAACAATAAATTACCTTTATTCTAACGCCTGAACAGTGTAAGTGGCAACCATATTTTGCATCCTTACTAGGCCTGATGTCTTCAGCTGAATGTTGATAGCTACGCAGCAACTTGCAGGCAGTTCGTCCCTAGCAATTGTCCAGCAGTGTACTATAGTTTACTTAAAATCAGCTTATAAAACAAAGTGCTGTGGTGCTAGTTTATCAATGATGTTAGTTTGAAGTTAATGAGAGCTGGAAGAATTCAGGAGTTGCGTGTATTTCTCCAGGCCTCCTATTTCTTGGTGGCAGACCCGTATTGATCTTGCAGCGTAGTTACATGATTAATTTACATATTTGTCGTAATTTTAATTTTATACTCAGAAGGTAAAAAACCCTTTTGTTTGATCGTAACATAGAAATATGCTATATGTCAATTAGAGTTTCTAATATTTTGAATCAAGTGAACAAATAGTAAGATGTTATTATGAGAAAATGTGACTTCCTCTTGGTGTTCATTTGTGCCTGCATTAATCTTGGTGTTACGAGGGTGGGACCCAGGCGTCTTCACAACGTCTCATTTTAATCCACGTCTATGAAAGAGATTCTCCCGAAGAGAAAGCCGAGGAAAATGCCTGAGATAGTAGGGACTTTTCAGAGCCTCTTCGTGAGTTACGGAGCGTTAGCGCTGCACTATCCGCATCTTCGACAAACCAGTTGTTAGCAGCGTTAAGAAAGAATTCTTCAGTGACTTGATTGTAATGTGTGCTATCTGTAGAGTTATATAGATATAATTCAATTAAAATTGATTCACAAGGGAATCAACAATGTTTTAAGATTTATCTTGGTCACTCAGGTGTACAAGATTTTCGAAGCGATTAGCTAAGAAAACTTCAAAATCCCAAAATACAATGTCCCCATCAAAATTTTACTTTATTAACATTTAAGATATCCCAGGGAAAATAGTTAATTTTTTGAGACATACATGATTTATCTGTACGATCTCTTTAGCAATAATAAGTACCCCATCGAGGTCAAAGCCATTCATTTAAGTCGTCTCAGAAGTGTTAAATATGTTTGAGCACAAAATATAAACAATTTTCGACTAGAAATAAATCTTTGCGGTTAAAATGAAATAATTCGATTCTTTTACACATTTTTTTAATAAAAGAATAAGGTTTCAAAAAGTATAAAATGTCTAAAATATAATTCTTAATTTTGAAAATAATAAGCACGTGAAAATAAGGAAAGTTTTTGTAAGAAATATGTAGTAAGTTTTACGTTGCGCATGATATTTTCTGCAATAATAATTCTAATTACTAGCAATAAGTGGATTTATGAAGTCAAATATATCCTTATTTCACTGTAGTATTTTTTTATATAAATAGAATAAAAAATAATATTTTTTTAAAATGAAAAAATACATTTTTTAAATTTAAAAAAAATTCATTTTTTTAAAATTTTTCAAAAACTTAAAAATGTATAATACTAAAATTATATAGAATTTAAAGATTAGGGTAGAATTTATAATTCTCTATAAAGTTTTATACATCAAAGTATGATAGTTTTTAAAACGTAATGCGCGTAAAAGAAAAAAAACACAAACTGAGAAAAACAACAAACTGGCTTTAAAGTTTTAAATTTCATTTGAGAAAATAAATTTTTAAACTTGCATTCTAAAATGCTCCAGGATCATAATATATGCCTTCCTGTGGCTCAAACAGCTCAATTTCTTTAGTCTTTTTAATTGTTTTGGCTTTGCGAGCTTCAAAGGAGGATGCTAAGCTCCTCTTTCTTGACATAAATATTCGACGATTGTCACATTCAGCCAGTGATACGTAAACATTTTTTTATTAATTTTCAAGCCAAATTTCTCTGAAATAGTAATAAGAATTTGATTTCCATCATTAAAAATACTGGTTGCTGGATTTGCAGCAATCTCCACAATCTGAAGACTAGAACCATTCGTCTTAGGATAAAACTTCCAAATTAATGAATTTAAACTTTCATTTGGATTCTGTGTCTTAATTCCTAAGCGTTTCTTCAGGAGTGCCGGAGGAGATAAGTCTGCAAGTACAGGCTTAATTACATCTCGAACAGTTTTAGCAATTGAGGATTTGTGTTTATAATTTTGTAAATTATTAACAATTGCAGCATTATACTTACATCATGTATCTGGAGTTGCAGGACAAAACCAGTGCATCGGTTCATCATCAGTGCTGCAAGAATGACCCAAAACAGCCCAAATGGCTTTCCTCATTTCTTTTACACTAGTGGATTTGCATCGAATAGCATTACCATAGAAATGCTCAAGCTTATCAATTAAACTATCAGTTAATCTACCTTTACCGCCTATAGTTTTACCATCAGATAATTTCTTTTTACCACATACTAATTTAAGCTTCCTAAGTCTTGTATCCATTCTCTTTTGCACATGGCTACACATTCTATTTTCTGAATAAGATGCTCATCACTGTATGGCTTGTTTTCAGAAAGAGCATTGAATGTTTTGTGTCGCTATCTCTTAAGTAGTTCGAATATTTCAAGTTATGAAACTTTTCTGAACGATTAAAAATCCTCAACCTCTTGTCAAGCCCCTTCTTACCACCAAAGCCAGAATAATTTTTTCTACATGAAGCCTTATGCACTCTTTGCCATTTTTTGTACTTGATACCTAACTTTACCCCTTTATAACTGTCGCATCCTTTGCAAAATGAGGACAACACTTCCCGATCCAAAACCTTACCTGTTTCAATCAAACATATCTAAAATCAAAAGCAATATCCCTATAAAAATTTTACTTTATTAACACTTAAAATATTGCAGGAAAAATGGTTAATTTTTTGAGACACTCATCATTTATCTGTAAAATCTCTTTAGCAATAATAGGTACCCCACAGGGGTCGAAGCCATTCATTTAAGCCAACTGCCAATCAGAATGATTCCTCTCGCCACTGGCTGGAGGGAGCAAGTTTTTCACCTCTTGCCACTCTTCTTATCGTAGAGGAATTTTATTGACTCAGAAACACTATCATAAATAGCAGCGACCCCATTGACGGTCTGGCAAACCTACTCCGGCTCCCATTGGCTGAGAGAAATTTCATGATTTGCTGCTTCTCTGATCCAGCTTTAACATTTTATGGCTTTGGAAAGGCTGCTTTTTTTCGTAAATATTATTTCCTGAAACTAAAATTTGAAATATATTATTAAATATTTTTATATTTCAAGTAATGTTTTTTAAACTTAATTTCTTTTATCTTTACTTACTTTAAATTACTCATGGAAAAGTTAATCACTCTCGGACAGGAGATAAAGGCCCAGCAAGGCCAAGAGATCCAGCAAATAAAACCAGTTACAGATTAGGAGGTATGTGAAAATAAGGAAAATTATTTTTTTAAAATTAGAATACATTTCAAATGAAAGTCCTTATTTTATTTTTTTCTTGTTTTATCTTTTTAAATTTGAATATATATATTTAAAACTTGTTATGGGATTTTACATTCATAATTAACTTATTAATTTTGAATGTTTTTTTCTAAAGTTATGGTACACTAAAATTAAATTTTCTTGCTTTCCATTAAAATTTATGTATATTTTTTCAGACAAATGAATAGCATTTCTATAATATGTTTGTATTATCTTGAAGTTTAATACGAAACGTTATAAATGAATATTTTTAAATTTCATTTGCTTGAATAAGAAGATTCTATTGATTTAAAATAAGTTTTTACACTCTTTTCTGCTTTCTACATTTTATATCAATCGGACTATAAAAAGACTCATTAATTAAAAATTAATTATGTTATAATACTTTTGGCTTTAAATTATATTGGTTTAATAAATTAATTTCCAAACTAATTATTTTTACAAAAAGTATTAACCCTATTTTTAGGACATCTGTTACAAAAAGAGGAATTGTTTCTTGAGCAGTAATTTTTATTTCTTCAAAATGCATTCATTTTTGATTTATGGGCTTGTTCGTATCGTTCTCCATCCTCCTCTAGCTCTTTAGAAAATCTGAATGCAAAATATTTTTGGAATTTCTTATTACAGTATTTTGAATTTATTTCTCCATTTGAAAATGTTATTATACTAAAGGAAATTTCACTTGAAGTAATAATTTGTGAGAGTTAAATTTTTCCACATTTAAGGAAATAATGATGATTAGTAACTTTTCTATTCTTCATGAAAATTTTTTTCTGTGATTATGTCGCGAAAAGGAAAAAAAATGCAAGTAAATAACTTTCTTAAGAATGTTTTTTGCTAAATATAATTTAATTTTTAAATAAATGGGATATAGTTTATGAGTGGTCATTTTCTTGTTATTCCTTTGTTTCAATATCTTATTTGTTGAGCCACACAATTCTTTCACCTTAGAACCACTAACATAAGTAAACTCCTTCTTTAAATAACGAAATCCAGCATCATTTTTAACCATCACCTTCATACATTTTTAAAAATTCCTAACTTTATATGAAGGGGAGCAAGAGAATTGTGTATCAAAATCGATCATTGAAGAATGGAATTTTTTTTCTGTCTATGCGTATGGGAGCTACGTTTTGCATTTCCTCTTGATGAAATGATTTTCTTATCCCTGCTATTCCATTCACACAAAACACAACAAAACTTAGTAAAGCCTATCTGTAGTTCCATTAACAACGAAATGATTCTTAAAACGCAACATACTGACAAAATTTGTTACATTGAACTTTTTTTGTGACAAGATTTTAAAAGGTTTTCAACTTTTTGGTTGAAAAAATAACTTCTCCAAAAAGTATTCGAACACCCTCCGTATAGTCTAGACTTGACATCATCGGATTGCCCTTTGTTTGGATACCACAGAGAAGTGTTGGGAGGAAAAAGAGTTTCATTGGAAGAAGAAATAGAATAATTCATATGCAATTACCCTCCCATTACATTAGAAAAAAATGTGTAGATTTTGAAGGAGAATATACAGAAATCAGCATTGATGTAACTTCTTACAGTATAATAACTCATAACGTATCCTTTAAGAAAAGTCTTGTTTATACCTGCTCCTTCTTGTTACATAAATACAAAATCTATTTTTTATTATATGGGCCCACATACTACATTGTAACATTAATGTGCAAATAAGAAATTCTCATAAGTCCTCATTTTGTCATTTTGTTATTAATTATGATTGATATTTTGTTATTTAAGTAATAAATCCTTCTAAAACTAACTTAAATACGTATTTTCTATAGGAAACTATACTCCTTTTGTATGTTAATGGAAAAGATTTTTAGTAATACTCACTTTTTTTACAAAACGGTCTTATCTTGAATTTCATATATTTATGTTGACAAAGTAAAAAATAACAAGACTATATTACGCACTTTACCAGAATTTTCTATTTCTTTTAATAGTCAAAACTCTTCTTTGAAAGATATTATGACAGTCTTAGACAAAATAAGAATTAAATTAAATATATTGATTACAAATTATTTAAGAACTTATTACTATTATTTTTAGCTAAGTAATTAAATCTTATATGAATTTTAGTAATATATAAGCAAATCTAATTGAATTATGAAATTACATAAGATAGTTTTTAATGATCTAGTCCTACTTTTTAGTGAGCTTTGAAAAAATAAAAAATTTCCTTTGTTATCAAAGTACAATGAAATGAT
The DNA here is from genome assembly GCA_019973935.1 of Trichonephila clavipes. Classification (NCBI taxonomy): domain Eukaryota; kingdom Metazoa; phylum Arthropoda; class Arachnida; order Araneae; family Nephilidae; genus Trichonephila; species Trichonephila clavipes. Next base: position 16,214 of record BMAU01003632.1, on the reverse strand, counting down.
AGTATTTAAACAGAAGGATTATTATCATGATGATATTTCGCTAAGTTTTTTTTATAAATATCTTAAAATAACAATTAAAATGGAATACTGTTCGATATACAAAAAGGTTAAGATATACGTAAAATTGAAATATTTTTAAGAAAGACGAAATTCCTGAGATAGAAAAATGTTTCAATGAAGAAACTCTGATAGAAATGAATAATAAAAGAAAATATACTATTCAATAATAATAATTAAATAATTACTCTTAAAATTACTTATTTACTTAAAATTTATTAATTACTTCTAAAAGTAGAGTAAGCAGAATAAAACATTTCAAGTAATTCTTTCAATGTATAATTTAGCAATCGCAACTCATTAATATGTTATAAAAGTATTTAACCAACATTATATCTGGAACACACCTTTGAGCAACCACTCTTTTTTAAACATCATTCAATTAAAATGAAATGTTACTAACGATATAGTTTAGATAAACGCTTTCATATTTCTCAGTTTATGAAACATTTTACAAGCTCTTAAAATAAATGTTTATCTCGTAAAATAAAAAAAAAGAATACGTGTCTTTCTATGATATTAACCTAGAATATAAATCCCATCATTTTAATGGTGCTTATTTTTACGATCGTGCCTCCCGAATATTTCATCAAGCATCAGTCTTAGGTCATTAATATCGCGAAATGTCAGAGGAACGCGTGTGCTATTGATTTTTCACCAACACCCTGGTGTTAAGGATTCATAGCATCTGGCGAAGAATGGTAGAAGGTTCGATATCGACTTCATTACATAGATCAAAAGAATGTTTTTTTATAATTATATTTTTTTAAAGAGGTTAATTATGCCTCTCTGTCTTCAAATTATAAATATAATTCATTGCTTAGTTAATATTGTTAAAATTTAATTTAAATTGTTTATTTTAAATGGTGAATTACCTTTTTCTAAAATGTTCTTAAGAAATCACAAATAACTAATTCACAACTTGATGTGACTTTACTTGATGACTTTAAATTATTATTTTTACTGAATAAAACCTATGTAAAACGCCGAATTTAATTTTCTTATATATATATTTCCATGACTCAGACGATATAAGGAAGGATATAAGGACGTATTATCATTTTATTCTTTTTAACGTATGTTCTTTTTGAACTGAAAGTTATAAATTTATTAGTTAAGTAACATAATTTTATTTTTAAAATAATTTATGAATTATCTCTTATGTAAACTTATGTCAAAATTAAAGTTTCTGGTGTTAATTAGTGATAAAATATCACCAACTTTATATGTATATGTTGAGAATTAAGCTAATGTTGGGATCTATCTCCTGATAGAAGTTTCGTGCAAAGGGGCCGATGAACGTTAAATCCGTTGTGGTCAAGTTAAAAAGTTGTGTGCAGTTGAGGATTTCTAATCTGCCATATCCAGTTATATAAATTTGATTCCTCAAAAAGGCTATTTTACAGAATAATGGAAAGGGTCGGTCCATAATAAATGGCTTCAAAGTCCTTCCATGATGTAAAGCAGAAATTAAGAAAGATGTCTAAGATCAGGTTTCATCATTATCACTTGACAAAGGTCAAAGAATTACATGGGTTGTCACCAACGGCTCTCATGCTGCTTTAGAATGATGTTAATTCCCCCTAACAAAATTTTTATGATGCAATAAACTCCGTAAGGCTAACACACATCTATCCATCAACTTAAAGAGCTCACGTACACATACGTTGGTAATGAGAATTTACTCAAATTTGAAAATCCCATTATTGGGTTGTTCGGAAAGTAATTTTTTTGGTGACAATTTTCATACAGTGAATATATATTTAGTTAAATTATTTATTTCCCATTCTAGTCCAATAGCTTTTGCAATCTTTCTGTCAGTCGCATGGTTTCACACTGATAAAATTTTTGTTCTTTGCTGGCAAAAAACTGATCCAGATGATTTTTGACCTCCTCATTTGAAGTAAAGATTTTAGTCTAAAAACTTTGTTAAGACTAAAAACAAATATTAATCAGAAGATGATAAATCTAGAGAATATGATGGGTGTGGCAGTATATTCCATTCAAGTTGTAAAAGCTTTTGGTGAGCTACCAAACTTGTATGAGGTCTCGCATTACCTTGGTGGAGCACACCTTTTCTGTTGATCGATTTTGACTTTTTTTGCTTAAGTGAATTCTTCAGTTTGTCCATCTGATGACAATACACTTCATAATTAATTGCTATGTTGTCCGATCAAAGCTGAAAAAAACGATTCCTTTGAAATCCCATTAAACAGATGGAATAAACTTTTTTTTGATGAATATGGGCTTTCGAAATGCTTTCATCTTTTTTTAACTCCATGATCTCTTACGTTTGACACTATTGTACATGACCCATTTCTCGTTCCCAATGATGATGTGCTTTAAAATTCGAGCAAATTTCTTTCCATGAGAACATGAAGAACCTATATGTCGAGCTTTGAGTTACACCTAGGCCTTTCAAGTAGTCATGAACAGTTGAGTTCGATAAATTGAATTTCTCAGTGATTTAAAGATTTGTTCTTTGCCGGTTTAATACAATTAATGCCTTTATTGTTTCGTTATCAGCCTCAACTGGCTTCCCAGAACGTGGCGCATCTTTAACATCAAAATTGCCACATAGAAATTTTGCAAACTAGTTTTTGCACTAATTTACTATCAATAGTTCTTCTCCATACACATCGGCTAATTTTGTTCTTGCTTGGCTTCTTGCTATGTTGCTTTTTTTATTGTAAAAAAGCAACTTATGCCGAAAATGCTTTTATTCATTCTCCAAATTTGAAAGGTCACCAACGAAAAACTACTGCGCATAATCAATTGGATTTTTTCACAAGCAAGCCTTGCTATATCAGCTCTCTTAACATATAATGATTATGCGGCTTAAGGTATCCGACTACGTTCGGAACCGTGATTTTAAAAAAGTGTATAAATGGGTAATTTTCATGATATTTAGTGTCACTTAGATTAGAATACACGTATAAAATTATTTTAAGGACATTTTAACAAAAAAAATTTATTTAAATACAATATTTCGGCAAAAAATTAACTTAGAATAACCTTCTTTCAAAATATTCTCCTTTTATAAAAAAATGCTTCTAAAATAATAATATTTTGCTTACATAAAGTGTAAAGACTTCTCCAGAGAGTCTGAGCTATTTTTTTTGAAAAATTCACATTATTTTCAGAGTTACAATCCATTAAAATTATCGACGTTTTTTTCTTAAAATTTTTCCCTTCTGTTGTCTTAAAACATGGATAAACCCACTTCTAAGTTATATATTTCAACAATTCTAGTTCAGTCTCTGTACAGAGGTCTGAGCTATATACGGGCAAAATATTGTTATAATAGAAGCACTTTTTTCAATAGTTTGAAATTGGGTCATTCTATGTACATTTTTTGTCAAAATATTGTACTTAAATAATTTCTTATTGTAATACTATTCTTAAAACAATTTTACATACATTTTCTAATCTAAGTGACACTAAACATCATAAATATTATCCATTTATACGCTTTTGCAAAATCGAGGTTCCGAACGTAGTCGGAAGTGTGAAGTGTTGGGTGTGAAAAAATGCAATTAAATCCTCTGTCGGGAAAAAAATTACATTCCGAACAACCCTATATTTTCTTGTTTGGTTTATTGTTAAAAACATGACCAGCTGATGGAACATGAGGATACCTCAGTTGGCATCCCTTTTTACAAACTCCCATACCACGCCAACATGACGACTTTGAGTTTCTACAGATTTGGTGTGTATCATCTTCTCCACTGGGCAGATCTTTGATAGCATCAGAATTCCAAACCGCCACTCATCAGAAATACTGCCAATTTCCATTTCGCATCCATAGTCACTTGATTACTGCGGCCACCACTATTTTCTAGCATTAATATCTCGGAAAACTGTTAGTTATAACTACTATATTATGATTTTGAGAACCATTCGAATGTTGTAGTTCAGTGAAGAGCTTATAAGTTGAGAATTTTCCTCTAGAATTTAAACTTTCAAACATGTTTGGCGTTATTAATATATTATACACTGACTCGTCTAGATTGTAGCAAATGTGAAGATTTGAATTACACAGATATATCAGAAGTCTAATTTTTTTACTTAGAGTTTTAATTATTAGCGATAAAATGTGAAGATTTTGCCTTGGCATTCTCAAACAAAACATTAATAACTTTATTTAGATGACATATTGTTCTTATAAATTCTAGAATGTTTGTGTAATGTAGATCATTTCTCTAACTTTTGCAGATAGATGTATTTGAAGGCTGATTAGTTGCTGTTTAATGAAATGAATCTATGATTTCTTCACTAAATTAAGATATAAAAATTACGGTACTATAAAATTCCATGACACAAAAAGGTGACGACTGTACGCATAAGAATAAATTCAGAAACAAAAACATTACCCCAGCCAGTAAAAAACTTTATTCGTAAAATTAAATTTTTTATGATAATTACTTACATGAATAATAAAAATATGATAAATAATGGATTTATAGTTTTCCCAATCATATTTAGGCAGCTCAAAATGTGGGACTTATATTTTTAAACGAGTTGATTTAAAATAATAAATAAAAAATAACAGGTACTCGTTTGTACATAAGTTAGAATTGAAATTATTAAATAGAATAAAGAAATAATATTGTGTCATGAACTGAATGGCACTTGAATAATAATTTTTAATTCTGACATTTTTCGAAGTTAATTTAAAATCTAAAAAAAGTATTACTGCTGTAAAGGAAATAGAACAAAAAAAAAACAGGTGTCAGAAGTATTGAAAAATTGGATGGAAACAGCTAGTTCTCACGAAAAAATATTTCAAACAGATCTGGTGTAAAACACTGTAAAAAAAAAGGAAATCTAATGTTCTCGATATGATTTTTCTACATCTTTCTGTCACTTAAAAGCAATTTTTTTCTTTTCTTCCTGAAAACTAGATACAAGTTTCAATGAATATATCTTTTTAGTGTTATGTTTTTTTGAGTGCTTTTATAAATGAAAAAATAATTAACCTCTTTTAGGTTTAAAATCATAAAGTTTTTTTCAAATCATTATAAATGTGAGTATAAGCTTTTTTTTATTAATACTAATACAAGCTTTGTTTGAAACTGCATTTTAAACCATTAAATTGTTTTTCTTAAAAAATATCAATAAGAATAATTTCGTATTTATTTACGTAAGTGATGTGTCAAGCTAATAGAAATTTTTAAAGTGAAATAAATTTCATCAGAATTTTACACGTAAAAAAAAAATATGGTATAGAAATAAAAATGGTTTAAATTTTTTTAATTAATCTCAATCACAATTCCTATCACATAATTTTTACAAAGTAAGTAATTTTAATAACATTTATTTAACATAATGGAAAAATGTTCATTAAGTAAACGCAAAGTAAAATTAATTTGGATTGCATTAGAACAATTTGTCATTTAAAAAGCATTGATGTAAAATAATAATCAAAACAAAAGTTATAACCGTTGATAGAAATGGTTTAAGTTATCCGACTATGTTCGGAACCGTGATTTTCAAAGTGTATAAATGGATAATATTTATGATATTGAGTGTCACTAAAAATTAGAATACATGTATAAAAATTGTTTTAAAGGACATTTGTAAAAATTTATTTAAATACAATATTTCGGCAAATAATTAACTTAGAATAACCTTTTTTTCAAAATGTTCTCCTTTTAATGAAAAAAATGCTTCCATTATAATAATATTTTGCCTGTATAAAGCTCAGACCTCTGTACAGAGGCTCAACTATGATGTTTGAAAAATTCACATTATTTTCAGAGTTACAACCAATTGAATTAATTATATGCGTTTTTTCTTAAAATTTCTCTCTCTACTGCCGTCAAACATGGATAAACCCACTTTTAAGTTATAGATTTCAAAAATTCTATTTGAGGCTCTGTGAGGTCTGAGCTATATACAGGCAAAATATTATTATAATAGAAACATTTTTCACAAAAGGAGAACATTTTGAAAATGGGTCATTTTGTGTTCATTTTTTGTCAAAATATTGTACTGAAAATAATTTTTATTGTAATACTATTCTTAAAACAATTTATATTAATTTTCTAATCTAAGTGTCACTAAATATAATAAATATTATCCATTTATACGCTCTTACCAAAATCACGGTTCGAATGTAGTCGGATACCTTAATCCAAAAACATTAAAAATAGTTAAAGAAATAGTTACCTTAAATTTAGTAGTAATTATATATAAAGTTAAATACCATGAAAATATAATTTATTGAGATAAAAATGACACTTAAAAATGGTTCCAATTAGTTTCATAGAATTCCGAGCATTACAAACATTTCTGAAGTCAATTTCTTTTTAGCTGACACATAACAGTTTATTTTAAGCAAACAAAGCTTTTCTTAACATTTAAATTTAGGAAAAGTTATTCGTTAGATATTGTCAAATATAAGTCCCCCAATCTCACAACAAAAGCTTCTCCTTTAAATTTTATCCTCCCTCTGCATTTCCAAAGAAGGGCTGTGACAGTTTAAAACGCAATTTCACGTGAGTGCACATTTCACATCATGAATATGCATTATTTCATTTTCTGAATATTTTGATTACTTATTTAGTGTTACACACACTATAAAAAAGTCTTAGGCTTGACAAACACTTTTTGAGAATATTTTTAAATTGTTGAACCTATATATATATATATATATATATATATATATATATAGAGAGTGCGTGTTTAATGTGAAATATATTCTTGATGCAAACTTTCATCTTTACTTGTTACCTTATATATAGAGATAAAAATATAGTTTAAAAACAACTAAAAAATATACGCTTTTATAGTATATACACTCTGTCGCAAAAATGTATGCACCAGAAGAAATCAAGCTACAATCACGAAACTCGGCAAGAATGCAGTCTGGTATAAGATATGCAAATGATTAAAAATTTCGAAGCCAATGAGACAAAGGCTAAGTGTGCTATGCGCATATTAGTTGCGCAACTGGAAGAGTTTAAAAAGCATGAGTACGAGCGCCGTACGGCTATCAAACGAGATCTGATGACTTTGATAGACGATATTGAGACTTAGGATGCCTCTAAGACGTAACCGGCGGTACGAGCAGCTGACGGACTTTGATAGGGCCGTATAATAAGCCTCAGAGGAAGCAGGTTGGTCGAATAGACGTATCGGCCGCCACCCTCGGTCGGGCGATATGGTAGTTGCTCGGTGTTGGCAACAGTGGATCACAGAAGGTAGAGTGTACCGTCGCGGAGGGTCAGGACGTCACAGGAACACAAATGATCGCGAGGATCGTGCAATCAGAAGAGTGGCCACTTCGGCACCAACAACGTCGCTAGCATCGATTCAACGCCACTTACCTCCTTCCAGACATCCAGTGCCATCAAGAGAAACCATAAGGAGACGGCTGACCGAAGTTGGCTTTAAGGGCCGACGTCCGCTAAGACGCACCACTGACCCCACATCATAGGCGGTGTCGACTGGATTTTTGCCGACCTCAGGGCAACTTGGAGTGTGACAGACTGGAGACGTGTCGTCTTCAGTGATGAATCCCGATTCAGTCTCAGTGCTGATGACCACCGCACGTGTCTGGAGGCGCAGCGGCCAGCGGTCCGATCCGACATTTATTGTCGAGCGGCATGGCAGCAATTTCACAAGGTGTGACAGTGTGGGGAGCAATTTCTTGGGGACACACGATCATCTTTAGTGGTCCTTCAAGGCACTTTGACCGCTCGCAGATACGTGGACGATATTTTAACGCCGATTGTGTGCTACCCATGCTATCAAGTCGCCCAGGTGCCATTTATCAACAAGATAATGCTCGTCCACATACTGCGCGACTCTCCCAACAATGTCTTCAAAGGATATGACGTCCTACGCATGGCCTGCCAGGTCACCAGATCTTTCGCCAATAGAGCATGTCTGCGACGCTGGGAAAGGCAACTGCAGCCGTCGAGATACAGGAGAATTAACTGCGCAGATGCAAAGACTATGGCAGGATCTTCCACAGGGGTCATATGATCTAATTGAATCGATGCCACGCCGAATTTCGGCTTGTATAGCTGCCAGAGGTGGCTTTTACTACTTACTGATTTTTAACCTTTTTTGCAAGCTGTAACCGCTTAATAAAATGATATTTTGTTCTGAATTTTTTAATCATTTTGTTTATTTTCATATACACTGCATGCATACCAAATTTCGTGAATGTAACAAATTTCTTCTGGGTGCATATATTTTTTTGCGACAGTGTATATATATATGCCTTGGTTTTGAATAGTTTAGATTCAAAATTAAGTAAGTAATAAATGAAAATAAAGCGAACTATTTACCATCGATTAAGGATTTGTGGGTAAAATAAGCCTATTTAAAGGTGGAGCGAGCGCTGACGAAGGAGAAAGCATGCTCGAAAGGCTTAGCTGGTGACTCCTTGCCGAGATGTTGTCTTTGTACCACCCGGTTGCGCGCCAAAGGGCCGCCATGCTGGATTTTATGTGATTGAAGCGAAATAAAGACGTTTTTAATGAGATGAAGCCCCTCCCTCATTTTACCCGCAGGCTCAGTTTGGGCCTGACATATATATATACATATATAAATCGAACTAAAAATAATAAATTCTTAAAAAAATAATTCTTAATATAAGAATGAAATGATTTACGAGAAAATTAATGTGATTGGGGGGTAAAAGCGTAGGGTGTTCTATAATAATTGTTACAATTTTCTACTGGCTCTATTCCAAAATAGTGAGTTAATGTAAAAATGTAGTACGAAGCACCCCATGTTTTTACCCCAAAGACATTAATTTTCTCGTTAATCATTTTATTCTTCTATTAAGAAATATTTTTTTTACTTTTTAGCTCGAGTTACATATATATATATATATGCTATAAAAAACGTGTGTTTTTAGTTTTTTTAAAAACTATAACTTATTTTTCATTTTTTTTAGTTTGATCTAAAAGAGTATTTTTAGTTATTTAAACTATTATTTATTCATTGTTGAATTTATCCTTTGGTTTGATATTTGTAGCCGGAATTATGTGGCTGCCTGAATTTGTCTTGCTTTTCAATGGATATTAATTAACGGGTCTGAAGGATATTTATTCTCTTTGTTTACGGGGCCTCAGATGAGTCCCATATCGTTATATTTCAAATATCCCGTCTCTATAGATACAGGTCAAACTAATAAAAAGGTTATAAGAAAAAAAAAAATATTAAATGTGTGTGTTAATCGTATTAACACTTTTTAAACGTATTGCTATAATGTCAATTCGTATCATCACTTCAAACGCATTGTTTTGTAAAAATAAAAAAATATTTAGCAGTTAGAACATAAATTATTATTTTTTTTCACATGCACGAATCTTTTTTTTTTATGTTCATTTTCAGATAAACTAGACAATTGCTTATAAAATGGTAAGAAATTTTTGACGCATCCACCCTTCCATTTCTCACTTAAAGAACACTTTTTTGTTTTATTTGTATTAACTACAAGAGCTTATTATCTTTTAGGGGTATAGCTTAATCTTTTTAGTCACTAAATCAGGAATTAGTCGCCAAATCTGGAAATGATATCATATACAATTAGTCGCCAAATCTGAAAATGGTATGTGCAATAAGTCATCAATTCTGGAAATTGTTATTTCTGAAGAACCCGATCAGGACAATGGAACAAAATTACAAAATTATTGCATTGTCATCGGTCCTTTCTGACAAGTGTGCAAAATTTCAATTAATCTGACCTTTTAAAGTGGGTAAAAATCGAGTTCAAGGATTCCTTTTACATACAAGTGGAACTTATAAAAAAGCGTATTAAAAACAACAACATACATTGATTAAGATGGAAATTTGTAGCAATAATTATGAATAAATATTTATCATTAAAAGATAATATTTTAAAATAAGAATGATATTTGTTTGAAAGTGTGTTATATGTGTTTTTAGAGTTTATGACTGTGTTCATTCGAAATGTTTATAAATATTACTTTACATTGGGACGTTTTTATCAAACTTCAATAAACCATAAAAATAGGAAAATACAGATAAATTAATTTTTATCAAAAGTTGATTACTATCATAGTTATGTTTTACTTATTCTCCATGAAAATTCAGATATTTGTCATATAAAGGTGTAACAACCCTGGCGTTGTTAGTGTTTGGGGTTCGAGCAAAGATCAGCCATAGTAACTTTTAACGCAATTTTTATTAATACATATACTTAATTAACCAACTCAATGCACTCAATAATAAACCCGGAAAAGAACAATCGCATTGAAACTTTCAACTAACATATAAATAAAAGTACTTAACTGATACTGGAGAGCTCTGACTCCAACGTTGAATTATATTTAGATATCTTGCTTTACTGTACGACCTCCGGTCTTATCTCTCTTGTTCACAATTCAATCTCAACTTTTAACCGCCACCTATCGAAAATCCTCGTGTACTCTAGAAGTACTCATTTGCCCAAATCTCGTATTATTCACCGAGAAAGGTTTTCAATGGAACTTAAAGTCAAAAGAATAATTTTACCCAAGAGGATTAGTAGAAGTTTTGCGGATTGACCCGTTACAAAGGGGCGAGCTATATGTTCTCTTTTCGAAGACAATGAAGTGAGATGGACCACGGAGTAGTATTGAACTTGGTGGTATGTCGGGGCTGTAAGACAGGAAACCAGACATTCCATTTAGACTGTTCCAGAACTTTAGCGTCAATATACACACAAACACTACCCAAAACACAAAAGTTTTCATGGTATACTTCTCTCATTTTCATTCGATTCAATTGTAAGTCATAATAACTCAAAATGACGAGGTGATGGTACCGGTCAAAGCAGATTTTATGATTAGAGACACGTACCGTCACCCTTCACGCACCCCACCACCTCCTCCTACTTGTCTAACTGTCGAACACACACACACACACACACACACACACACACACACACACACACACACACACACACACACACACACACACACACACACACACACACACACACACACACACACACACACACACACACACACACACACACACACACACACACACACACACACACACACACACACACACACACACACACACACACACACACACACACACACACACACACACACACACACACACACACACACACACACACACACACACACACACACACACACACACACACACACACACACACACACACACACACACACACACACACACACACACACACACACACACACACACACACACACACACACACACACACACACACACACACACACACACACACACACACACACACACACACACACACACACACACACACACTATTGAGTATTATATAAAGTACACTGCTGGCCACCGTAAATGCAACACCCTGAAGGAAGCATGCAAATAACATGAAATTTACAACCTGCATTAGCGGAGGCGAGATATGCAAATGATTAGAATTTCAGCGCAAACACACATCGCCCGCCTGTGGCTCCATCTCAAAGCGCTATTTAAGGCTTGAGATTTCGCCAATTTCAAGTTCGAAATTGTGTTTTTCTTGTGTTTTTTTCAGAAAACGATCAGTTATGTCTCGTAGAAAACAGCGATCAGATTTTGATCAAGTATCCGAGTTATACAGAGGAAGTATAGTGACCTACCGGGAGATTGTCGATCATCTTTCAGGGAAATCGGTAGTCGTGTTAGACGAAACCAAACAACTGTAATGCGGATATGGGACCGTTGGATGCAAGAGGGTACGCCGGACCGACATGGTCAATTGCATCCACCTCAGTGAACTACTTCACGCGAGGAAAAAATTGTGCGCATGGCAGTGACATATTGCTCAGTCACATCACGAAACATAGCACAGCACATTGAGTCTATAACGCATAATTCAATGTCTGCACGTACCATTTGACGGCCGTTTACAGCAGAGTGGTCTGTCCGCAAGACGTACATTGCTTGGTCTACCCTTGACGCAGAACCACAGACGTCGCCGCCGCCAATTGTGTGTTTCTTTTATCTTTCAAAAACCGTGAAAACAGTAACTTCCTCATCACGCATGCTCAAAAACTTTCAGCTGTCCTATCAAGTAAAATCCAGTTTCTTATTAAAGTTTCTATTTGTTAGGCTTAATTTTTAAGTTAATGTGCTTTCAAACTTCACATCAATTGCAAACAACGGTAATTTTTGAAACAAAAATAATTTTAAATATTTCTCAAAAAGGGAAAACTAAAAACACAATTTTTTCTAAACCGTAATTTTTAAGTAATTTTTCAATCTTTTACGGATCACGGATAATATTGTTCTACACACGGAAAGTTTCGTGAGATTATTTTTTTAAATAATGAAGTTATTAAGTATTTAAATAAAATTTTGGGTATTTTGAAAATCGCAAAAAAAAAAACCAGTTTTTGATATTTAATTTTTAAATGACTGGTCCTAAAAGAGAAAAGAATGAGCGTTTTTAGTGTAGATTATGATTTCATTGACGTGAAAGAAATTGTAAAAGCGGAACGATTTAGAAATCATTCATAAAAACCTACCGATTTTGACTCATTTAAAAAAATCGTAAAAAATAGAAAATATAATTATTTTGTAAAATAAATTATACCGTATCATGGTAAAGGATCTTTTACCGGTTCTGTAATTATTTTTGTCTGAGTCTCAGAAAAAAATTAGATCGTGTTTTAAAAAACGTCTGAAAAAAGGTCGGAAACTTTGAACTTTAACCCTGGCGGTAAAAAAATTTCACTAATTCCTGCATTTTAAGGTTTTTAATTAATATCTTTTAACTAATTGGGGTATCGGAATATAAATGGTAAAACGGACTTCTTGGATCATTCCAATCTTTTGGTTCCTGTGGCAAGTTTTCTGTGTTGTGGGGTTCGTGAGACAATAGATGTACATACGTTTGTTTACCTACGAATTTTAATAGTGGAGATTGTGAATAATTTATTTTACATCAAATATAAAATATTTTTATACATATGCAAATATTTTTAAGTATATGGAAAATTTTTTAAATATTTGCCATGCAAAGAAAATAAATGTTAATATAATAAATGTGTTGTAAACTAAACTTATTGATTTTAACAAGAACAACACACTAACATACATATAAATCAACAAAACCGTATCCACATGCTTTGTGTATTTATCAATACTATTATAAAACCGTTTATTACAGAGCACATAGTTATTCTCTTGAATCAAATGTATTACGTTAATTAAATATTAATATTTTAATTAAAAGTAAATAATATATATTTCAATATTACGTACATTTAATACACTCAAAGAGAGTCGTGTAATTTTATTGAAACTAAAACAGTATTAATTATGACATTTGGGAAAAAAATTACACATAAAAATTTTTTTATATGTAAATGATTATTTTTAATGTTCCCGTTTTTGTTTTACTTTTCTAGCGAGAGTCCCATTGCGAATTTACAAAACTACTAATTAAACATATTTTTAAATATATCAAACAATGGGGAATTTCTATTGGTTATGAAAATAGTTCAGAGATTTTTTTTTATTTAATGCTCAATATTTGCATAAATTGTTTTAAAAATTATTAGATATCTTAATTTAACAAAAAAGATTCGATTTAATTTTTGATAATGAATTTTTTTTCGTTAATAACTACAGACAGTGATAATGTTCCTCGGATGTTTTGAAAAATATTTCCACTTACAATTAGAGCATCCTTTATAAAAAAAAAAAATTTAGCCATTACATTACAAAAAATAATTGAAAATTTAATTAACATTATAATAAGGAATTATCTGACGGTAAGAAAGAGTAGTAAAATTCCCCTGTACAAATTATTGTAGGTTCAAATTCTGAATTTTTCAAATGAGAATAAAGTAAATAGATAGCAATATAAATCTAAAAGAATGTTGGATCTTACTTTAACCTCCCCTATTTGGAATCCATGCTTTTACGGTTGTTGAATTTTGGAAACCATGTTTTTTTGAACGTTTTTACCTTTCCTATACATAGTCAATTTGAAAACGCTGCATTCCCTTAGTGCCAAAATCAGTAGGCTCTCCCATAAACCGATTTATCCTTCTAATTCTTACAACAGCATGAAATGGAAACTAGCCGGAATGAAGCATAATATATGCAGAGGGGTGTAACTTTGTGTAATTGAAGTTACGAAATGTGTCTGCTAAGAGTTCCTTGCGCAGCACAAGTGTGGCATGAAAATAAAAAAAAATAATCTCGAGAGTTGTTTCAAAAATTTCTTTAAAATATAGTAGACGTCTTACAGGATATTAAATAATAAGATTTTGAGGTTTATTTTTTTCTTATGATATGGGAAAAACAATAACTACTTATGATTTAAAAATAAGTAACTACCAGTTACTGTGCATGACAATTTAGCAATTTTTATAAAAATAATTTTGCTTGGCAAAAAAAATTAGTTTGAGTAATTTATGTATAGTTATTTTTTACAAGCCTTCTCACTATTCATTTCAATAAAGGAAATAGAAATGAAAGAGAAAAAAAGAGAGCGTATATTATTAAAAAAGCACGCATGAAATAGTGATGCGCTTTTACGGAAGGAAACAAATTATGAAAAAGGAATTACAAAAAAAAAATTAATTGTTTGAAAAAAAAAAGAATGTGAATACGATTGTAAAAATATTTCAAAGGAAATTTAGAGCATGAAAAGTAAAAGGCAAAAGCTTTGTTTATTTTTTATACCAGTAGAATAAAATTTTTAAAAGCTGAGGATTCAATACACCAATGTAAGAGAAGAAATTTTTTTGTCTCTCAGAAGAATTGTCGTTTTTTCTTACTTACTTTCAATTAGTTTTGAATTAATTTTCGTTTGTGTGTATTATCTTTTTTTGTTAAAATCTCAGAGTCTGTGTCAGTTTAGAAGTAGATCGAAAGCTATCTTTCCAATCTGTATAAATAGCTAAAAAACTGCGGTTATTAAAGATACAATGAAAATATTCATTCTTGAGAGAATTTTTCCCATAGTAAATACTTATTGTAATGCAATCATATATTAAAGCTTATGAGAACTATCTATGAAAGATGTTACATTTCTTCATATTTTTAATGCATTTGTTGAGTTTTCTCGAATGTTAATAAGTGAGAAAAATTGATTTTACAGCAAAAAATAATTCACGGATTACTATATAACATAAAAATACTGGATTATACATCTTGAATTGCATGTAAAGTTATTTTTTATTCGACAGTGTGGATAAAAATACTATCTGAAGATATTGAAACTCGTACACCTTTCTTCCAACAAACATAAATTACTTTTTATGAGTATAAAGGTGGATTCATAAATTACTCTATATGAGGAAAAATATATCAAGCCTCCTTGATGAAAGAATCTTGATATATTTTTTCACGGTTTGGGAGAAAGGAAAAATAGTTTTTCTTTTGCTATTTGCTGATAATAGTTCTTCGGGATCTCCCCGTTGGCCAGTACTTTCGATAAACCTTAAAATTCCTCAATATGTACGGAATTAGAGATCAATATATTGAAAATTCCTCGACAATTTTAGATGTCTCGAAGTAGTAGCATCAATTGAACAATTGAATTCCCCTGAAACTGACCCTTTGATGGAATTGAAGCAGTAGATTTTCGCACTTTTCAGGATGGAGGTTTGGATAAAAACCGAAGTAACTAAAATAATTCCATCGGATTCAAAAATATCAACAGTCAGATTAAGCACCTCTATCTTCATAAATATTTGATCTATTTTGTCAGGCTCTACGGTATACTTCGGTCTCTTGCTTTTCTTCTCTAAGATTTATAGCAATTTAGTATATATATATATATATATATATATATATATATATATATATATATATACATATATGTACATATACATGTACGTGTACAATTGACGGAAAATCCCAACACTCAAGAATTTTTTTTTTGTAGAGTAACGAAATTTAGACAAATGCAATTTGTCTAGTTTACATGTTTAATTGATTAAGCTTTCAAGATCACGGGTTTATTTAAGCTCAAGAAAATGCCATTTGTGATGTGAAATGCCATTACATTAATAGCCGTGCGTTGTCCTCCAGAACTTTGAGAGTGCAAGCATGTACAGGTAAGTTGTGTCACACATACGAGCCGAATGTCACTTTGGTGGTAGGAATTTATGCTTAAGCTGCACTTGTGTCAATACTGGGACGTGTCAGCGCTGGCTGGGATGATTCTGGAG